>CM044434.1:96803868-96827269 GCA_024363595.1 Xenopus borealis | reverse complement strand
ATATATATATATATATATATATATATATATATATATAGTTAATATGAGGGGTCAGTGGGTGTAAATATAGATGCTGGGTTTCATTTGGAGGGGTTGAACGTGATGGACTTTGGTATTTTTTTCAACCCAATTTAACTATGTAACTATGTACATTGTAAAAGTCAAACTTCTGATGTGGGAGTAATACAATGTGGCCTTGTGGCACTAGAATACTGAAAGCTTTATTTTCAAGATGATTTGTATCTGGTGACATGCTCTAGATTTAATAATAGGTTTCATTGTTTCTGTTATGTGCCATTTATATACCAGTTGGAACAGCTCTGTTTGCTGTGTTAATGCTTCATTCAAAGATTCTCATGAATTATCCCTCTAGTGGTGAAATCATCAAATTTACTTTTGTAAAGCAATACAAAGTTTTGTTTTTTACGCAAACAAATAGGGGCCGATTTATCAATTTCACATGAATGATTTGAAATTCGAATTTTCTAATATTTTTGAAGACCACTTCGACCAGCGAATTTTGAAAATTCAATCAAATCGAATGATTATAATAATTCAAATTAAATTCTATTCGAATATTCAACAGTCGAATAACTTGCCCTTTAAATTTTTATTCGACTGCCTAGTTCGCCAGATTCAACCTACCAAATTGGATTTAGCTATTTTTGATTGAATAAAAAAAAATTTGATCAAATGTTTTCTATTCGATCTTTCCATTATATTGTGCAGTCCTGTACAATTAATGACTGTATATTTTGAACATACAAATGAACACACAAAGCAGCCAATAACTGTTACATGAGGTAAAGAGGACCCTTCCCCAAAAAGCTTACAATCTAATATATAAATATTTTGTAGCATTAAAGGTACAGTAACACCGAAACATAAAAGTAATTAATATATGATATAGCGTGTAAAACTGGTGTGTTTGCTTCAGAAACACAAGTATAGTTTATATAAACAAGCTGCTGTGTAGCTATGGGGGCAGCCATTCAAGCACAGAATAAACAGCAGATAGATCAGTTCTGAAGAATCCAGTTGTATACCACATAGCTTATCTGTTATCAGCTGTGAATCCTTTAGCTTTTCTCTCATTTCAGCTTTGAGTGGCAGCCCCCATGGCTACACAACACAGCTACTATTGTAGAGTTTCTGAAGCAAACATGCCAGTTTCACGAATGCAGTACTACAGTACATTATATTTTCATTACTTTAAGACTTTAATTGTTTACTGTTATTGAAATTTTTATTACTCATCTTTCTATTCAGGCCCTCTCCCATTCATATTCCAGTCTCTGATTCATATCAATGTTAGGGTAATTTGGACCTCATAGCTACCAGTTTGATGAAACTGCAAATTTGAGAACTGATGAATAAAAAGCTAAATAAAGTAGGAAGTATAGCAATCCTAAAACCAACTCAAGTCCTGCAGTTCCTATTGTGCAATGGCTTAGTAGAAAATAAAAAGAACTAGCAATAAAGCGGAAATTATATATATATGTACTTAATTAAAGGGATTCTGTCATTTTTATGATGTAGTTTGTATTTCAAAATTACACTGTTTACACTGCAGATAATTCACTCCACCGTGTAAAATTTCATTCCTGAACCAGCAAGTGTATGTATTTTTAAAATTATAATATTGGTGTGTAGACAGCCATCTCAGGTAATCAGAAAGTGCCAGCACTTTAGGATGGAACTGCTTTCTGGCAAGCTGTTGAATGTGTCTCAGTGAGACTTGGCTTTTTACTATTGAGTGCTGTTCTTAGATCTACCAGACAGCTGTTATGGCTGCTGGGGGAGGGTTGGGGAAGAGGGGGTGACCCTGATATCACTCCAACTTCCAGTAGAGCAGTAAAGAGTGACTGAAGTTTATCAGAGCACAAGTCACATAAATGGGGCACCTGTGAAACTGACAATACGTCTAGCCCCAATAAGATTTCAAAAGTGAATATTAAAAAAATATATGTTTGCTCTTTTGAGAAACAGATTTCAATGCCGAATTCTGCTGGTGTTTTCCCATGAAAGAATCACGTTTATAAATAGTTGCCCCGCATTGTATCCTACAATTCACCCGTTCTAGTAGGGCGGCAGCCAATAACACAGCCGCTATTTTCCCATTACTTGCTAGCAACCAGCTAGCCTCCCTCGCAGGGTCAGTGACGTGTAATTGGGCGGAGATAAGGAAGTAATTGCGTTGCCGGTCTGTGAGGTCAGCGAGCATGTTTCCTTTGCACATCCCCAGCATCTGATTGGTTGTGAGTGAGCCGCTCCTCCCTACGTCAAGGCCAATGTGGCATGGCTGTGCTGAAGCCGGGCAGGTTCGGCGGCGTGTGCTGGGCTAGTCAGCTTTTGGTAACAGCGGTTCTGGCAGTATGGCCGCGTCCAACAGACTCATTCTGGGACCTCTGGTGGGAGCCATTGATCAAGGAACCAGTTCGACGCGATTTCTGGTGAGAGAAGGGCAAATATATCACAACAAAGATGTAAATGTCAGTGTTATTGGGGAAGGGGCACGTTGCCCCTTGTTTGTTCATTCATGTTTCTATTAGGAGTCATCTGTGGGTCACTGATTTGAGACCTGTGTGTTCTGACTACTGGTGCCAGGCTTTGTTGTGTGTATGTCAGGGGAGGTATGTAGCTGCACAGAATACCATCATACCTCCCAACATTTTGGAAGTAAAAAGAGGGACAAAAAATATTTTCGCATGTAGCTGTGCAAATTTGACCACTCTCATTGCTGTAGCCACACAACCGAATTACCATGTTCTCCACACATACTAATTACCATGTTCATTTTACAAAATTTGGCAGTTTATGAAAGTTTGAAAATATTTCTCCTTGTCTAAACTGTTGCAATTTTTTATTTTCTTATCTCAAAAGTGTTACAAAGTATCTTATTTGCACCTTTTCTGGGCTCTCTGCCAAAAGCCAATTAAGTTAGAAACTTTGTTTTTTTTTTCCTCTGGCTGTTCAGTGCAGAGAAAGAGGGACTTTCCCGTACAAATGAGGGACTGCAGGTTGAGCTGTCAAACTACAAATTAACATCTGGCATCATAGCTGTCAGACCATTTTGAAGGAATCTCGGGTCCCAGAGAATAAAGTATTGAAGGAAGTTTATGCATTGTGCAAAGTATTCAGAATCCTGGGAAAGTATAAAAATAGGGTTGTTGTGGTTTGTCGGCTACAGTTTGTGTATGTTTACAGTTCACACAAGATAAACAAATAATGCTTTCTTCCTCTCACTTTCTGCTTTGTCTGAGGCACACAGTTTTGTTTTGGTGTTTGGTGCAATATAGAAACAAACTTGTAAATGTGTTTCATTTTGAAGCGTAACATAATAGTTACAACAGAACTACTTTTTACAATTAATTAGAAAATTGTTATTAAAGGAGACATTTTGTGTTTAAAAAAAAAAAAAAAGTAAGATCATACCACCATTGCATAATACTCATTTAGATATGGAAGAACTGTGCTTAAAAACTGTTTCAGGCTAAGTTATTGAAAATTTTCTGCAAAAACCCTAATAATCCCTTGCTTCTCAACAGCTGCTCAGAGCCCACTGAGCATGTGAGTGTCACAGACATTTTCCAAGATGGTGACCTGTGACAACTTTGAAGTCGTGGTTCATTGCTTCTATTGAGATGCTGAAACTTTAGCAGGCTTTTCTGCCGATTTCTCAAAAAAATTTGACTTTTTGGGCACCAAATACGGAAAAATCTTTTTTTTTTCTAGTAACAACCCGAAAAAGTTGTGGTTTGTCCTGATCCATTTTTTCAATTTTCTTAGTTTTAGTGTTAACACACATGAGTGTATACCTTAGGGTACATGATCTTTTCACAAACACATTACATTTTTCCCCCAGAGATGATAAGGGATGTGACAGTGCAGCAGAGTTGTTCAATTTCTGGGCAATGTAGATTTATCAGAATGAACAGCTGATATTTCAAAGTAATTGTATTTCTAAGCAGCTTCCCAGTATACATTTAGATATTTGTAAATGGTATTGTTAGTGAAAGCAGTACCTGCCTGTCAGTTTATATACTCTGTGCTCAGACTGCTTAAAGGGATACTGTCATGGGAAAAAAATTTTTTTTCAAAACACATCATTTAATAGTGCTGCTTCAGAAGAATTCTGCACTGAAATTCATTTCTCAAAAGAGCAAACAGATTTTTTTATATTTCATTTTGAAATCTGACATGGGGCTAGACATTTTGTCAATTTCCCAGCTGCCCCAAGTCATGTGACTTGTGCTCTGATAAACTTCAATCACTTTTTACTGCTGTACTGCAAGTTGGAGTGATATCACCCCCTCCCTTCCCCCCCCCAGCAGCCTAACAAAAGAACAATGAGAAGGTAACCAGATAACAGCTCCCTAACATAAGATAACAGCTGCCTGGTACATCTAAGAACAGCACTCAATAGTAAAACCCATATCCCACTGTGTACTATTCAGTTACATTGAGAAGGAAAAACAACAGCCTGCCAGAAAGCAGTTCCCTCCTAATGTGCTGGCACAAGTCACATGACCAGGGGCAGCTGGGAAATTGACAAAATGGCTAGCCCCATGTCAGATTTCAAAACTGAATATAAAAAAAATCTGTTTGCTCTTTTGAGAAATGGATTTCAGTGTATTAACTGATGCGTTTTTAAAAAAACATGTTTTCCCATGACAGTTTCCCTTTAAAGCAATGTTGCAAATCAGCTGATTAAAAGACCTAGAAGAGACCTGACTCAGTTTACATTGTTTTAAAAGGCAGACCAAGAGAAAGAAAAAAATAAATAAATAAATAAAACACTGCTTTCAACTGAAATTACATGTACAAATTACTTTAAGGTATTTGAATCTGTAAATCAATGTATATTAGAACGTAACCTAGAATTGTTTTCTTTCACTATGCAAATAATTTGTTGTTGAGTATCCTTTTAACAAGCCCATATTGACTGACCGTAATTACAGTTATTATAGTATTCATATTAATACAGGAGAACCCACACAAATATTTGCATTAAGTGCTTTAGCATCCTGTTCCAACACTAGAAGGATGCATTGCATGAAATGCCAATTGGTGTCACACAGTGCATTTTCTCTGTTTGTTTAGATAACTCCAGCAGAAAAAACTTGTTTCCATCCAACAAACAACCTATTGTTTCAAGTCTCCACCCACTAAACAACCTATTGTTTTAGTCTTCATGCAATAAACAACCTATTGTTTCACCTTAAAAGGGTTGTTCACCTTCAAACAACTAGTTGTTTTCAGATAGATCATCAGAAATAACGACTTTTTCCAATTACTGTCTATTTTCTATTTGTAATCATTTTTCTAATATTGAAGTGTAAAGTGTCATTTTTCACCTTCTAAAGCAGCTCTGGGAAGGGGGGTACATTTAATGGATACATTTGTTAT
Source organism: Xenopus borealis (assembly GCA_024363595.1). NCBI lineage: Eukaryota > Metazoa > Chordata > Amphibia > Anura > Pipidae > Xenopus > Xenopus borealis. The sequence goes on along the minus strand of CM044434.1, from coordinate 96,821,860 downwards.
CTTTGTCCCTGCTGAGCAGAATCTCTGGGTTTTATAACAGGCAGCTGTTAGAATTGATACAATAGTTGCTAATACTCCAGAGATGTTGCAGTGAAATGTATCAATTAAATGTTGCAAAATTGTATCAGTGTAGAGCAGGGGTCCCCAACCTTTTTCACCTGTGAGCCACATTCAAATGTAAGACGAGTTTGGGAGCAACATAAGCATGAAAAATGTTCCTGGGGATGCTGAATAAGGGCTGTGATTGGCTATTTGTTAGCCCCTATAAGGACTTGCAGCCTACAGAACATTCTATTTGGAAATACAACTCGTTTTTATGCAACCAAAACTTGCCTCCAAACCTGGAATTCAAAAACAAACACCTAGTTTGAGGCCACTGGGAGCAACATCCAAAGTGTTGGGGAGCAACATGGTGCTCACGAGCTACTGGTTGGGGATCACTGGTTTAGAGTCTGCACCTAAATTACTGAGCTGCCAGACTCAAACACCAGAGACACCAACATTCAACTTTAAACTTAAATTTTGGAAAAACAGTAAAAGATAAATAATGGAAATTAATTGAAAAAAGTCTGTTTCTGGAGAACAATTTGAAAACAACTGAACAGAAAAAGTGTTTGGAAGGTGAACAACTGACTGTGGATTCATTCTCTGCTGTGGATCTATGAACTGCACCCAGGCTGGAATATATATATATATATATATATATATATATATATTATTACATTATATTATGTGTATGTATGTATATTATTATACATAATTTTTTCGGGTTGTTTCCGTAATTCCACTTCAGTAACAAGATATAAGAGTCTAAATACAAAAAATACTACTTTGCATAATGTAGGGATTTCTACTAAAAGTATTTTTTATTATTTTAGGTCAAGTGTCTAAATGCTGCTAAAACTAAAAAATTGCCTGGGAGGCTTTAATTTTCCTTTAGATTTTTATAATATATTCACTCAGTTTGATAAAATGCCTCATTCAATAAACTAAAACTAGTAAAATAACACAAATGTATTAAATTTATATATTTTATATATATAAAATATGCTAATTCTTCCCCAATGAGGCACCTACAGTACAAGAGGTCTGAAATGAAGATTGTCTAAACCAAAGCAGAACAGATTAGTTTAGAATTGATCTGACACATGGGGAAGAGTTATACTGAGCTTTACTCCATTTTTAAAATGTTGGGAGAAATGTCGTTTTTGCACCATTTTTATGTTATGTCATTCTTTCACTAAAAAATAAAAAGTGTCGGTTGAGTCGGAAATTAGGCAGATTTTTGTTTGTGAATACGGAGAAAGTATTTTACACCAGTTTACCACCACTTTTACTCCAGAAATGGGCTATCTCCACTTTTGTGAATTCCCCCCATAGACTTTGCACAATTATTACTACCAACTGTTCAATTATTTGGTTAATTTTGGGTCTTTGCCTTTGTACTTTGTGCTTAATGGTTTATTACACCATGGGGCATTTTTCGATGTTTATTGTTTTTGGGTTGAAAAAGAATTGTATCTGTGTGCAATCCAGTGAAAATATCCAATTAACTAACTAAAACTAAAAGACGCATGAAGGCAGGGTACACACAGGGATATACAGGTATGTGACCTGTATTTTCGGTAAAGGGATCTCATTGTAATTTGGATCTTCATACTCTAAGCCTAATAAAGAATAATTTAAACGTTAAATAATCCCAATAGGTTTGTTTTGCCACAAATATGGATTCATTATATATTTGCCTATACCCTAATCGTATGAGGATTCATGGCATGTTTCTATAGATGAAAATAGTGATCGATGAAGCTAGCAACTGGGGTACAAATTTGCACGCCTTACTTTTTTATGAATTCCCTGGTCATTAAGTCATATGTATATTCTATGTCAATTTACTCTTGTGTACAAAGAGTAAAAACAGTAGGAAAGTCTTACTTAATACCAATTTGTTCATTGTCAGATGCTTGCGGATGAATCTGATGTAATTATTCTACATGCCAGTGCATGAAGCAATAATTTCCTCTTGATAAAAAAATTTCAAATATACATTCATAACTGGAAATCGGATTAAGACACTGCCTACTCATTTGGTTTCTACAAATCCCTTTTCAATAAGTCTTCTCTTGTGATGTTTAGGGTAAATTTAATGTTATTGTAGTTGGTTTCTCCTCCTGAAGCTCCTGTAGAACCAAAAACAGACATTCTGAAAATGAAAGAACTTTTAAGAAGTAGCCTAGAACTTACGCATTATTTGGATTTATTCTAAAAGTCAAAATACAAGGCAGTTAGGGATTGGTGGTAGTAACATAGTAGGTTAGTTTGAAAAAAGACATATGTCCATCAAGTTCAATCTTTAAATTATTTTAACCTGCCTAACTGCTAGCTGATCCAGAGGAAGGCAAAAAAAAACCCATTCAAGCCTCTCCAATTTGCCTCAGAGGGGGAAAAAGTTCCTTCCCGATTCCAAAATGTATGTTGAACTAAACGTTGGATCAAATGTGAGGCACATGTCGACGGAAAGTCAACCCTACCTGCCAAGCCTCCAATATTTGTAGACCTGTTCCCAACCTATCTTTGGCCTTACCAAAGAGGCAGGGCAAGAAGATGCATGCCTATAAATATTGGTGTGTGAAAGTGAAAGCACAGTAGAGTAAGGTTGTGGGCAGCTGCTAAAGTTTTTGACACTCGAAAGAAGTGTGGATGCTGGATTGAAACTTCCCAATAAACCTACAGTATTATTGCTGGCTCACACATCACTAATGGATGACTACTGACCCAGAAGCTAACAACGATAGTAATGGTTTTATTTTATTGTTATAGTTACTTAACATAGTTTATTCTGTTCATATATCAGTTTCTCATTGAAGTGTGCTTCCTGATTGCTTGGGCAAAGTTGACTTAATGGAGGACATTGTTTTTTTTTTTTAAGGAAACTACTTTTCATATGTTGCGCATACAAATTTGAGGGGGTAGTTGTTACAAAAATGACTTTATGTACGTGCAGCACAGCAATGCTCTGAGTAAAATCATGCTTTTATCCACCTAGTCTCTGCCTATTCTTTTTATTCCTTTTAATCATATATTGTCACCATAGTCCAGTGTCTGGGGCTTCTGGCCAGCATCTTTTGGTGTTCATTTTCCTAGAGCCACAGTGGAGAAGGTGTTTTCTATAATACAACAAAAACTCTTTTATAATGGTAGTCTAATGCAATCAGTGCTTCAATATCTGGTTGGCACAGTGCCTAAAAAAATACATTTGGTTTGTCTTCCCCTGGCTTACAATGCCAGTTATATTCAAATGGCTAAGGACATTTGTTCCCCCCCCCCCCCCAAAAAAAGAAATAGGTTACCATAATGAAAGATAATGTCATTCTAAACAATTGTGCAGTATACACTGGTCAAACATTTTCAGAGGTTTAACGTTATTTGTAAGGTAATTGGCATTGAAAGTCACATTTCTGGCTGTTTATATTCTCTGCTTGTTTGGACTCAAACAATATAGCAAAGGTCAGTTGATTAACAGACCTACAGGAGAACTGACTTGTTATATTGTTGTAACAGTCACAATAAAAGAGCAAGAGAACAGTTAGACATAAGTAAAAACTGTTTTTTCTGCAGATACATATGCTAAATGACAACTTTTTATCCCAGCTCGTTCAAGAACCTACTAGGAATAACTCTCTTTTGGATCTTGTAATAACTAATAATACTGAGCTCATCTCAAGCATTTGTGTGGGTGAGCATTTGGGGAATAGTGATCATAACATGGTCTCCTTTGAGATTTTCTTGCAGAGGCAACTCTATAAGGGAGTAACTAAAACACTGAATTTCAGGTGTGCACACTTTGACAGTATAAGGGCATCTCTGCAACATATTAAGTGGGAAATGCTTTTCACAGGGTTAAACACTGAACAAAAATGGGAATTCTTTCAAATGCTGCTTAATAAATATACATGTCAGTATATTCCGCTTGTAAAGAACATTGTTGCAAAACAAAACCTTTTTGGTTCAATAGGAGTGTTGGTGTTGAGGTGGCTAAGAAAAGACGTGCTTTTAAGGCTTTTAAGTTAGCTGGGACAGCCGAATCATTTATATGGTACAAGGAGGCCAATAAGTCATGCAAAAAATCGATCAGGCAAGCTAAAATCGATATGGAAAAGGATATAGCAGTAAGCAGTAAAAAGAATCCAAAATAATTTTTTTAAATATCTTAATAGTAAAAAAATGAAACAGGAAGGGGTAGGACCTTTATTATCAGAGGGGAGGTCAGATGGTTGATGAGAACAAGCAAAAAACTCAGATTCTGAATGAATACTTTTCATCAGTATACACAAATGAGGAACCAGCTAATGAAGGTTTCCTTTTTAATAGCCCCAATTCTAATACATCCAATGATGCATGGTTCACACATGAGGAAATTCAAAAGAGACTAGAAAATGTTAAAGGGCAAGGAAAGGCAAAGAAATAAAATCCCATTTTTACTTTCTGTAATGAAAAAGAAATCTAACTCCAATATATTTTCATTAAAAAATGTGTACCATTTTTATAAGAAACCTGACTGTATGCAGTGAAATTCTCCCTTCATTTAGTGCTGTGGATAGAAATTGTCAGACATTCCCTAACTTCTGGCAGGGAAACAGTCATACTTATGAACAGCAGGGGGAGCCCCTGCCTTACTTACCAACCATGCAGAACTCAAGCAGCTTTGTTTTTTGATAATTTATGATGATCCCTAAGAAGCCCAGCCCACACTGAGCATGTGTATGTAGTCTAGTCTTGCAAAGATGTATAACAAAGTTACAAGATGACAGCCCCATGTGGCCAACTTTGAAAGCATAAATCATTTGTTTGATTAGGCTTGTGGTGCAGTAAGTTCATGTTTATGTTAATTATACAAAATACAGCATTTCTAACCTTAATCCATTTTAGACTTTCCTTGCCCTTTAAGATGAACAAAGGTCCAGGGCCAGATGGGATTCACCCCAGGGTACTTAGCGAAGCTCTGTGATTGCCAAACCTCTATACTTCATTTTTCAGGATTCATTGAGGTCTGGCATGATGCCGAGGGACTGGCGAATTGCTAATGTGGTGCTGCTATTCTCAGCCTCAAAACTGTTAGTCTGACGTCGGTGGTAGGAAAGCTTTTTGAAGGATTAATAAAGGATAGGATACTAGACTTCATAGCAAATAACAATACTATGAGTTTGTGCCAGCATGGTTTTATGCGTAATAGATCTTGCCAGACTAACTTAATTTTATTTTATGAGAAGGTAAGCAGGGACCTCGATTCTGGGATGGCAGTGGATGTGATTTACTTCGACTTTGCTAAAGCATTCGATACAGTGCCACACAGAAGGTTACTGGTTAAATTAAGGAATGTTGGCCTGGAACATAGTATTTGTACCTGGATAGAGAACTGGCTAAAAGATAGACTTCAAAGAGTGGTGGTAAATGGAACATTTTCTAATTTGGCCAGTGTTGTTAGTGGGTACCGCAGGGCTCTGTACTGAGTCCCTTGCTTTTCAACTTGTTTATTAATGACCTGGATGTGGGCATTGAAAGTACAGTTTCTATTTTTGCAGATGATACTAAATTGTGCAGAGCTATAGGCTCCTTGCAGGATGCTGCCACTTTGCAGAGGGATTTGTCTAAGTTGGGAAACTGGGCAGCAATCTGGAAAATGAAGATCAATGTTGATAAATGCAAGGTTATGCACTTTGGCAAAAATAATATAAATGCAAGTTATACACCAAATGGCAGTGTGTTGGGAGTTTCCTTATGTGAGAAGGATCTTGGGGTTTTTATAGATAACAAGTTGTCTGGGCAGTGTCATTCTGTAGCTACTAAAGCAAATAAAGTTCTGTCTTGCATAAAAAAGGGCATGAACTCAAAGGATGAAAACATAATTATACCTCTTTATACATCCCTAGTAAGGCCTCATCTGGAATATGCAGTTCAGTTTTGGACTCCAGTCCTTAGGAGGGATGTAAATGAGCTGCAGAGAGTGCAGAGACGTGCAACTAAACTGGTTAGTGGGATGGAAGACTTAAATTATGAGGGGAGACTGTTGAGGTTGGGGTTGTTTTCTCTGGAAAAAAGGTTCTTGCGAGGGGACATGATTACACTTTACAAATATATTCGAGGACATTATAGACAATATCAGAGGACCTTTTTACCCATAAAGAGGATCACCTCACCAGAGGCCACCCCTTCAGACTAGAAGAAAAGGAATTTAATTTGAAGCAGCGTAGGTGGTTCTTCACAGTCAGGACAGTGAGGTTTTGGAATACACTGCTGGGTAATGTTGTGATGGCTGTTTCTGTTGTTTTAAGAGGTGCTTGGATGTTTTTTTGGACAGACATAATATCAAAGGCTATTTTGATACTAAACTCTACAGTTAGTATAGCTATGGGCATATATGGTTTGTGTGTAAGAGTGCAGATGTGTGTGTGTGTGTGTGTATTTGCTGGGTTTTTAATTTGGAGGGGTTGAACTTGATGGACTCTGTCTTTTTTCAACCCAATTTAACTATGTAACTATACATTGAAAAACGTATGCATTTATATGTATACTGTGCATAGATAGAACATATTTATAATTAACACAACTGTCCAGTGTTTTGGTCCTCATTATGGCCTTTCTCAGGAAGACTGAAACTTTGTACAATGTGTTAAAAATATGCATATAATACGGGGAGAGTTCTATAGTTTAAGGCTTTTTGGGGCCTCTTGTAACTTGAATTCTTGATTTTTTTTGCAGGTTTTTAATGCGAAAACAGCAGAACTGCTAAGCCACCATCAAGTAGAAATCAAACAAAAGTTTCCAAAAGAAGGGTAAGTGCACAACAAACTACAGTATGAAATAATATACAATAGAAGGAGCCACATTGTGCATTTGAATAGCTAAATGTCTAATTAGAATCACTTTCAGCAGCACACTGAATAAGGTTGCAATAGTGTTCAAAAAAGAAGAACTTCTAAATTGCGTGACTGCATCTCTAAGCATAAGTTGACAATACTCAAGTTCACAATTGACTTCATTACCAGTTCCGGCAACACAGGGCTTCATAAAGGGCCTGGTAGACTCGAAACGTTGCCTTTTTGTATGTGGGCTTAATAAATTCTTTTTTGTACACTATTGCAACCTACTTCAGTGTGCTGCTGGTATTGTTTTGGATATTTATTTTGGAGTGTGGATGGAGCTATGAAGAAAGAAGCCAAGGGCTGAATTTTGGAGTATCACAGATTTACCGGCAACTACATTGACTGTATATTTGTAATACTGGCCCTGGCCTTGGCAGTTGTTTTATCGACTGTGATTAGTTTAATTTCAAACTAGTGCCCAGTTCATTGACAGTGGAGGGCACACACATTATTATCACATAATATAAAGCACCAACATATTCTTCAATGCTCTAGAATGGTTATAAACGCTGAACATACAGATTTACATCTGGGCCCCTGAAAGTTGTATAATACTGCTGGGCCAGCATTCCCTGACTGATTGAAAAAGTTTTCCTTTATCTTATATTGTACAGTGGGCACCATTTCAGCTGGAAGCTTATCTGCCCATATATGAGCCCTCTCTGACCGCTTCTCTAACATCTGTCAGTCCATCAGTCATGGCAGCAGTGCTCCTGATTATTTAAGATAAACTAGTTTTAAATGGAAACCTCCTTATAATGTTGTTGCATAGCTTTGATTTTCTAAGTTTGATTCCAGATTAAGAAAAATAATAATAAACATCATTCAAATTAGGGACTAACTTAGTGGTGTTCCCAACTGCTATTGATCTGTGTATGTATATACAGGGTTTCTATGAATAACCTATAAAATATCTTCTTATAAATAGTGTTTAATGATGTCACATGACCCACTGAAGTAGGTATATTATATTAAATAATCTACTCCATTTTTAAATATGATATAAGTAGTCACCTTGTAGTTCCATGACCTTAAATCACTTCGCCCATAACCTTGTGATTTCATTTATCACATAGTCCTATATTTCACAGTAGGAAATAGTTGAATTTTGACTGTGCCATTATGTGAAAAAAAAATTTTGTTTTGAGCAGGGCATACAAATCTCAGGGCTACCTTCTGAGAGTTTATTGCAAGGTCATTTTGTTTAATCTACAGTTTTTTTAAATTCTTTTGCAGATGGGTAGAGCAAGATCCAAAGGAAATTTTAAGGTCTGTTCATGAATGTGTAGAGAAGACGTGTGAGAAGCTGACCCAACTAAACATTGACATCACAAATATCAAAGGTCTTTTTACTGTCATCTTCACAAAACTTCTCCATTTGATCTCCATAAAATATTTTTTTGTTTACTTGAATGTTGAGGTCTAACATAAGCATACATTCTTTAAAATTATCAAAAAATTATCTTTTTGTGATGCTACCAATGGAATCTATGTAGTTCAGCCCAAGCCAGTAGACCAAAGGCATATTATCTGCTGATCCCAACAGATGTACTTATCTTAGCAAGCATGCTCCTCCTTATTAAACTCTGGAAAACTTTAGCTGCTGCTGGGTTCATATGAAACTTAACTAGGGCATATTGACATCCTTAAACTTTGTACAAGCATTTTGAGCGGATGGCTCTTTATCTAGTTTTACAATCCAGTTATAAACTTATCAGTCTTAAGTTAAGTATTTTATTATTCAAGCAAACAGCCTTTCAGCAATTCTAAAATAATTTTTCCATGAAACAAATTCAGTGGGCCAATACATATTAAGGTATTGATATCTCTTAAAAAATTGCTGTCATCCAGGGAAAGATTTATTAGGGGGAAATGGTAAATTCAAATTTTCAAAGTTTTTTTGTGTCAAAACTCACAAAATCAGATTTAAAAGCACCAACTCCAATGTAAATTCAGATGTGAGATTTATCACACATCTACCATGGAAACAGTTCTAATTAGAATATTCGCCACCTAAAATCGGCTTGTTCATTTACAAGTCAATGGTAGTGGTCGATTGAACCATTTCAATCAGGGGCGTAACTACCGGGGGAGCAGAGGGTGCAACTGGGCCAGGGCCCGCACCCCCGCAGGGCCCCCTGGCAGTCTTGCGCCCACTACAGTCGTCTGGAGTTGGAAATTAGGCACGGGCGAGGGGCAGCTGCATGGCCCGCACCAGGGCCTGCCCCCACCTAGTTCAGTTACTGATTTCAATATAATTGCCTTCCTAACATTCAAGACAGGTGGAATTTATTGTCATTCCAGCCATATACAGTACATAGTAGAAACTATATAATGTTCCTCCAGAGCCCATGGTGCTACACATAAGACTATATGGGCTACATCAAGTGGGAGTTATTGAGGTGAAAGGAAATGTGTATACAGTAGGTGAATTGACCCCAGCAGCGTGGCACTATTTTTATAGCTTGCCCACCTATCAAACACTTTCCTATCTTTCCTTTATCGCTGTATTGCTATAGAATCATGATTGCTATTGCCCGAAGGCAGCTTAAATTCTACATCACAAATCTTCAGACTATTTCAGAATAATATAGGCCAATAGCAAATTGTCTTAGCTTCTCTTTGTGTCTTTGTGCTAAATTGTTAAACAGGAGATCAAATTGCTGAATGCTGAAAGGATAAAAATGCATTTTAATTTTTAAAATTGCTTTTCTTTTTTTCCTTTAGCAATCGGAGTTAGTAACCAAAGGGAAACAACTGTAGTGTGGGACAAAACAACAGGAGAGCCTCTGTACAATGCTGTTGGTGAGTTATGTGGCTCTTATGTCATTATTCTCCCTATCTGCCTCTCATTTTTATTATATTCAAGTCTAGATGTTTAGTAATATACATAACATATCAAAGAGATCTATCAAGATCTAATAAAATTCTCATATAAAATGCTGACTTTAGCATCCCATTAAAACCCAGTTAAATACCTTCTCTCCCCAATGAAGAACATCTGCACCCACTGAAACTTCATTTTCAGCAAATAACTTGTAATGTGAACTTTGATGTCTGCCATTTAGGTATTTTGTTGCGGTGAACTTGTTTATTGACTATTTTATGAGTATAGCCACATTTTAACTTGGAGATAGCTTTAGATAGATATATTCCATTATTTACATAAAAAGAGTACTCTATGTTCTGCAGTTGTTGGATCTATACTAAAACATGATGTTTATCATAGGTACAATGTTGTGGACATAGATCTGTTTACTACTATACCTTTGGCTCACAAATTGTTCTAGATATTCTGCTGTCCCCATGCTTGTGTATATTTCCTCCATCCTCCATTCTTATAATTAAAGGAACAGTTCAGGGTAAAATTAAAAACTGTATAAATAGATAGGCTGTGCAAAATAAAAAAAAGTTTCTAATATAGTTAGTCAGGGAAAAATGCAAACTATAAAGGCTTGAGTGACTGGATGTCTAATATAATAGCCAGAATCCAACTTCCTGCTTTTCATCTCTCTAAATCTGAGTTAGGGCTCCTACACACGGCGTTTTTACCTGCGCTCTCCTGCGTTGCGTTTTGCTTCGTTCAAACGCAGGGGAGCGCAGGTATAGACTTACTCAATTATTTTCAATGGGGCTGTACTCTACGCATGTAAGTGCCGAACGCAGGAAAAATGCAGCATGTTGCGTTGTTGTCTCGTGGGTACAACCTCATTGAACAAAATGAGGTGCATCTAGACCTGCGCTCCCCTGTGGCTGAACGCAGCCAAACGCAACGCAGGGGAGCGCAGGTCAAAAACGCCCGTGTGTAGGAGCCCTTAGTCAGCGACATGAAGGGGGGCCACATGGGACATAACTGTTCAGTGAGTTTGCAATTCATCCTCAGCATTCAGTTCAGATTCAAAAGCAACAGTTATGACCAATATGGCCCTCCCTCAATTCACTGATTGGTCACTGTCTGGTAACCAGTCAGTGTACACCGAGAGCTGAAAATCAAGAAGTAGTGTTCTGTTCTTTTAAGTTAGACTTATGGTCACTCCAGCCTTTATACATTACATTTTTGCCTAACTAACTATATTGAAAACATTTTTTATTTTGCACAGCCTATCTATTTATACAGTTTTTACTTTTATACTGAACAATTCCTTTAACTTAAAAATAAATACATTTGGCACCACCATTTCATTTGTTACAAAGTATACCCCCCAACATAACCTGCACATTTTCCATTCACTTCATTAGTTAGTACCCCTTTATGCAATGTTGTAAATTGCACCTATGTTTTTCCACATCCAGAATGTTTATGTGCTGCACCAGCTCTCTGGAATTCCCTCCCCCACCCCTTTAGACATTTCAAAAGCCTCTGGTTATTGGAAAGTTCATTTTAAACCTACCTCTTCATCCAAACTAAAACTTATATTTTATGCCACTCTCTTTCTTTGCAACATTGCCTGAATACTGATTTACCAATTTTTCAGTATACACTTACCGCCAATATCTAGACCAGGGCACCCAAACTTTTATTACCCATGAGCCACAATTGTAAAAAGAGTTGGATTTGGTAGCCCCTATGTGGGCAGGCAGTCTTAAAGATGCTCCATTTGGCAGTAGATGTGGATTTTATTCAACCAAAACTTGCCTCCAAGCTAAGAGTTATAAGCACCTGCAGCATGATGCTCCCAAGCCAGTGGTTGGGGATCACTGATCATGAGGCTTGCTTATGATGCTCCATATACAGTACATAAATGTTAATTGGAAAAAGTGTAACAGGATAATGTAATAAAAGGTGCAAAGTTTGCCCAGATAAACTCTGCACTTTTGATTACATTTCCCCATAAATCTTAAAATCCCCATCTTGCACAGGTAATAAACATATTAGAAGCTGAAAGGCATAGTTCATTAATTAAACCAATGAAAGATCCTCTTAAATGCTCAATCCATCTGAAATGAGAAGCATAAATGATTAACACCTAAAATCTTTTCAGTATATATTCTGCTATTCTGCACAATCATGTAAAGCAGGACTGTCCAACTGGCGGCCCACAACCCCCCCCCCCCCCCCCCCCCCCCCCCCTTCTGTGACTCCCTACAGCAGGTTTGCTTACCATGTGTAAAATTTAAATGGTATCGCTACAGAGATTAACTGGCCCCTGCATTGTTTAAACCTCAAATTCAGAATAATTCAAACCTATGATCCCCCTCCATTGTTCACACTTGTAACACCTCTATTGTTCACATCCAGAAAGCCCTGCACTGTTCACACCTGTATGTAGTACATTTTAGACTGGTCCTGATGGGTTTCTCTGTCTCCTGCTCTATTCTGCTTTGCCTGTGTGTGCCCTGCCGTGCTCTGCTCGGTGTGTGCCCTGCCCTGCTCTGCTCTGCCTGTGTGTGCCCTACTCTGCTCTACCTGTGTGTGCTCTCCTCTGCCTGTGTGCGCCCTGCTCTCCTCTGCCTGTGTGCGCCCTGCTCTCCTCTGCCTGTGTGCGCCCTGCTCTGCCTGTGGAACATAAGCCTGGTATTTGTTCTGAGGGGGGTGGGTTGTTAGCATTTGAAAATAAATTGTTAGGGGCCCCTAAGGTGTTTAATCATGTGCTGGTGCAATGTTATCAACAGGGGAAAAGTAGGTATATGGATTTAAGGGTATGACAACTTTTTTCACATATGAGTGATGAGTGATATCCCTGCAGTGAGCACCAACCATTTGTTTTTTTGGTGTGCTACCACAAACAATTAATTTTGACATGGTCTTGTGGTAACATTGGTGTGGTTTAAAGTGGATATGGTTTAAAAACAGGGAGTGGTCAACACTGGCTTCCATTATCAGTCAGAAAATTTCGGCCCTCGGTAACACAGAAGTTGGACAGCACTGATGTAAAGTATACAGAAAATTCTCTTGTTTCTTATAAAGCTCCAAATTAGTATCCAAGGACACATAGGATATAATTACCCATTCCACCATTGCCAGCTTATTATACTGTCAAAAGATATTTCTAAAGTAGAGTGTGGCATCTAACGCTTTTGGATATTTATACTGGGATTTAATACGTTGAACTTGAGACCAAAAGAAAAGTTTGGCTAATGACATATAATCATAATATTCAGTTGTTGATGTGAAATTATTCAAAATGCATGAAGTGGAATAGCTGTTTTATTTTGAAATACAGAGACAAAAGTTTTTCAATTTCAAGGTCACAGCGCTTTCATAAACTCTGGCTTCTTTCAAAGATGTTTTTCTTTTTGCATTTTAAGTCTAATGTTCTAACACTGTTCTAACCTTCACTTGCATAGTGCAGTCCTAGTGTAACAAAACCAGAGTTTGTTTACTGTGAAAGTGCAAAGGTTTCTTTGAGCTGGCTGAGCAAATTAAATTATCAACCAAATAAACTGTACTTGTTTTTGCAGCTCTCAAAGTACTAGTAAAGTAGAAGGGATATGGGCAATCCTAGCAGTTAAAAGTTTCACATTTAACTAATGCTTTGCTGATTGTAAGAAAGGTGTTGTAATAAAGTTAAACAATTCTCAAAGCAGATCAATGTCTTACTTCATCACAATGGGGCAGATTTACTAAGGGTCGAATTTCAAATGAAAAAAAAATTCGACCAGGGAATAGTGGGGAATTAAAAAAATTCGAATTCGAAAAATCGAATTATAATTTTTTACCGCAATTCGATCGAATGATTGAATAGGGAAAATTCGAGCGATCGAATATATACGATTTTTAGCGATCAATCAAATTTTTCAAATTCGATCTTAGGGAATGATCCCCATTTCGGTAGGTTTAATCTGGCGAAGTAGGTCATCAAATTTAAATGGGAAGTATTGGACCATCGAATTTTCGAATATTCAAATAAAATGAAATTATTCGATGGTCGAATTTGGTTGAATTTGCCTAATTTGCATATTCAAAATTCGAATCTTTTTCAAAATTCAATTGAATATTCAAATCCCTCAAGTGAATATATGTGAATTTAGTAAATCTGGCCCCATGTGTCTGACTGTTTTGAAAAGTCAGTCTACATTCTGTTCTATGGGGCATTAACAGCAGTGTTAGGATTTAACACCTACCTAATTGTAAAACCCTGGGGGAATTAAAAAAAAAAAAGTTAAAATTAACATTATGCAAGTTAATTGGAGTCTTAGTAGTTTGTTCCAGTATGGGAAAGGGCAGTATTTTTTTTTCTTTACAAATATCCGTAATTGCCAAATCTGCTCCATTGTGTAATATTAGGGGAAGAAGGTTATTGGCTTGCATGGAGGAATCTGTTTCATATCACAGTGACTATTTCTGTTCTAGCAAACATCAATAACCCAATTTTTCTTTACAACAAGAATTCTTAATATCGTATAAGGAGCACTGCCCCACAAAAAAACAGTTATCCTTGAGCTAAGTGGCACCTTGAAGGGATACTGTCATGGGAAAACATGCTTTTTTAAAAATGCATCAGTTAATATTGCTGCTCCAGTAGACTTCTGTACTGAAATACATTTCTCAAAAGAGCAAACAGATTTTTTTAGATTTCATTTTGAAATCTGACATGGGGCTAGACAAATTGTAAATTTCCCGGTCATGTGACTTGTGTCAGCACTTTAGGAGGGAACTGCTTTCTGGCAGGCTGTTGTTTTTCCTTCTCAATGTAGCTGAATAGTACACAATGGGACATGGGTTTTACTATTGAGTGCTGCTCTTAGATCTACCAGTCAGCTGTTATCTTGTGTTAGGGAGCTGTTATTTGGTTAGGCTGCTGGGTGGGGGAAAGGGAGGTGGTGATATCCCTCCTACTTGCAGCACAGCAGTAAAGAGTGATTGAAGTATATCAGAGCACAAGTCACATGACTTGGGGCAGGTGGGAAATAGACAATATGTCTAGTCCCATGTCAGATTTCAAAATGAAATATAAAAAAATATGTTTGCTCTTTTGAGAAATGGATTTCAATGCAGAATTCTTCTGGAACAGCACTATTAATTGATGCATTTTGAAAAAAAAATTCCCATGACAGTATCCCTTTAATATTTACTGCACTTCTGAATGGAAAGACTGTGTGCTTCACAAAATCAGAGTTAAGGAGGTTTAGCGAAAGCAAATAAAAAAGAAGCATTAAAATGTTATGCAAATAAGGTATACTGAGTTAAAAAAAATCAGTTCCCCTTTAAAGGGAAAAAAGTCTGTTTCCAGTTGGCATTTCTTTTTATTATGTCTTAACTTGTTTTGCTTTTTTCTTTATTGACCTGCACCCTCACCTTTAACTGCAGAATTGTGCCTACTGCCAACATGGTTTATTTATCTACAGGCCCTTAAAAAAAACCTAGGGAATTATTCCTACAATGGAGAGTTCATTATTGCTCAGATAAGGAGTCAAACCATCTTAAAACATCACATTTTGTCCCCTGGGCTGAGCATACCCATTTTTTGGTCTTTTATTTAAAGTTACAACAGTAGGTGGTTGATTGGAAGTGATGCAGCATGTCCGCATATAAAATTGTGGATCATGCGCTTTATACGTTTGTGGCGTTTTGCTACTTCCTCAGAAGCGATCTCAAGACCCCATGATCTCTTTTGGTTGTCACCACTGGATTCCCTAATCATCCCCATAGTAACAATGGTCTTCAAACAACCCCATGCCACTTTTCGTAGTGAATATAAAGCACTGTATACAGTAGTGCTACATAAATAAAAATTTACATACCTACATGCTTTATCTTTCACTGTATTAATGGTCAATAAATATATGCCCTACACAAACTCCTTCACCATAGCAACTCCCAAAGACTAGCTTAAAACAATCAATGTCAGAGACGAGAAATGCCGTAGCAGGCCATTTTATAACAAATACTTTGTCTGCACACATGCTCTCTTCACATGCCACCTGACTGAGAATAAATTCTCAACATATAAAATATATCTGAACTATTTTTTTATGTGTAGATCATTTATCCTGCAACACCTTGTGCTACTTTTCTTTGCAATTGATTGTCACATTATTGCTATTTAATATTGCACATAAACATACAGGCCCGAATTTGTGGAAAGGTCACCCAGGCCTAGGGCAGCAGGATTTCAGGGGGTGGCATGCTGCCCAGCCACACCCACATTGGTTCAGAAACACTGGGGATACGCAGGAGATACTATAGTCTTTTAAATTTCCCATGCACCAATCCCCATTGCTCCAGTCCTGATGATGATCATTTGCTAATAAAGACTAGAGTATGGAGGCGACCAATGGCAGTGGGCCTAGGGGCGCCCGCTATGTAAATCCGGCCCTGTAAACATAGGGATTCTGATTGGCTTGATCAATAAAGTAGAATTGTCATGCTACCAAAGCTGATGTCCTTGTTGATTATTCAGGGACAGTCTTGAAGTAGCAAAAGCACCAATGGGAAAGCAGTGTCAAATGCTCTGCTTTTACTATACTTAGTATATTTGATTTTAATTTGTTTGAACAGTTATGGTTTTCTGCAGATGACAGCCACTTAAGTCATAGAGAGTATGTCCTGAATGTGTCACCACAATCTTTAATTAAACACATTTAGTTATTTGGCTCTGAGCTAGATGACTGTTAAACAATACACAGAACCCATAGAAAACTCATTATGAAGATGCCCTCTGATCCTTTGAATAGCAGATGCTGGGTTAAAGACACCAGGATTGTATTCTCCTAGTCATATAAATGCTATAAAGTCTACAGTACAAGCTATCTCAGCTCCCTTTTTGTGGATGAGCAACTGAGGGAAATACATTCTGCAAATAAACAAGAACCAAGAGTACTAAAGCTGGCAAAACTCCAGCAAGAATTTTACCAGTGACTTGTAGATAGTAAATAAATTGATTACTTTTGGAATTTTTAGATGAGACAGGAAAGACTGGTATAGCAGCTTACTCGTATAGCTATGACAATGCTCTTAGATGCTGGAATTTAAAATATTTTTATAAAATGTACGAACCATCATTGGTAGACTCACTAAAGGATATACTCTTAAAGCTCCATATGACCATGCCATTCCCCATTCTGTCTTATTTCAACAAAGAGGTATTTATTTTCTTTGAGTTACAATACATTCATACTGATGGAAAAGCAACTGTTCTATTAAATGTAAAAGAACTAATAGTTATAGGACCACATCGTAGGAATCTCCCAAATTATGAAGTATGGTATACAATATTATATGCACTTCTATTTAGAGTGGCCATTTCCAAATCACCAAAAACCAGGAAGAAGCCACTACATAATAACGCATCGTAATTTTCATTAATAATAATGTGTTTATAAAACACCAACATATCTCTCTCTCTTACAGTACAGTAATAGAAAATCATCAGATCCAACAGTCATGACATGCATGCTGCTGATTCTGTGTAACTGAATCATTGATTGAAGCTTGTAATAATAAATTATAGCAATGTTAAAATAATAGCTTGTTCTAAATAATAGCAGGGTGGAATTAATGAGGCCATTCATTCTGCTTCATTCGTTTTTCTACTTGCAGCTGACTTTAAAAAGCTAATCACTGATTGGTTGCTATAGGTAATTGCCCATGGTCAAATTTGCCCAGTGTTGCTAAATCAACCCCATTGACTGGCTTTCAGAGAAATGGTGCACCAGTTTGTGGACTTGAAAGCAAGATTGTTCTTCGCTTTAGGGTCTGCAGACAGTCAGATGACCCCCCAACAATTCAAGCCACAGTACACTGTGAATACATTGAAGCATGGCAAAGCAACATCTTATATAAAAAATATAAAAAATAAAAAAAAAACTTGTCGAAAATATACTTATTTGTCAAATAACACACTGTTGCCAATGGCCACCACATAAATTAAAATAAAATGTCATTAGTTATTCATTTATAGAATTCATTATAGACTGGCTCCCTAAAAGGACAAATAAATTAACATCCCATTTGTGGTGCAAGACAGAGGACAGAGTTTAGTTAAATTTAGTTTTGTTTGTTTTTTTTTTGTTTTTTTACAGTTTGGCTTGATTTGAGAACACAATCAACTGTAGAACGACTTTTGAAAAGAATTCCAGGCAAGAATAAGAATTTTTTCAAGGTAATGTAAAAAAAAAAAAAAAAA
>CM044434.1:96729802-96800062 GCA_024363595.1 Xenopus borealis | reverse complement strand
AGCTAAGGCGAACCCAAATTGGCGAACGTCGCGCGACGTTCGCGAACATTCGGCGAGCGAGAACAGCCGATGTTCGCTCGAACAAGTTCGCCGGCGAACAGTCCGCGACATCCCTAGTAGAAAGTACTGTGTATGCATAGTATAATGGTATTGCACAGTGACGCCTACAGGCCATGTGTATAAACAACACACATATTTACTGTGTTTGGTGTCTCTTTTTATGTGTTCCATTTTCAGAGACCCAGACTGTGATGAAATAGTTTACACCCCTTTAAGTAGGGCCAACTGTAGCTGTGTACTATTTCTGATAAACAATAAGAATTGCATTGAACAAGTCAATCATTGGTTCTCATTATATATATACATACTACTGAAAGTTATGTAAAACACTTTGAACAAAATTAATAAATATTCTTGTTTCCTTGCATGTAGAGTCTGACTGGTGCAAAGAATGGAGGCGTGCATTGTACAGATGTGACCAACGCTAGCAGAACAATGCTGTTTAATATTCACACATTGGAATGGGACACAGAGCTCTGCCAGTAAGTTTCTTTTCAGTCAGAAATACTGATACATCAGATAAGAACATAAATGGTATCATTCTGCTTACATACAAACCATTATGGAATATAGTTTATGCTTTAGCTGACTGGCAGCTTCTCATAGACATCTGCTTGTGCCTTTGTCTAATCTCGTTGCATCCAAACTGGTAAATGCTTTCACTGCCCTCTGAAATTTCTAAACTTTATTAAAGCTTTCAATTGTAATACTTTCTGTAATGATAGTAAACTGCCTGAAGAATGTTTTATTATTTATGATATAGCATTGTTATATGCCTATGAGCACAATTATGCACTGCATTTACAAATTATTACATAAATAAAAACATCTTTAACTACTACAAATCAAATTTCTTCTTTGGTCTAAATTGGGTGTGTGGTTTGCTCATATCACCTACAGACTGGTAGACTGGAGCCTCTGATATATGCCAATCCAAAAGATTATAATAGATCTTAGCTGCTTGCTAATTATTTATATGACACCATAACTTTATTATATTAATATGACATCTATTATCTAGAATAGTGAAGACCTAGGATTTACTGAATAATGGATCTTTCCAAAATGTAGAGCAGCATTTAGAGATATATATTTATATCTTGGCAGTTACAATGGCCCATCATTTGCTACTATTCTAATGTGCCATCAAATACTGGTTTTCAGATAATTTAACCATCTACTGGAGAACTACAGTATAAGTGTTCTCAATTGAAAGCATGTATCTTAAGTGACACAAAAATTTGGTTATTGACATTTTGAGAAAATGGCAAGTGCTGTATGGCTAGAGCACATGATTTACATGATGAGAGGTAATGCTTCAATATACCCTTCCTATGTTGAAGGTCCTCTGATTATTTTTATACAAAGTTGCTTGGTACCATTTATGTCCCTATTAATGTTGTTCGTGAAACATAAATATGGATGGTGATATTGTAATATTTGCACTGTATGTGAAAACTAATATTGCTAAGTTTTTGTCAGACAGAACACCAATGTTATGATAAGACAAAGGATGTTGGTTATTATATCATTATAAATGCAGGGACACAACCCAACAAAAGATCTGTACCCTCAGAGGGACTGCATTTTGTCAAATTATATTGCCTGATCCACAAAAAGAATAAGCTGCACATCACATTTTATTGGATGTTGTGATTGATCTTCTAAGCCAGGGTGTGGGTATCATAGCTGCACAGAAGGTGGGTTGGGTTGAGAAGAAGTACAGCCTGGCAGACATGTCTATACTGGCATAGGGAGTTGGTTACGTAGGATACCATTTCCACTATAACTACCTTCACTGCCAATTTGAAGACAAATAGAAGAAAAGTAGCTGATTTCAGCTGGAAATGGCTG
The DNA here is from genome assembly GCA_024363595.1 of Xenopus borealis. Classification (NCBI taxonomy): domain Eukaryota; kingdom Metazoa; phylum Chordata; class Amphibia; order Anura; family Pipidae; genus Xenopus; species Xenopus borealis. The sequence continues at coordinate 96,798,148 of CM044434.1, read as the reverse complement.
AAAGTCTGTGTTAATATATAGCTGTTTCTTTGTTTCTAAGCATGCTTTAACAGTTTAATTCACCAAGAAGGCATTATTTGATTTAAACTATGTACAAGGTAAGCTTTGACTCTTGGCAAGAATGAATACATATAGAAATTATTTTATGTGGATGTGGATATGAATCTACAAGCTGAAATGTAGATACAATACAGTTTATAAGCAAACCACTGGCACCAATATTAACACCCATACAATAATATCCAGAGGTTACTGGTCATAAACCTCAAAATGTGATCTTGATTGAATAAAATGAGCCTTGCACAAACTCCAAACTAAAGTCCAGCTGATATAGGCAAAGCACAGATAACTAAACTTGCATATACATAAAGCAGTAGAAAAATCTTGTTGTCTGTTCTTTAAGCAGAGTGAGGATAGAGGTTTGGGCATCTATTCTATACAAGCTATTTGTGCTTCTGCAGGGTCTGGTTGTCATAACTGCTAAGCCATTTACTATGTAAATCTAACCATATTATTATTATTATGTTAAGGTTTTTTGATATACCTATGGAATTATTGCCAAAAGTGAGAAGTTCATCAGAGATCTACGGTCTTATGGTAAGATATGTTTGATGTTCTTGGTTCCTCATTTTTCATTTCTATTTTTAAAACATGACACCCACTTGCTTTGTTGTAATAGAACTGAAAACAAACATGAGTACACCCCTCAAGCCCAATGTTTAACACATGATTAAAGACTTTATTGCTGGGCACATCAAGACATTGTTGCATTAAAAACAGGGTTGCAGCTGCTCCTGCATCATGGGACTGAGTTACTAGGGCATACCATTACTAGGGGATATCGGCTACATTGTGTGGCTCGATTCAAAATACATTTATTTATTGTTTTCCATCTTTAATGCAAAGTATCTGTGTAAGTAAAATATTTATATTATAGCATAATAGAAAACATTCCATCACAATACCCCTTTTAGTACTGATGCTTTTCATTCTAGTCTAGGCTGCTGAAAATGTAGAAGATAAGGAAAGGTTAATTCTCTATTTTTGTGCATATATTTATGTAGTGTGATTTGCATGCAGCACTATTCTTTTTTAAGAGAATTCTCATTCAGGACTGCCTTCTCTCTAGTCTAGGCTATTGAAAATGTAAAGATAATGAAAGGTTTAATTCTCTGTAATTTTTTGTGTGTATATTTATGTAGTGCTACTTGCTGTCAGGGGAGGCCTATCAGCACCCTAGGGAAGTAGTCGGGACCAAGGAGGAAGCTTGGGGGTTAAAGGTCCAAAAGCAAGGTACAGGCAAGGATCACGCAGAATCAAGGTCAAAGTCCAGGCAAAAGGTTTCTAGGCAGGCAGCAAAATGCAATAGCAAAGTCCAGACAGGGTCAAAAATACAGATAACAGAAGCAAAATAAAACCCAGGAACGTGGCAAACGGATTCCTATAATGGCGTCCAATACGCTTTTAAATATTTAAATTTGGTGCCATGATGTCATTGCGTCAGTCGCACCGCAATGACTTCACTACCCTGTGCCGCTACCCACGTGGCGGTTATGGGCACTGCCATTGTGGTAGCACCCCCGGAAGGAGGACGTGCCGCCCGGAACTGAAGGTAAGCCTCCGGGCGGCGCGATCCTGACAGTACCCACCTCCTCACGGGGGCCTCAGGACCACCAAGACTGGGACTGTTGAGAAACTTGGAACAATGGTTAATGGGACAATCAATAAAACAAGAGATAAACATAGGATAGCAGGAACATAAACATTAAAGGAAGTAGGCAGCGAGTGCAGTAAAAGAGACTCCTTGGGGACTATAGACAGCGGATGCTGTTGGGGAATGTCAACTGGAGCTGTTGGCTGCAGGGAAAGTCCCTCTGGAACTGTAGGTCGCGGAGACTGCTGCGCAAGCCCCTCTGGAGCTGTAGGCAGTGGAAGCTGCTGGGAAAGCCCCTTGGGAGCAGAAGGCAGTGGAGACCGCTGAAGACCCAGTTGCTGAGGGTTGGCTGGTCCGGGGGTAGCAACCAGCTGGGAGATAGGCGACATAGAGGAGTGGAGCGACAATGAAGCAATGACTCTAGAAGGGGGAGATGCTGAAGCTTATTCCTCAGGAAGATGCTCCACCACGGTGGACTGTGGGAAGGGATTTTCTTCAATCAGGACAGCAGAGTTCTCGTGGATAGGTATAGCATGAAGACAATGCCGTTGACAATATGAACTCCAATGGGAGACTTGACCAGAGGACCAATCAATGCAAGGATCTGGCCTAAATTAAATCTGCTGCTGTATGTATCTATGTTCAGCCATACATTAGTATCAAGGGAAACTACAATAACGTAATGGTATTTCCATTATCCTTAAAGATCAGTTTGAGGCAACAGTTTGTAAATAAAGCAACTGCTATATCTATATCCTTATGTACTTTGGTTGGGTGGTATAATTGATTTTAGTAAATAAGGTCAGGAATTTTCCCCTATTTCCACTCAACACTACCTGGCTTTTATAATAACCGAGAAAGCTAATATTTCTTATGACTTTGAACTTTTTTCTTATCTTTTTGCATACCATAGAAAATCTGTCCTAGCTTGGTGAGTAAAGGCTTTTATTGGGCTTTGCACCAGTCACATGTTCCCTGCATTTGGAGCATACATACAGGTCATTTCCAGTTCATTTTAATTGATTACTTACAGTAGAAACAAAAATGTGCTACATTAAATACAATTTGAACAAATTCAATGCAGTTGCCATGACATGATATTTTTAAATTTTCTCCGTAAACTGATGGCAGACATGTCTCAATCCATTTCTAGTTCCATTCAAGGACTGCAGCTCCAATTTATGTCAAAGAACCTATGTGACACCATTACTTGAAAGTATTACAGCTTTTATATCAGTTTTGAATGATTAACTGGATATGTACTTGCTTGTTCACTCCTTAGGGCCTCAAACAGGAATTTTTGTAATGTCCCCAATCAAGGTGTTTGTCATATAAAAGAGCACAAGTTAATTGTTGGACTAGGTCAGGGACCTAGAATCCTCTCTATTGGCTGTGGGTACAGCTTTCATGCAAGCTTTTATTATACATATGTTATGGGACTGAGAAAGACGCAAGGATTTAAAAGATACATTCAGTATTTATTCTCCAACGAAATCTGATATTTCAGAGAAATCTTTTTGTTTACTTTCCTAGAAGTCTGGAGCTTTGACTGGAGTTCCAATATCCGGGGTAGGTATAACAATGTAACTGACCAAGGAATCTTTCCATAATGTACTGTAGCTAAGTTTTGTCTCCTATATTCGTCACTCTCTAGGGTTTTCCTTTTGCATTTGTTTGTTTTTAAAATATGTACTCTAAAACAAGATGTCCGTAGTAGCAGCTAAATCACAATTAAGATTTACAGCAGAAAACGGTTAATATCTATGCAGCCACGTCTTTTAATGCAAAAGAAAACATTCCTGCCCACCATGTCCTAGGACATGTCCACCATGATGTCCTAAGACCCTAATGCATTCACATCCCCAGAAAACAAAAATGATTTATGGCCTACCTTGGTGTATCTGAATGAGAAATCATATGCTAGAAATCATATGAGCAGGTTTATTATAATGGGCATGTGAATTTTCTCAAACATATAAAATCTATTCTTCGGTTCTTCACAGTGAGGACAGCAAGGTTGTGGAATGCCCTGCGATATGATTATGTGGTGACTGACTCTGTTAATGCCTTTGAGTGGTTGGATGATTTCTTGGACAAGTTATTGTGATACTAAAACCTAAAATTAGTATAGATTTGGGGTCTCCAACCTATTTTAACTACAAGCCACATTCAAATGTAAAAACGTTGGGGAGCAACACAAGCAGGAAGAATGCCCAGGGGATGACAAATAAGGCATGTGATTTGCTATTTGGAAGCCCCTATGTGAACTGACAGCCTACAGGAGACTCTGGTAGTACACCTACTTTATATACAACCAAAACTTACCTCCAAGCCAGGAATTCAAAAATAAGCACCTGCTTTGAGGCCACTTAGAGCAACATCTAAGGGTTTGGAGAGCAACATGTTGCTCTCGAGCCACTTGTTGAGGACCACTGGTATAGATATTGATATGTGCAGCTTATGTGAGTGTATGGGCAGGTAGGTGTGAGTGTGTGTAGGTATGTTAACTGGGTTTTATTTGTTTGGGTTGAACTTGATGGACTGTGATATTTTCTTCAACCCAGCTGAACTATGTAACTGTACTAGTATCGTGTATAATATTGCTTGATTAGAAAAAACAGGACATCTGTTGTCTCAGATCTTTAGATCAATTCGGCCACAAACAAGTAGTATCAACTCTGTTTGACTTATAAAAATAGAAATTTGTATCTGTCTATATGTAGCTTTTGTAGATTTGTTGCAACCATTGACATAATTGTTGACTTCAGTGCAGTAGTTGTATCTTATTAGGATTCTTTCTCAAAATGAAAATGTGTTTTTGACTTGCAGTGTTTAGGAGACCAGTCAGCTGCTTTAGTAGGACAAATGTGTTTCCAAGATGGACAAGCAAAAAATACGTAAGTCCATAGTCATAGTTTTTCACCTTTCTGTGTCTTCCTAGAGCAACAAATTGCTCCAAGCCCCATCTCTGCTTATTTAAATTAGATATGCTTGGTCAGCCCAAATATGCAAAAGCAGACATTTTCAAGCTGGACTCTGCTATTCTGCATGTGCTTGCATGCAGGCAGAAGTGTTTCAAATTAATGTAACTGGGGCATGCATTGGATCCGCATCTCTCATCATGAAAAAATTTGCAGGCAGAGAGCAGCAGAGCCAACGCTTCATCTGCCCATGGCCTTAATGTGCAAAAATTTTAGAAAAACAGTCATAAATTAAAAATAGAAAGCATTTGGAAATCGCCTTTATTTCTGTGGGTACTATGTGAAAACACCTCAGCTAAGAACAATATGTCTGGAAGGTGAATAACCCCTTAAAGTATACTAGACAGCACATGTAAAATGCCCTGTATAAAAATACAGTTATTGAGCATGTACTGAGATTCTTGGGACAAGTTATTTTTTTTTATTTTTTTTTGGTTTAATAAATGTTAAATAAAGGTGGTATTGTTGTAGTTACGTGCACAGCTTAATGTTCTATTTAAGCTTTGATCATGCTAATGTGCAAGTATTATTGTGAAATTGATTTAAACTTTGTTCATGTTAATACAACCAAGCCTGTCCTAATACTGCATTCTTTATAGCCTAAGCTATAGTTTTCCTTATCCTCTGGTCTCACAGTTTACCTCTGAAGTAAGGGCTGAACTACCACAGGCACTGGCCACTTTTACTCACCCTTGTAGTCCTCAGTATGATAATATTAAGTAATAGTTATGTTAAGACTTAGCATATTCTTACTGTGGGCTCTGTTCTTTACCTCTATTACCCCGAGGTACAGATATAAAGAGAGCAGGGCCTGTATAGTATCATAAAGGCATTGCTTGGCAACAACTTAGGCTCAGTTTTAGCATCCCGTGAATACTGATGTTTAGCTTACCAAGGGACCAATTCCCAGATAACTCACTTTTCCAGCTATTATCTTATGTCACTGTAGAGGCAAAACCTTCTGTTTGTGCAGTTGATCAGCAAAGTGTCAGCAACCACACTGCAGAAACTGTATAAAGTCTTCTTGCACAAAACATGAAAAGGATGAGAATTACCTACACGAGTCCTTCCTCATGGCCTTGTTTGTTACACTCATACCCTTATGTTATTGACATTTCTCCTTATTGCAGATATGGTACAGGCTGTTTTTTGCTGTGCAACACAGGCTCAAAGGTTAGTCTCTCATTTTGCTTACAGTTCAGGGTTGAACAATCTGTGTAAAAATGTATTTATTGATCTTTGTTGCTTCTGGTTTATATACAACATTATATTGTCATATATTGCATCTCAGTAGCCCCTAATGTACTGACTACAGGTCATGCTTGGTCCAAGCTGACCCAAGACAAGCTACAAAGTTATCATCCTACTGCTGCTTTTTTGTTAAAAAGAGAATGGTGTTTAATAGCAATTCTCTGAGCTTCTGTTTAGTTGAGTGGGTTTTTTTTTATTATGAATAATATGTTATAACAGTTATATTATGAGTAACAGAGTAATGAGTAGGTTCAAGTATATTTTTGCTATTTATTTGTTAAAAATGTAGGGGGGGGGGTTAATTAAAATTTTCTGGCCGTGTTGCAGTAGAAAGTATTTGCACAACAAAGGCAAGGTAAAAGTCTGTGTTAAGCAGTAGTTTTAGCAGCATTTTGATTTCTAAAGTTTTGAAGGAACACATAGCATGCAATGCCTTCTGTGCATCCAGTTCTGTTCTTTTAGTTGATCATTTTTGGTAATTGTGGTGTTTCTTCCAACAGCCTGTGCTCTCTGACCATGGCCTTTTAACAACTGTTGCTTACAAGCTAGGAAGGGACAACCCTGCATGTTATGCTCTGGAGGTATGTTTTAACAGACAGCATGCTATTTATTTTTTTGTTTCTTTATACTGTAATATTGTAAAAATTTAGGGTTTTTTCTAAACATTTTTTTTTTTTAAATATAGAAAACATGAGCTTTTGGTGCACTCCTAGGACTTAATAGTAAAGAAAGGTTTATTTAGTCAATGTTTAGGTCCCTCAGGGGAACCGTCCTCAAGACAGAGAAGTTTTTGTACTGAGGAAGGTTCCCCATAGGTACAGACCAAAGCGTTAATTAAATAAATCTTTTTTTTTCCCCACCATTTGGGTGTCATTTATTTTTTGTTTTGTTTATTTAAGATTACTTCTGTTCTAGTACCAGGGCAACTGCATTTGATTGATATTGATTTCTCTGTAATGCATTTGCTTTATATATCCTTATAAATATTGCTTAGTAAAGTATCAGCAGTAAATAGTGACCCAATTGATTTAACCTCATCTTGTTTACACCCTGTTTTAAAATATTGCAAAATTAGAAGTCACCAAGGAGTTCTATGAGCTTAAAAAAAGCATTCCATCTGCAACATAATGGTCATTGAACCCAGTGAAAGTGAATACCCTTATATTTTATTATGCCAGGTACTTTATTGCCTATATTATTATTATTATTATTATTATTATTTATAATAACTATAATAGGAATACTAATAATATCCATTTATAAAACACCAACAAATTCAACAGTGCTGTTCAATAAATGGATGTATACATTAAACATACAAAAACAAACAAGTTCTAAAATAGGCAAAGAGGACTCTGCCATAAAAGAGAGATCTTGAACTGGTATTATCTTTCATACTGGCTATTGTTCACATCCTGAACACAGCTTTTCTGCTTCTATGGTGGTGTAATTTTATAACTGTTTGTATCCCTGAGTGAAAATATTGAGGCTAGACCTTCTAAAATTCTATTTATGATGTCATCTAGTAAGCATAATGTGGGTTTATGGTAGAGCAATCAGTGGTAATGTTTTACAGTACCCTAATGTATCCCTGTAATACATTATACTGCTTGTGTGTGTTTTTTATACACAAATCTCTTCATTAATTAAGAATTATGACTTAAGAGCCATATGCAGGCAGAAGCTCCATGCATCAGAAATAATAATATTTTTCCATTGTCTGTATGAAAAGCTGACAGAATATCTTTACTTGCAAAGCAAATGTCTATATAACACGCTGCACCTCTGTCAACTAAATGTCCAAAGCCTCAGATGTTTTATTCCAATTATAGTATTTGTCATAATTATAGGATTTTTGGTTCTCCTGACATGCAGCTTTTGTTTCATGCTTTTAAAAAGTTTGCCAATTTGCAATGGTCTGTGCACTCTCAGACATAGACAGTACTTTGAATTTACTGTGTTTCCTATCTCAATTTGCATTTTAGGGTTCAGTTGCCATAGCAGGAGCGGTAGTGCGCTGGTTGAGAGACAATCTTGGAATTGTGAAGACTACTGAGGAAGTAGGTAAGTGAGGAGAGCAATTTCCTGCAATCCCTAAAGAGGTAGTTCACCTTTAAGTTAACTTTTACTATGGTATAAAGTGGCAACGTCTAAGCAAATTTCCAAATGTTCTTCATTATTTATTTTTTATAGCTGTTTAATTATTTGCCGTCTTCTGACTTTTTCCAGCTTTCAGACAGGGGTCACTGATTCTATTTTAAAAACAAATTACCTGTAAGGCTGCAAATGTATTGTTATTGTGACAGAATCTCCTCTATTTATATTCTATGTATATAATGTTTATATTCCAGTCTAATATTCAAATTAATGCATGGTTACAAGGGTAATTTCAACCCTTGCAACCAGATTGCTAAATTGGAAACTGGAGAGTCGCTATAACTCAAAAATAATAAAAAAGAATACCAATTGCAAATTTCACTCTTTACATCATATTAAAAGTTAACTCAAAAGCAAACAATCCCTCTAATACATAGGTGCTTGTACCTTCATATTTTGCTGCATACATTAGAGTTGTGTGTTTTATGCATTATTTTAATTCAATATTACATTTGTGTATCCAAATTTAAATATATGTTTTCATTTATGGTTTCAGAAAAACTTGCTGCTGAAGTGGGGACTTCATATGGCTGCTATTTTGTTCCTGCATTTTCAGGTTTATATGCTCCATATTGGGAGCCAAGTGCCAGAGGGTAAGCAGCTTTCTATGTGTAGTCTTGTTCTAAAATAAATATAAATGGCCGTTTGCACTTTTTCTAACTAATTGAAAAGATGGGTTTCTAATATTGGCTTCATTGAGGGATTAATAGGTGGCCCAATCAGTATGCTGTGTGAGAATTCTGCTATTTCTTTCGAAGAACACATGACGTGCATGTAGAAGAGCAATTCTTTAGGTGCTTCAGACAACTGGCAAAACACACCTACAAAACCTTTAGCTTCTTATTGACACAGGGGGCTAAAACAATCATATCTCCAAAATTAGCTTCACTTTTATAATTTATTTACGATTTAATGTTTTTGTTATCTCCATATTCCTTCTTGGCTATGTGTGCAAAAAAATATTTTGTGTGCACATTTTAAATGTGTGTACATATGTTTAAAAACTGTGTGCATGGATCAGAATGAGTACAAAAAAAGAGTGCAACATGTGCCCTGGCCTTTAAATTTGTGTACATGCACATTTGTTTGTTTTTTTCTCCATCCACTACTTTTTGTGCATTGGGTTTACTGTAGTATGAACAGCAGTACCACAACTATTTTTGTTACAATCTGATAAGTGTATTAGTAAATTGTGATACAGCGCTACAAAATATGTTGGCGCTATAGAAATACATGTTAATAAAAAAAAAAAAAGAGTGCACAGCTTAGAGGGAACACTGCCACACTGCTATCCAGTTAGAGATATAGAGACTTTGAATTAATCTTGTATGAGCTGCTGTCAGATATCCGAATAGTCACAAGGAATATATTTCCTTGTTAAATGAGAATTAGTATGTTTATAGGAAATGGTTACAACATCACAAACGTAACAGAGTGTAGCTTAGGAAGTCATGTGAGGATGTTATCTTTTTAAGTTAATTCCCAATTCTATTCCTACCATTTTTAATTAAGCGGCAATTCTACATTTTTAATGGAATTTGAAATGTGTTATAACACATGCTTAAAATGTTTATTTTATAGGCAGCATTACTATTTTAATACTATGATTGACAGTATAATTCATTGCAGCATACAATCTTCCCAGTTTCATATACCAGAATTCACAGGTTTAAAGTCTGATGTGAGCAGAAGAGCTGGCTTACCCCTGGGGCATCACTGTATAGCATTTATGTTGCTAAGATGCCAGTGTGGTTTGTGAATCAATAAACTGCAGACCATGTTTGTCTGAGAAAGTGATCAGGTTGACTGAACAAGTGTTGGGGTTAATACAATACTGACCCCTTGTAGTTCAGTTGTCCCATATTGTAGACCCATAGTTGACTTCTGTGAAAATTCAAAATTTTATAGGCATTTGTCTGCTATACAGGTACAAGACATGTTATCCAGAATGCTCTGGAGGGGTTTTCTGGATAACAGATCTTTCCATAGTTTGGATCTTCATACATGAAGTCATGAAAATCATGTAAACATTTAATAAACCCAAATAGGCTGGTTTTGCTTCCATTAAGGATAAATTAAATCTTAGTTTGGATAAAGTACAAGTTTCTGTTTTATTATTATTATTATTATTATTATTATTATTATTATTATTATTGAGAAAAAATAAATAATTTTTTGAAAATGTTGATTGTTTGGATAAAATGGAGGCTATCGGAGATGGCATTTCCATAATGCAGCTTTCTGGATAACAGATACCATAATACAATTTTCACTACATTATTTGTCTTTTTTTCTCTTAGTATCATCTGTGGCCTCACCCAATTTACAAACAGAAGCCATATTGCATTTGCTGCTCTTGAAGCTGTGTGTTTCCAGACTAGAGAGGTACTATAGACTTATGCAATTCACTTTCCTTTTGTCCATAGATCATCAGTCTGTAACCCTATGTGTGCTATTTCACCACACTCCACACTTTTGTCACAGCATTCGGTTGTCCATGGGATGTGGGAGTTGTAGTCAACTGAGCACTGAGCATGTGTATTCTGACAGCAGTCAACTTCCAAGAGCAAAGAGAGACCTCTAACCAGCCCACCCTTCCTTGTACCTTTAGATGAAAGAGAAAATATTGTGTTTTGGGGTAGAGCAGAATAATGAATATGTAGGGGAGCTATGCCTCCCAAAAAGAGATTAACTGATATATGTTCATATTCCAGTAATCCAAAGAAATGCCTTTTTGGTAGCATCATTTTGGTAGTCACCCTTTAATTGTATGTGGTTGTTTTTAATAGCTATAGAAATGATTTGACTTATGGTTTAATTCCAGATCCTGGATGCTATGAACCAGGATTGTGGCATTCCTCTCAATCAACTTCAAGTTGATGGAGGTATGACGAGCAATAAAATCCTCATGCAGTTGCAGGCTGATATCCTGTGCATTCCAGTAGGTAAGATCATTTTGCAATGATTGTACGCTTTTAAAGTGCAGAGATATCCAGTAGAAAAACAAAGCTATTATTTTGTACCTGTAGATAGATCAAGGTTGTTTATGATGTCAAAACTCTCTTATTAAATAAATGATTTGATCAATTTTCTTTACTATTTTTCTAAAATGGTAGATATTAAATTATTTTTTTTAAATTTCCTTCCTTCTCATATGATCTCGGAAAACCATGTCATCAACCTACTTATTAGATTAGCCACAATAGTGCAAACTATGACTAATTATTCTGCAGAATGCTTTACCTTACCTGTGTAAACAGCTCTAGAAGCTCTCTCTGTTTGTTTAGGATAGCAATAGCAGCAGCCATATTAGACCTTTCTGATAAATCTTACTTAATTTTAGCGTTTCTTTCTCCTTTTAGGTTTAATACACTATTAGGGATGCTGCTGCCTTTACAGATATGTGTGTCCACTAATGTATTATATTGTAACTGTTTAGAAATCTTTACAGTATTGAGTTGCTACTTTAATACTTTGATTCCTGGGAAAAGGTAAAAGCTAGAAAACAGAAAGCCATTCAAAATCAAATAAAAAAAAATCTATATTCAAGTCTACAATTTAAAAATAATACCCTTTGAGCAGACAAACTTCAAGCTAAAGACTTTATTTAGCTGCAACAATCATTTGTTAAACTCTTTTCTCAAAGATTATTTAATCAACATTTGCCTGTGCTAATTCTTTGTCTTTCCATTAGTGAAACCATCCATGCCTGAAACTACTGCACTGGGCGCTGCTATGGCTGCAGGCGCTGCTGAAGGTGTTGGTGTCTGGAGCTTAAATCCCGGAGACTTAACTGCTGTGACATGTGAAAGGTTTGAACCACAAATCAACCCAGAAGGTAAAAACCACATACTATGCATTATACCAAATTACAGTTGGGAAGTGCTAATATAAATATCAAGAAACAGATTCATCACTCTTCCTCTTCTTTAATACTTTATCTAGAAAGTGAATTTCGTTATGCTAGATGGAAAAAGGCAGTGTTGAAATCAATGGGCTGGGAATCAGCAGAGCCTACCAATGGAAATGGTAAGATTACTCCTTCTTGACTTCATGCTCTATAGTAAGTCATATCATATTGACCCCAGCATTAAGTAATGGTTCCAGCTGTGACATCTATTCATTGGTGTGTCTCAGGAGGATGATGGAGACTTTAGGCAGCATTTACTAGCTCTCGCGGCAAATCCAGTGCAAGGTTGTGCTTCTGCCTAACTTGCACCATCTAAATGAATACAAGCTAGGGTTCATACCACAGCGCTGCTAACACAGGTTGCAATGGATTCATCAGAGCAGAGGAACTGTTCAGTGTAAAAATAAATAGATACCCTGTGCAAAAGAGTATTAATAAAATATTTTTAATATGGATTGTTAGCCAAAAATGTAATCTATTATCTATATTGTATAAACTGACATAGCATAAAGGCAACATTCTAATACATTGAATTATAGCATAATTTTATTCCTTCTATGTCATGAGGTTCCAAGGATATACTAGATCCTATCATACATTGTCAAAGGCTTCACATAGCCAAAGAAGGGCTTGATCAATGCACATTCCCTATGTTTTAATTCCTCTGTGCAAGTGCATAAGTTAAAAGGATCTGATCATGAATTACCAAGCCACCATACCATGTCTACGTAAGACCAGGTCCAGATTTGATCATGGGGCAACATCCCCTCCCCAATAACACCCCAGCCCTGCTCATAACTAATGCCAAACCCTCCTCCAGTTCCGATTTCACTCAACTGGCAGTACTGATGACTTTGACAGCTATTTGAATCTCCTGCCCAGTCCAGTCCAGTGCATACCACCCCTTGAATACTGATGGGCTGGTTGTTTGTGGCCTATCCACATATCCAGTCCCGAGTAAGTATCATATGGTGCTCCTAATTTTGTACGTTTAGTTGTGTTTTTCCTTTCACAGGCTGTCTGTGCCCTGCTTGATTGCTATTTTTATCAATAAAAATGGGGGGGAGGTTGGGGGGTTGCAATGTGTCTCCTGCCCAAACCATTGGTCTCATAGTCTCATCTATGCTGCTTTCCCTTTTGTAGGGGAGACATCTGTAACACCAACATACATTTTTCCTGTAGTAACTGCTAAAATACAAAAATGTGGTTGTGAGAGCACTCCAAGATTTCATAAAATAAAAAAGCTAATTATAGGTAAAATATTTTAGCAGCATTGTTCTCTGATCTCCCCTATATATGCTACAGTACTCCTTTTATATTTTTAAAAATAATTGCTTGTTACATTTAAAATTATTGATATATTTACTTACTTTTAGTGACTACATTAGTTACAGTATTTGAGTTATCTATTTACCACCCTCTACATAAGTACAGTTAGTACATGCATCCCACCATAGTCTAACCTGTCACCCTGATGGTTTGGCATCTGACATTATCAGAGGTAGTTTTTATGAGTACATATAGACATTGTCAGACCCACTGAGTGTCAATTAGATTTGATTACAGAATTAGGTAAATTGTTATAAACCCTGCCAATGAGGTCCCATACCCTTATTAAAAAAGTGTAAATTCCAAGTATCATATCAGTCTCTTAGAATACAGCTACTTGAATATTCTTCACTATTATAAATAAAAGATAACATTATAATGATAGTTATTCAGATTCTAGAATTGTAAAGCACAGCTTCAAGCCTTGTATATTGAAAGGTACTAGTTCTCATAAATCTAAATATGTTCATTGCATATTGCACGTTACGGCTGCTAAAAACAATTTGTTTTGCATGTGACATTGTTACCATATCACTCAGTTTGTCATATACATATAAAAAGCAATATCTTTTAACTGGCTCCTTTTAATGAGCATTTTCATTATGCAAGAGCATTTGATTGTCTTTTTACTATCAGCTCCAGGCTGCTGGAATCTCTTATTATAAAGCTATAGTAAAGACCATTGAATAGGCATATTAATTGGACTAGATCACTCAACATTTAACCTCAGCTGTAATTAGACTGTTATGGATTTATAATTTAACTGGCTGGATATTTTGTTTTATAACTTTATGACCTTGTTAATCTGAGGTTGTTGTTGCAGTCTGCAGTGAAAGCCCGTTCTGGAAATTATTTTGTTTGGCATCTACAATACATACAAAACAGAAATAGAAAGACAAACTCCTTGATTGTCTTTCTATATTCAGGTTGTAATTGCTTGAAATGGGAACTCAAGATGCCCTTCCAAAATTAGTAAACAGATATTTGCTTGTAGAATAAAATCAAACCTCCCCTGGAAGTGGGAAATAAAAATATTTGCCCTTTCTTGGACACTGAACATATATTGCATATATCTTAATCGCCACCTACGTTGGAGAATGAGAATTTTATACAACTTAATATTGTTGTTTGGTATTGCACCAGTACTTGTATGGTAGCTATCCGGATTTAACTCCGAGTGAACCCCTTGATGATTCATAAAGCAAAACCCTGCTCCTTACTTCCACCAGACGTTATATAATTTAAAAGGTTTTTGTTGGAAAGGAAGACACATGCAAAATGTTTGTTATGGTGAATAATTATTTGATTTATTCTTCTGAAATCAATTCATCTGATATTCTAGAAACAATGTGCATGCCTTGTCCTATGCTAATGTTCCCTAAATCAAAAATGCTAATTCAATTTTTGTTTGAGTTTGCTATTTTTGATCACTTCACTTTAATATATAAAATTTAGCACAATGTTGAGGGAAACATGTTGATTTCTCTTTGCCTTGGCTTATTTGATAGAAACCAATTGTCAAATGTCTGCTTTATATTAGCATTTCTTAGCTTGTTTCTTTGCATGTACTGCATGAGAATTCTCTTTCTCTGACTTTATATTTCACGTAAATGACCTTTTTAATGTTCTTTCTTATTACTGTGCTGGAGCTTTTATTGAAAAAGACTAAATAATACAACATGTGATAAATGATTTTCTAATCGTTCATGGATTCAAAGTTAGAAATCGTACCTAATCAGATCAGTCTGTGCATCAATCTGCCTTTTATGCCAGCCAAAGACAAATACAAACATTCCAAGCCAAGAAGTGTTCCAGTTTGTAAAACGCTGTGCACTAATAAAGATATTTCTGGTTTCATGAAATGCCCTTGGGGTTTTCCTAAATTTTCATGTTGTTCTTTCCAGTCATTTGTCTCCAGTCATATTTAAACTCCCGTTGCTCTGAGCAGATTCATAAAACAAATTCTCATTAACCAGTGAACATCATCAACAATGATTTTAGGAAATTAGCTGTTTTATGTTTGGTCTTAATTGTATGAATACAACTTGAAATATAAATGACTGGAAGAGTGAAAGATAGAGTAATTTTGCTAAGGTAAACCCCATTGGCCATTACAGTTATTAGCAGTGGACTCTGGATTCCATTAGCTTTCATATTTGTTCTTGTCTTTTCTTCTTGTTCTCCCCTTTGTCACATAAGTGCCATCACTAATGAATTGGTCTTGGCTTATTATGTTATTGCTCTGTCACAATTGTCACTGTATGTAAATTTTCTTTCCCTTATGTATCTGTGATTGATTCTTAATATTTTAATTTTTGTTTCCCCCCCCCCCCTGTACCTTGATTGACCGGAATCCTGTTCTACTGGATGGCTCCAGGTGACTGTAGTATCTTCTGTAGTCTTCCTCTGGGGTTTTATATAGTGAGTAGCATGGTATTATTAATCGGAGCAAAGTACATTGCAGGTCAGTCCTCCTTATTCATATACTTTCTAAGGAAAGGATTCTTTGCTTTTTACTTAACAGCTATAATGTCTACATTCAGCATTTATGACTAGAACAGTTTAAAATATGTCTGAACGTTTAGAGATTGATTAATAATGCTTTTTTTGTTGCTTTTGCATGTTTGCCTGTTTTTAATTTTTAACACTACAGTACTTCTGTCTGCAATGCATATATGGACATGCTTGAATGGATTAACAGCATTAATCTCAGATAAGGAGAGTGTGGTGGTTTATATGCAGACTGGCAACATTACAGAATTTGTAGCCACGTGAACTAATTGGCAAATATTGAAAAGTTGTTTTAATTCAATACAGAAAATAATGTGAGATCAACATTGGCCTCAAATAATAAATATATATATATATATATATATATTTTTTTTTTTTTAAATAAATTGACAAGGTTTTTAATGAAGGAAGCAGGAGTCTGCTTTAATGCTAATGGACTACACGGTCAGATATAGATTGTCTTGCACTGCAAAGCTCAGTATGCCAAGATACGAACAAGCAGCAATTCTGTCTATCATAAACAAAATATTTCTACTCACAATCGCAGAAATTCAGCTCTGCGTGTAGCTGCATTGATAGCCTTCTGCCACAAGATGGAGCCCTCTCTCAATGAACATTCTAATGTATAAGGTACAAATGATGCCTTTTAAGTGCTGCAATCTATGGTGCAGAAATACAATTAGGTCATTATGGTGGGTAAGGTGCAGTGTATTGTTTAATCTGGTTTACCAGTTGTCTTTCACATTCAATTTACTTCTAATGCAAAAGACAAGTTCACTCTGCAATCAGTAAGACATGCATATTAATTGCTATAATTATTCCAAAACTTGGGATGCGTAATTGCTAATTAAGTCAAACTGTGAAAAAAAATGTATGGCATGGGATCTTCTTATCTTCCTGTGTAGTCTTGCAAACAACAGAGAAGGAATTACATCATCTTAAATGTTATCTGTTTATTTTAATCCAAACTAAACGCCTGTGTCTGAAAATGGTCAAGTAAAATATATTCCTTATTTCATCAATATCCTTTCAATCACGGACACCCCTGCCTTGGTTCTCACTGAAAATCTAGAGTTGTAGTTTAACAACATCTATTTGCCCATGAGTGCTTTGATTCACTTGGGAAATAAGGTTTATCTGATGCTACACTGCTGCCATTTGTAAATGTCTTTGCCAAAGTGTTGCACAACTAGCCATAAACATTTTTGTGAAGGTGTGTTCCAAGCAATTCTAATATTTCACCTTGTCACACCCAACAGTAGGAGAGGTAAAGTGGCCAGTACACAAACACATTCATTAAACTTTAGAGGATAGAACATCAGTGTATATACTTATATCAGTAACATAACTAACCTGCTCTGGGCCTGGGTGCAGGCCTTGCAGCCCCCCCCCTCCCCAGAACGATCTTCTTGGAAGATACACAGACAAACCGTCGGCGGGCCCGAGGGGGTGCAGACCCTGGTGCAATTGCACCCCCTGCTCCCCAAGGGGGTAATCAGGTCCAGATCATGGACAAGGGGAAAGCAGTTCCAGAAGACGGACAATTTAATATATAGACATATGCTAATATAACATTTCTAGCCAGGGTATTTGCCTTTTATGCCACCACCTTCTTGTTTCATCTTTAAAGCAACAGTAAAGTGTAAAAATAAAAATGGATTAAATGATGGTATGTACAAAATAAATGTATCTAATATAGTTATTTAGCTGAAATCTATCAAGGCTGGAGTGAATGGATGTCTAATATAGTTTTTCAGCTCTCTAAAGTTCGTCAGCGACATTTGACAAAACTGTTCAGTGAGTTTGCAACTGATCCTCCGCATTCAGCTCAGATTCAAAAGCAAATGGTTATGGCCAATGTGCCCCCCTCAAGTCACTGATTGGTTACTGCATGTTAACCAATCAGTGGAAACCAAAGAGCTGCAAATCAGGAAGTAGTGTTCTGGCTATTATGTTAGACATACATTCACTCCACCCTTTATACATTTTTGGCCAACTGACTATATTGAAAAATGTTTCACTTTGCACAGCCTATTTACCTAGTTTTCAGGGTCGGACTGGGCTGGTGGGATACTGAGAGAAAACCAGCTGGGCCATCAGCAGCAGCGCATGATCTGTGTCTTCCGCACATGTGCGCGGAGCATCTTTCTTTCTGGGAAGGGAGTTTGGCGGTCGGGAGGGGGCCCCAGGTGGCTGCCAGGACGGCCCTTCGCTTTGCAGTTCCGTCCGCAGTATCGCACAAGCCGCGTCATGTGCAAGTTCGTGCGCAGTGCGTCTTTCGCTCGTTCATGCAGAGCATCTTTCAAGGGAGGTATTGCATGGCTTTGTTGCTGACGCTTAGAGTGGGGTGGGAAAAACATCTTGTGGAGAAACATAATAAGGGCTCATGCACACAGCTACTTTATACATTTTAAAACACTCTTTGGGTTTACTGTATATAATAAAATGTGCAAAGTTTGCTAGCGGAATGAGCACCAATAGCAACCAATCGGTATGTAACATACTGGTCACCTGACAGTTAACTTGTTGGTTGCTATAGGTTATTGCAAACTTATATACAGGCATATAACTAGCAATAGGTAATAAACTATTGATTTCATACAAGTGTAGACCTGTTAATGTAATTTGTGTTTTTTCCTTCTACCTTTTAGGTCTAAATAAATAACGGTTCATTGACCGCTGCTCTTTTTTGGCCACCGGTTTTATTGATTTGTTATCTTGCCCATAAGAAGATATAAATTCCTGCTGTGAACAGCTACATGACAGATGGAAAATGATGTGCAAAGGTAGAAGGATGGAACCCCACTATTTAATTACATTGCTTTTCTGTCCAGTAATCGGTGAGAAGGGCAACGCTTGTCACCATGTTTGTGAACTGGACGCTGCAACCAATCTCTCTGCTTGTAATATGTCACTGAGTCATCTTTAATGATGGGAAGGAAAAGGTTTTAAATAAGTAGATTGTTCATTAGTGTCTTAGAAGGACCGACTTGCGCTTTGTTTGAAGATTATAAATAATTATTAATGTACATTTTTTAGAAATGTAATGATAAATCATGTACAGACATTTTGAAGGTTTTTTTTTTTTCTTTACAAGTTTAAACAAATGCACATTTTGTTCATAGTGAAAATCAATCAATTTTTAAATGAAAAGGGTAAATAATGCACTTGAATTTTATTTAAAGAAAGTCACCGTTTTTGTTGTTGTTCTTTTGCATGCACCATTTATACTGTACTCTGTGCTTACTGTAGTCTGAGGCTTCTGTAGTCTTGTTGTCTTGCCCAATAGAATTAGCACAGTGTTTTCACCTAGATAATCTATTGTACAAATTATTACAATCACCTTGATTTTGTTTTCCAAAGGAATTCAAAGAAATATGTTTTTCATGCCATGTTGCAGTCATTCTTCACAGTTTTTCAAGGCTGTTTTTGAGTCCTTTCTTTCCTTTGTGGTAACCATGTAGAAATTGTCTGTTAAATATAATTTGGGGCATTGGAGTCTTTTTCTTTTTTTTTTTTAAATTTCTTTATCTGTAGTCAGGGCCATTGTCCCGGGTCACGTGGGATTTGAGTCTTATGGGTGCCTGGCTGTGCTGCACTTTGATTAGTCAGGCCCCCCTGCTGGCAGTGAGCTGCAGACTTCAGAATGGAGGGCATGAGGTTGGATGTCTGCATCTCCTGCCTACGAACAGCTTTGTGTGCGCTCGTTGTTCACAGAAGTCACGGTAAAGCCACATTCCATTTATAGACCGGTGCAGCCCCGCCACACCAATTACATCAAAATGGGTGGAGCAGGCTCAAATCTATAAAAAAGGAAGTTAGAAGCCAGCAGTCTAAGGCCTGCGACCCGTGAGAGAGTAGTAAGGTGTGCCCAACCTGTGGCTAAACCTTGTGAGTATTGGGCTGGCCCGCACATCACTAGCCCATGGTGATTGAATGAGCTGGAGGGGAAGTTCAAACTTCACCCATTTCAATCTTGCTGTAGCTGTACTTAAAGGGAAACTGTCATGGGAAAACATGTTTTCATGTGACTTGTGCCAGCACTTTAGGAGGGAACTGCTTTCTGGTAGGCTGTTGTTTTTCCTTCTCAATGTAACTGAATAGTACCCAGTGGGACATGGGTTTTTACTATTGAGTGCTGATCTACCAGGCAGCTGTTATCTTGTGTTAGGGAGCTGTTATCTGGTTACCTTCCCATTGTTCTTTTGTTAGGCTGCTGGGTGGGGGAAAGGAAGGGGGTGATATCACTCCAACTTGCAGTACAGCAGTAAAGAGTGATTGAAGTTTAGCAGAGCACAAAATGTCTAGCCCCATGTCAGATTTCAAAATGAAATATAAAAAAATCTGTTTGCTCTTTTGAGAAATGGATTTCAATGCAGAATTCTTCTGGAACAGCACTATTAACTGATGCATTTTGAAAAAAATTTTTTTTTTTTTTTCCCATGACAGGATCCCTTTAAGCAAGGAACCAGCAAACCAAGTCTGCAGTTTAAGCCTTGTAGGTAGCATACATGTTGGGAATTATATGCCACTGTAGAGCTTCTGTAGTACTTTAAGTACATTCAAAAATAATATGCTCCCAAATTGGGTAGATTTTCATAAAATGATTGCTTACAACATCTTTTCACCTTGGAGAGCAATAGAGTCTCATAATAGAGTTTGACTTGTTCTCTTGTATATTACATGAAATGCTCCTAACACTCCACTCATTGTCTCACTCCCAGAGCCAGGATTGTGACCTTTTCTGGAAAAAAATACTGGCTTTCCTATATTTTTTCCCATTAATAACATTGGCATCAAGCTTAATTTTTACCAGCCAGGTGACATCCATAACTAGAGCACAATATGCACTCCTTTTTGCCAGGAAGTATGGTTAAACACATGTTGTATATATTTAAAGAAACTTATTTCTAATCTACGTTTATTTAAAACATCCCTACTGACTGATTACTGATTGCACAAATTTTTCAACTGCTCCTCATTGGACTGCAGTGAAGTGACCAGTGCTGCTCTGAGTTTTGAATGGTGGGGTAGCAGCATGCAGAGTTGTTTCATACCTTTGTGTCTTGCTACAGCTAACCTCTGGTTAGAAACAAACCTGCATTCGGCTTTCCTGCCGTCCTGAATTTGGGTAGATATGATGGTTTTTGAAGTCATGCAGCCAGCACTGTATAAAGTTTTGTGCATCAGTAATCAGAATTATTGAGGGATCATCATTTTACAGTAGGGCTTTTGTAATAAATGTATAATAAAATTAAGTTTCTATTATTAATGGATAACTTTGTACTATTAAAGCCTGGAGCCACAAAAGTATGTGTTTTGGCTTTAAACCACAGGTGGGGCCCTCGCTAATCCTGTTCTACGGGCCCTGCGATTTCTGATGGCAACCATATCTGTAGCACAGAGCAGAAGCATTTTTTAATCCCATGTCCATTCCCCAAGCACCAACATTATTGTTTTTGATTTAACTTGATATTATGCAAATTCCTGATGTAATTTTTTTAACGCAAATGATCATGCCTTTTAAAATTGATGCAGATTGATTTAAAAGTGGAGAAAAACTGAACATCATACTTGTGAGTTCATGTACAACCATTTCCTCTTTCAGGTGTTAACTGGATGTTTGAAAGATTTTAGAAGCAGTTACTGTACTGTACAGTTACCTTGTTGCTTGATACACTTCACTGATACACTTCATGGTAGATTACTACTTCCTCTGTTGAGAAAAAAAAAGGTTTGAAACTGAAAATACTTTAAGGAGCCACACAAACTTTTTATATGTTCTTGGGGAGCTTACGGCTGATGGTGATATAATTTTCCCTAATTAATGGGATCCAATTATTTTTTCCAATTATTTATTGACCAAACACTGCAAGGAATGGGAATGCTGGGAGCTGTATTGGCCCTGTCTTGTAGGACCTATATCTTTGTTTTGTTTTTTAAATCCAGAATTCATCTCCTTCAGATAATTGTTGCACTTTCCTCATGTACTTTTATATTCATCTCTGTGAATAAATTGCTGCTTGGTGTCTGTTGGGAATAAAGTCAGTAATTTCTGATGGTTTTGTCTTTTTTTATTTAAAACAACAAGAAAAAAAAGAGAAACTTTACAGATCGGAAATCTTATGTCACAACTGATATACAAAAGATTGGATAAAGATATCAACAATATATCAATAACAATATATCAATAACAATGCCAGGATGCAAGCGTGAACAGTATGGTAAACTAGAATAAAATACTGCCATGACAAATATTTATTATACATCCCAACATATGGGGGCAGATTTATCAAGGGTCGAATTGAAAATTCGAATTTTTGACTTTGAATATCAAGTTTATTTTAGTGTAATTCGACTAGGGAATAGTCCAAATTCTATTAGAATTTTTAAGAATTCAAATTTGACTATTCACCATCTAAAACCTGCTGAATTGCTGATAGAAGTTGTGGGTCGATCCTATTCAACCGATTTAAAAAAAAAAAAAAAATTTAAATACATTTGTTTGGTTATTTTTCAAATTTTGTGTTTATGGTAGTTTTTAGAAACTCCCATAAACTTGAAATTCGACCCTTGATATATCTGCCCCATAATGTGCATTTCCTCAAGGACAAAGATACAAAGCTTATGGACAACCCTATACACCCCCACTGGTAAAAATTGAGCCAATCTGTGACCATGGAAACCATTGCATACAAATCCATTCCCAGTTCTAGTAAATAAATAATTATGCATACATACAATATTCATAAAACAAATTATGCTTGATATTACCAAAAGGAAGAGATTAAACTGAGGAGAAACAAAGAAAACACATTCATACTTTTATGGATGTCATTAATTGTGCTAACAAACGTATTAAATAATGTGCCACAATAAATGTGCCACAAATTATAGATTTTATGTTCTGTGGCACTTCTGTGCAGAGCACTGCTGTTCCTACTTATTCCTACTTGTATTTACCTATTTTGGATTCAGCTGAATGTGTGATTTTGAAAAATATATGGTTTTCTGGGGTATACTTTTTTTTGTCTAAGTAAACTGCAATGAATGTTGATTTTTCAGTAGCTGAAGTATCCTTCATAACAACTTTTATGCATTATGTGGCACACATTTTGGTATCAAAAATTGGTACCTAAAGGATGGTGGATGGTAAGATTCTGAAAAAAGAAAGTTTTCAATTGTTTTTTCAGAATTTCCATAACATTTTATAAAAAAAAAAGGCCTTCGTAAAGCTTTGTAGTTTGGGAAGTTTGAAGTAGAAAGGCATTCTTTGTATTAAAATGTGTACTTTACAAATTCAGATTGTTTCCTGGGTAAATCTGTGTACCTGCAATTCAAAGTATGCAGATTCCTTGAGTGGTGCTTTGGAAAACTTGTAGTATACTGCTGTAAATCGTCATAAAACTGTACATATTTGGTATATATGTAGCATAATATGGGAAACAAACCTGCTTCCATGAACATTTCAGTGGCTCCATGTCTATGTGTACACCAAAGAGCCATCATAGTTCACAGAAGCTAAAGAGATGAGCATTACAATATTTAATGACTGGTTAAGTACTAACTGTTGAGAGTGTCTGAGAAAGAGAGGCCATAACCCTTAACACATTACTGATTACTGTCAGAGCAGCAATGTATATTCAGTATCTAGATTTGTTAATGTGAAAAACATCTAACCTGTTCATAATTAGTTTGAGGATATGTAATGTACTTACAAGCAACAGAAGTAAAATTTAGGGCTTGGGGATAATGTAGCCATAACATGATAGGTAAATTAACCCCTATCATCTTTGAAAAATGAAGAGGGTTCCTAAAACAAAAACTAAATACAGTATCTGGGAGCAGGACACATTCCTGTTGTCCATGACTGGGATAAAGCACATATTTAACGAGAACAGTATTCATAGACAGGAAATGTTGACCCCAGATGAATATAATTGGTTGATTATGGAATATTGTTCTATGATGGGCAAAATTTTGAAGTTGAAAATGAATATATTTAACCACAAAAAAAAAACATGATTGGGTTTATTTTGTGGAAGTGCATTTAGGGAAAGGTTTATAAGGAAAGACATTGTGCAGTATTGCAGATTCACATTTTTCTAACTGCCATTAAGGATGTATCAACCATATTTAATGAGCCAAGACACAATGATGTGAAGAACGACTGTACCAGCACTAATGATTGGTGCCAGTATAGTAACTGCTAAGTGATGGATTCTGAAGATAAGTCACTACGCTGAGCAGAAACGTAAATGTGACACTGTAGAATGCCTTATTGCCCTTATTAAATGTACTGTGATGAGAGTTTAATGTATTTAATACAGATGTCTTTTCCTTACCAATAAATTAATACATAGCTGCAGCTTTTCAATTATTTTCAATTAAAAAGTTCTGTCCAGATTTACCTCTAGAAAAGTCTTGATTGCAATACAATACCTTATATTTATCCTCAAATGCTCTTTTTTTTAATGTAAATGCACCAAGTGTAAGGGGGGAGCTGAGTGAAACATGATTTTGATACACTGTATAACTGTATATGGTCTTTATTCACAAATAAAACAATCTTGTATACAGTGTAGGAAAAAATTCAGGGATGTCTAGATAATTCAGTGAGGAGATCTGCACTGATAGCAATTTAATTTAAATGCCCTGCAATGTTCATTTAAAAATACAACTTGTATATATTTTTTTGGATATACAAATTAATGCTATTATTATTCAGCTAAATCCAAATATTATGAATTTAGTGCATCCCTATTGTTTTTGCTTTCTATATTTCTGGCATGTTGACTGGAAAAACTAAAATGCCTCGATTTTTTTGTAAAATTGAACAATATGCCTGTGGTGTGTATCCATTTGTGATTAGGAATCCTAAATGTATGAATAACAAATCCTCTACAACAGATCTGTCCTAAAGCCCAACCAAGTGAAAACCCAAATTTCCATATCCAGATTTGAGTGAAAATACAAACAAATGGCATTGTCTGCAAACAAAAGGTTATTACTTGTTCAGAGTTTAATAGTCCCACCACATTAAAGATCCAATCCTGCACAAAAACAATAAGATTTGGCTGAATCTTAGATTTGGTATATGCCTACTTAATCAGGTTCCACAGGAACACACTTTAGTTTCTTCATTAGTCCACACTTGCAGTAGATTGGAAAAATTTCACAAGCACGTGTCAATCTGGATTCCACTAAGTTCAATATTAATTCAGGGGTACACAGTAGCTGTTTGATCTGCTTCTCTGTTTGTTACATTCCTTCTAAGATTTGAGAAAATTATTTGAGTTTCCAAGCTATAAGTTATAAGATGACATTTTTATGTGCAGAATATAGGCATGATTACATGTTTTGTGCTATAGACAAGCTTTATAAGCAATGTCTAAATATTTTATTAGCAGATGAGACACAGCAGCTGTCCATATAAAGCCTTCATGAATAATGCTACTTAATGAGTTACCATAACTTTTATCATTATGTACTGTATCCACAGTCAGGAGCACAGGAATAGGACATAAATTAGCAACAAATGACTCCGGTAAGGTCCTAAAACTAAGGGGAGCTGTGTCCCTCTTGGAAAAGGGTGGAAACATTTATTTTCTTTTTTTGGATACTGTCACAATAGTTCCTAAACATTTAGGAAAGCCTGATCACATAGGAGCATATAGTGATTGCACATAGGAGCATATAGTGATTTGCATATTCCCTCATCTGCTTCTTTTATTTTCTTTTATAGGGAAAAATGCATGCTACCTTTACTAAACAGTAATTGAACTTGCACGCTTCTTTACGCACTGTTGAGTTTGGAAATAAGGGATATTTTTGCCTTGTTTTTAGCAAATGCATATTAGATACACATATTGATAAGCTAATATTTCCAGACATTGCAAGTAAACAGAAGTCCACTTTTAGAAATAACTTATTTGAGATGTAAACAAAATTCTCTCCTCTTGGAACACAGTGTTCACTTTTTCCCAAGTCTATTTAGTTATGTCAATGAAATCCAATTTTATCTGCTTTCTTCCAGTACATTGTTTACATTTTCTGCTCTCCAGGGCAGATGTTCTGCTTTAGCTGTTATTTCAATTATTATTTTAAAAATTATCTTTTCAGTGACCTTGGGTTTCGAACTGTGGCAACTTTATGTTTGCAATATTGTTCTAAACAATTAATGACCAAATGGAAACCTCTGTTTATGTCTCTCTGAGGACACAGCTTGGGTAATTGTCAAATGTTAATATTGCTTTACAACAGAAAGAAAGAATGTCAGGAGAAATACAGAAATAGGATATAAACTACATTGCTCTTACTCAAAAACAACACTGTCAAATGAGTAAAGAACAACCCCTTGAGCAGAACAATGCTTGAAAGAGACCTACAGCCTGTAAATGCCAGGTGACTTGGCTGTTTTGCATTTGTCCTTCGAACTATGAAAGGAGAGCACTAAAAAGTAAACTTCTCTTTCAATGTTGAAGTTTTAATTGCTCAATTATTGTTACCACAGCTACTGCCTCTTGTAATATGCAGATGCTTACAGCCCTCTATTTGTCCATGTAGATACATGCCATGGTATCACAATGAGTATATAATGTAGACCATATTTGCAACCTTCCAGTTGCTATGAGTCTTCATGAAACTGAAAGGGTGCATCACATGTACAAAAAAAAAATACACTTTACAGTTGTGCTCATAAGTTTAAATACCCTATTTATGATTTCTTAACCATTTTTCAGAGAAAATGAACGATAATACAAAAACTTTTCTTTCACTGAATCCATTTATTGTCAACTGTGTTTTTGAATCATAAAAGTTTACATTCCTACAGTTCTTAATACCGTGTATTGCCCCCTTTAACATCAATGACAGCTTGAAGTCTTTTGTGATATTTGTGGATGAGGCTCTTTATCTTCTCAGATGGTAAAGCTGCCTATTCATCCTGGCAAAAAGCCTCCAGTTCCTGTAAATTCTTGGGCTGTCTTGCATGAACTGCATGTTTGAGGTCTCCCCAGAGTGTCTCAATGATATTGAGGTCAGGAGACCGAGATGGGCACTCCAGAAACTTCACTTTATTTTGCTGTAGCCAATGAAAGGTCGACTTGGCCTTGTGTTTTGACTCATTGACATGTTGAAATGTCCAAGTATGTCCCATGCACAGCTTCCGGGCTGATGAGTGCAAATTTTGCTCCAGTATTTTTTGTATTTGACTTGAAGTTATTTGTTGGTTTTTCCTTGCATCCCTTGCACAAATTTTCTGGCAGTTGTGGCTGAAATTTTAGTTGGTCTACCTGACTATGGTTTGGTTTCAAAAGAAGCCCTAATTTTCCACTTCTTTATTAGAGTTTGGACACTGCTGATTGGCATTCTCAATTCCTTTGATATTTTCTTATATCCCTTTCCTGTTTTATAGAGTTCAACTACCTTTTCCCGCAGATCCTTTGACAATTCTTTTGCTTTCCCCATTACTTAGAATCCAAAAAACATTAGTGCAGCACTGGATGAAAGATGCATCCACTAATTACAAGCAAACAGATCACAGGTGAAGATGGTTACCTTTAATAGCCATTCTAACCCTTTAGTGTCAAGTTGTGTGCATGTTATCAGGCCAAATCACCCGGGTATGGAAACCCAGAGTCATTTGGGTAGTTTTTGTAGTGATTATGATTTAAAAAGAGTAAACACAGTTGTTTGACAATAAATGACTTCAGCCAACCAAGCATGGTGGCACAAGAATATGTGGGTTTCTCTGATATGGGGGTGTTGGGCCTATTTAGCGCATACAAGGGTATCATGGATCAGTTTCAATACATCAAAATACTTGAAGAGGTCATGCCCAAGAGAAAATCCTTGAAATGGGTTTCAGATAGACAATGACCCCAAACATATTAAACATTGAAAACAAGCAATATATTGGTTCCAGACCAACAAGATTGATGTTCTGGCATGGCCAGCCCAATGCCCTGACCATAATCCAATAGAAAGCTTGTGGGGTGACATCAAACATGCTGTTTCTGAAGCAAAACTAAAGAAATGCAGAAGAATTGTGGAATGAAACAGGTGGCAGAAATTAGTTGACTCCATGCCACACAGCAGTTCTCAGAAACAGTTGTTATACAACTAAATATTATCATGAAACATGTTTCAGTTCATACAGTGAATTATTTGAATTTATAAAGAAGAATGCATTCACTGCAATTTTTTGGAACAGCCTAATATTTCCCTCTTCTTCACTTTCTGTAAAGGAATAACACCGATTTGATCATTTTTCTTTGGAATAGATTGTGCAGTCTTCCCAATGCCTTTGCATGTATGGAAATAAAATATATTATAAGGACTTTGCACTGTATTCACTTTTTTACACACAGTACTATTATTCTGAACTGTATTTTCAAAGCGATAGATTACCTAAACAATGAGAGAAATGCTGTGGAAGAAGATCAGCAGTCCCTGCAGAAAGATCTTTTCTTAATTCTCATTCTTCAGCACAGAGGCATTTTTTAGCTTTGTGTGAACACTCTCCATTTGCACCATTGCAAGGCACTTTTTTTTTAAATTTCACAGGGAAGTTAAACCATCCTTTTTAAGAGGGTCTCTCTGAGTATCATAATCTGATCAGAACTGATCATTTAGATTGTCCTTAGTATCTCGGTACATCTGAGCGATCCTATACTGATTGGAATGTGCGGTATATTGCTTGCTATTATTACTAACATTTTACTATCTGTTTTTGGATCACTGAATAGTTTGCCTTTGCATGGCAGACCTTAGTAGTTATAGATAATTTATTTTTTGAGTATAGAGAGACCATGGTAAGATTCTGAAGATTGCCTTCCTGCTAATAATGTCACAGGAAAATATAGGAAAAAAAAAAAAAAAGGGAGAATGTTAGTTTGTCCTTTAAGAATACTTCTTCTCTTGCCGATCCTCTTCCCAATCTCCTCTCCTTTGGGTGAAAAATTTCAATCGCACAAATGGATCAGCGCCTAGGGCAAACAGAGAAGCCAGGGGCCATATATGGTGTAGTAATTCTCTGTAGTTAAGTCATACACCCCGTGGAAATAAAGCTTATTTTGTCAAGGAAAGTGTGTTTTCTTTCTCCAATAGAGGGAGATCTTATTAGGTTATAAAAAACTCCTTCACCAATCTGGTAAAAATGCCTACTTACAGGACCCACTCCCTGGGTTGCGTGTAATAATGGTTTCCCTCTGGTTTTGTTTCCCTCTGCTCCGTATTTAGCTCCGGGGAAAAAAACATACAGCATTCATAGTGTATCTCTATTTATTAAAACACTCAATTGTAATAAAATCACACTCACATTTGTTAGAGAGCTTCATTCACATTCGGTTAGGGTCTTTCAACACAGCTGTGTATGTATGGACATTGAGGGTAGTACTTGTGCCAGCATAAAGATATTTCTACTTCCTCTGAGGAAGCCGAATCAGCGAAACGCGTCAGGCAAGGAGCTACAACAGCATTAGCAAGGACCACAGCGGGAACCACGAGGGAAGTAGAAATATCTTTATGCTGGCACAAGTACTACCCTCAATGTCCATACATACACAGCTGTGTTGAAAGACCCTTACCGAATGTGAATGAAGCTCTCTAACAAATGTGAGTGTGATTTTATTACAATTGAGTGTTTTAATAAATAGAGATACACTATGAATGCTGTATGTTTTTTTCCCTGGAGCTAAATACGGAGCAGAGGGAAACAAAACCAGAGGGAAACCATTATTACACGCAACCCAGGGAGTGGGTCCTGTAAGTAGGCATTTTTACCAGATTGGTGAAGGAGTTTTTTATAACCTAATAAATAATCTCCCTCTATTGGAGAAAGAAAACACACTTTCCTTGACAAAATAAGCTTTATTTCCACGGGGTGTATGACTTAACTACAGAGAATTACTACACCATATATGGCCCCTTCCTGCTAATAAAAACCTACTGTTGCCTACTGTTGCTGACTGCTGTGTTTATACAGAATAGCTGTAGGGGTCAGTTGATGCAATGAAATACCTAGATTTATTCCATGCATATATGAATACCAAAATATTGATTTTCACATAAACATGTCCATAATCCAAAAGTTATCTAGTGACTTTCCTAAACTGCATACTGATCAACTATATAACACTAAGGAAAATGTTTATTATGTTTTTTAAATAAGCATGTGGTCTAATGCTCAAAGTTTTTCCTAAATACCCACTATTAAATAATATTAATAATAGTCGGGAATAGGTATAGAAAGTAGTCTCATGCAGACTAATTTTGCCATAAAATGATCCCCGGGGAGTGTATCTTACATTGATATGTGTGCTGCCTAGCTTTCTAGCTACAATTGCTGAAATCAAAATAAGTGCAACTCAGTAAATCAGGAATAAATGCATTCTGTAGTTGCTTTGGATGTGACCCACAGTGCAAAGGAAACTGAAAAATATTCAAATGAATATTTTCAGTGAATCTGCCTAGTTCAACTTGTGGACTAAAGTAATTCAAGGTAATTGATTCCCCACAGTACTTCTTTCTTTTTAGTTTGCTTGGCTGAAATTCTCTTTTAGTGAAGGTGTTGTGAAGTTGTGAACTGACTTCATCATTGTTCGGAATTTATGTTTTTTTTCCCTACAGAAAGTTTAATTTGACATTTAAATGTAATTTCAGAGAACAGGAATGTCTGAAAGTAATGGTTTAAAGAAGCCATTGTAGGTGAGAAATGATGATGTCTTTATAGTTTGTTACCTCCTGTTCTATATTTACTGTGTATTTTTCTATCCTTTGTACATGCCTAAATTAACAGTAACAGTAACAGGAACAGTAACACTAAAAAATGTAAGTGTTTTAAAGGAATGACATGATCCATTCTGAAGAATCCCTTTGTATACCATAGAGTTTATCTGTTATCTGCTGTGTAACCTGTGCTTTTTCTCCTTTTTCAGCTTTGAATGGCTGCCCCAATGGCAACACAACAGCTTCTTTATATAATCTATAGTTGTGTTTCTGAAGCAAACACACCAGTTTTACCAGTACAGGGTAACAGAATACATGTTCTCTGTTTGATCAATCTGCCTGAGAAGAGAAGCATGGCTCATTGCACCCATATACTTCTTGCCACTGAAACAAGCTAAAACACCAAGCTCTAGTGTTACGTATATATATATATATATATATATATATATATATATATATATATATATATGTTACAAGGAAGGTCCAAAGCACTACAGAGAGAGGTCAACAGGTCATGTGTTTTATAAGGGCCAAAACATTGTAATGCACTTCAACGGAACAGATAATGGGTACCCATCAAAATCCAGAAAATATGAAGCATTTGCTGGAATAGAAGATTTTTTACAAAATCCAAATATTTTCTTTTTTAAAATCACATAGAAGTCATCATTAGAACTTTAATGGGACTTAATAATACATAGACTCATGCAGGTTTGCAACCAGCAAGGTTTCTTATGTTAATAAGAAATGTATTAGATATTATCAGGCACAGAATAATAATAGTGATAATAGTGATAGTACCACAAGTCTCTAGTGCATTGCCAGTTGAAAGTGTAGCACTATCTTAAGATCTAAAATTGGTTATATCTAGTAGACCCTTTGGGGCACATTTACTAAGGGTCGAAGTGAAGTTCGAAGTAATTTTGGGGCTACGTCAACTATTTGAATAAAAAAAAATAAAAAAATTCAAATTTCGAAGTACTGGCCCTTTGAAAAAACTCGAATTCGACAATTCGCCACCTTAAAGCTGCCAAATTGCAATTGTAGCCTATGGTGGACCTCCTGGAGGCTTTGCTTTAATTTTTTCTAAGTCCTGGGAAATCAATTTTTTTTTCTTATAAAATTGTTCAAATAGTTCGATTCAAACTATTTTAATTTGATCAAAAAAAATAATTTTCGATTGAAAATGACCGGCAAAAACAATTTGATGGTTGAATTTTGAATTTTTTTTATTTCGAAATTCGACCAACAGTTAATCTGTAATTTTACTATAAATTGACCTTTCACTCTTAATTGACCTTTCACAAAAATCTATAATAAGCACTTCATGCATACGTTATGCCTTCAGGTTACTGAACCATCTTCTGTGATGACTTGTGTACAATAATGTTTTCAGTAAACAATCTGGCAGACTAACAAGCTATAAGGATTCTTTTATGGCACGGAACCATAAACCACAGTCCTTTGAGTCTGATCCACTGCAAATGGGGCTCATAAGCAGTATATTATATGATAAGACAGCAATTGAAACTAGCTGAGTAACCTCTAATTATTGCTGTTGTAAGTAGCTACAATAACTCTCTGTATGATTATACATGTAATGATGCTTGTCCAATAAGTAAAGCAATGTCATCTCTAGTCATCTCTAATTTTTTCTTGACTGTATGTGCAAAAAATTAATTAGTGGGCACTTTGAAAAATATTTGTTTACTTTGACCAGGATCGGACTGGGAGGCCCTGGGGCCCTCTGCTTTTGCTGCAAAGCCGCTTCTAGTCCTTCCACCCCTCCAAATATGCATGCTTTTTTTTTTTGCCACAACTGGGGACAGTGGGGGAGTTTGGGGGCAGCAGGGACCGGATCAGGGCTGGCAGGGCCCAGTCCAACTGACTGAGAGGTGGGTCAAATAAATACAGAGTTATGTGTTTTTGCACAACAATCTTTCAATAAACCACGATTTGTTTTGTGTGTTGGCCTCAAAAATTGTGTTTACACAAACAAACAGAGCATTAAAGTAAAGAAATTTAAATGGAAGCCAGATTGAACTATAAACCATTAACAACTTTGAAATACTCCTGTGATACTGCATACAGCATATGGGTATTGTTTTAGTGAAGTTTCAAAATTGATTCCTAGTTTAGTAAATAAAAGTTGAGAACCAAAGTTGCTCTAGACCAGCATTCTTTTGGTACTTTTTTGATTTAAGGACAGACCACCTCTAAGGTTCAATATTTGGTCATTAAACCATTCCTGTGCATTATTCAGAAATATTTAAAAAAAATATTTGTGGCAGAAAATGAAGGGACAGATTTATTAAGGGTCGAATTGAAAATTCCAATTTGATTTTTTATGGTCAAAACTGTCAAATTAAACTAGGGAACTAGTATATATATATATATATATATATATATATATATATATATAATACACAAAAGCCGTAAGTATCTTGTAAATTATATCCTTATAAACGGTGAGTTCTGATGTCATCAGTTATAAACGGTGAGTTCTGATGTCATTTCTGTCACATGACTCACTGAAACTTGTGTATTATAATAAATAAAGTACCCCCAGTTGCAAAATATGAGAATATTAGAAGTTACCTCGGAGTTCCATGACCTGTATAAAAACACTCGGCCTTCGGCCTCGTGTTTTTATATGGTCATGGAACTCCTCGGTAACTTATAATATCCTTATATTTTACAAGAGGGGGTACTTTATTCACTATATATATATATATATATATATATATATAACTAGTATATACTAATATATATACTAGTTGCCCACCACAGCTTTCAGTTTTATAAGATGATATTCAATTTATGATATTGACTGTTAGTAGTCGCATTTTGGTGTCAATTCGACGGGTATAAATAGAAGACACTCTTCTGCCCTGCTACACATTGGAATAATCGAAAGTTCCTCTAAACACTTTGTTAAATCACTAAACTTTTTTCTTTTTCCTCATAAAAAAAGTCTGATGAAAGTTGAACTCAGCCCTAGAAAAGAACATAAAAAAATTATATTACTTCTGCAAATCTATAGTAACCATATTGCAAATGTTTTCTCTGGTCGCAAACTGGAATAATGTGTTCAAATGCTCTAGTATATAGTTCTAATCTTTCTTGATACGGTCGTCACATTTCAATGTGCCAGTTAAGGGGCCCGCACTTTGCAAAGTCACAGGGTGATGGTATTTTGTCTCGTTTAATGAAATTTAATTGTCTTTCTGCAAACTGAACTCTTTGTTTGGTCAGCTGTTTGCAAACAATTTTGGCAATGTTCTACACTTGAGCAAATAACGGCATCTGGTAAGTCTTTTCCAAAGGAGACATCTTGACATTTGAGTTTCAACAGTTCTAAAGATTAGTATTGTTTTTGAGCTTAAATTATTTGAGAAAATCTAAATGCATTTAAGAGCTAGGTAGGCCCTTCAATTAGTGTTAAAGAAACAATGAATTCAACTAAAAACTATTTTATCTTCCCCTCTTCACTAGAAGAAAATCAGAAGTTCTGTCTACTGATATAATACACTTAGGGGGTGATTTATTGAGGTTGGAATTTGAATTTTTGCCACGAATCAAAATAATTTGCACAAAAACTCACAAATTATAATTGTCTTTTCAAACGTTCGAATGTCTGGTATTTATTAAGCAAAAAGATAACTCAAAAATAACAAAATAAGCATCTAAAAGCTGGCGAGTTCATGTAGAAGTCAGTGAGAGTTGTCCTAGGCAAAATTCAATCCATTTTTCTAAATTCAAGATTTTCGAGTTTGCAAAATCACAAATTCGAGTTTTTAAAGCCTTTAAACCTGAACAATTTGAGGTACTCAACTGTCAAGATTGTATTCTATTGAGTTTTTTACTTTATTATTTTTTTTTTTAATGTGAGTTTATTCAAAGTAGAAAAACCTTACACATTCAAATTTTTACAAATTAGTCCATTAACATAGCATAACAGTACGATTTACAGACTTAAATATACAGACTTAAATATATAGACTTAATCATACAGTATATTGGGGTTATGTAATAAAATGCATACACTTTGTTCCAGGTCTAGTCAATTATAGCAATTAACCAGCAGGAAGCATTTACTGGCCACCTGATTCTTCAAGCAAGCACACTAAGCAATTGTCTTCCAGCTTCTTCTTTCTTCAAATTTCCCAGGGTTGTACATGCGCAGTAGAGCGAAAGCCAAACTTTAATGAGAAGCTGATTATTTCTTTCTGCTGCACATGCGTCAGCCCTGGAAAATTTGAAGAAAGAAGAAACTGGAAGACAATTGCTCCGTGTACTCACTTGAGGAATCCTGGTCGGTGCAGTTTTCTCATTATTATAGTTATTATTATGTCCCCTTTTTTAGTCTGTATGAGAGAACATTTTTTTTTTGCTTTATTTCATTTTGTAGAAAGCTTGGGTTTGAATTTAACCACAATTGTGATTGGTCAATGTATGTATGTAATTGATTCGCCACAGCCCCTGTATAAGGAATATTAAGTGGTGCGCCCATTAGCCTATGAGTAAGTGCCTCAGTATGCACAGAATGCATTAGGCTTTTTGTCTCTCATGTCCAAATAAATGTTTTTTTACTTTTACTAACTCATTTTTTTAAGACTCTCATATTTGAGCTCTTCTAATATTAGAGGTTACCTGGGAGTTCCATGACCTGTATATCAGCACTCTACCATCAGTCTCATATTTTATAATAGGGCGTACATCTACTAGCAGCAGGTGGTTATAAAGAGACTTAAAAGCTTGAACTTGATGAATGTGTGACTTTTTTCAACTTAACTTACTATGTTTACATTATATAATGGCCTAATGCTCCATTGTCTGGTAACACATTTTATTCCAGAGAAAAATGGGTGTAAATACATCAGGGCCAGTGTTTGGGGGGGGGGGTCAGTCAGATTTAGGTGGATTCTTTTGTCAGTACAGGATCATACATTTATAGCTATATTTGACAAATACATTTTACTCCATCTTTCACATCAAGGACATATGGAGAGGTTTTCAGGGATTCCTGAGCTTGTTAATTACAGGTATGGGATCCGTTATCCCGAAACCCATTATCTAGAAAGTTCCAAAATATGGAGAGGCTGTCTCCCATAGACGCCATTTTATCCAAATAATCCACATTTTTAAAAATGATTTCCTTTTTCTCTGTAATAATAAAACAGTAGTTTGTGCTTGCTCCAAACTAATATATAATTAATTCTTATTAGAAGCAAAAGGGGCCTAATGGATTTAATGTTTAAATGATCTTCTCGTAAACTTAAGGTATGAAGATCCAAATTATGGAAAGATTATCCGGAAAGCCCCATGTCCCATATCTGTATTTGGCTATTTTTAGGACTGGGTAGCAGGAATAATCAATTAAAGGATGTTTTATCCTAGTTGAAGAAAAGT
The DNA here is from genome assembly GCA_024363595.1 of Xenopus borealis. Classification (NCBI taxonomy): domain Eukaryota; kingdom Metazoa; phylum Chordata; class Amphibia; order Anura; family Pipidae; genus Xenopus; species Xenopus borealis. The sequence goes on along the minus strand of CM044434.1, from coordinate 96,762,213 downwards.
GGAACTTTGAGGGGCATACACTCCTATTTCTCTGTCCTCTAAAATGTTTTACTGCTGTCATCAATGCAATGGTGTGCAGCTAAAAATAATCTTTGAATATATTATTCCAATAAGCAAGAAGCAACCCTCTGCTGACTTTCTGACCCTCAATAAAAATGCAGGGGTTGGGGAGGAGCTCCACAAGGACTGAGTACAGGCTGCAATGTAAAGGGATATAAATATTTTATTTTTACATCTCATTGTGAAGCACATGGGGTGTGCATCAGGGGTCCCAGAGATGGCAAGCATTATTTTTATTATATATATCTGAACTCACAGGATGTGAAACAAGAGAAGGTCACAAGGGCCCCCTGTTTGAGTAGGGGGTTGTTGAGACTCCTGTTACCATACCATAACGTAATAATTCCTGCATTGCATGAATGTCTTTTAATTTTGTTTCCTTGCTACTGTATGAGTTGTGTTCTACTTTTAGCTTTTAGGAAAGGTAACCATTTGTGCATGAAAAGTTCTGTATTTTGGTAAAAAAAAATCTTTTGATTAATAGGAAGACTGATGCTTTGTCACATTGCATTTCCTAGACCTTTTTTACCCAGGAGCCATATTAAAATGTAAAAAAAGAATTGGGGAGCATGAAAAAAGGTGTGTAAGGGGGTGTCAAAAAATGTCTGTTTGGTAGCCTTGTGTGGACTGGCAGCCTAAAGGAGACTCTGGCAATAAACTTGATTTTATGCAACCAAAACTTGTCTCCAACAACAACATTCAAAGGGTTGGTTGCGAGTCACTGTGCTGAACAATGAAGTTTTAAACTTTTCTTTTGTTTTCTGCTCATTTTCAGGGTTGTTAGTAGTTTTACAAGACACTACATGGTTAAATGAAAGCATATAGTGCTGACACTTGTACATGTCAATCAGGTCTGGACTGAGAATCAAAATAATCCCTGGCATTTCAGGGACACAGAGGCCCAATCAGCCCCCACCAGCCCAATAAATAGTGACTTTCTATGGCACCTTATAGCAGCTAATCTGGCATTTCCCAGAACCCACAGATTGCCAGTCCAGGCATGATGTCAATATTTAATTATAAAATAATTGTTTCCTTAAGTTTAACGGGTTCTGCAGACACAACATAGGAAATTGAGTCTAATTCAAATATTTACTTGTGACAATATTTTATGCCTCTACACAAGCTAATTGTTCTACTTCAGCTTAAAATGAGTGGACTGTATTGCGAAGTGTGATTTTTACTGTGGCTGAATGTTTCACAGTTTGTACTGTCCAACAATTAAGTAGAATTAGTAACTGTACTGAATAAACATTCTGGGCTCAGAATAAATTGGCAAAATAAGTTTAAATAAGGAACAAAGTATATTTTTTTTTGGTAAAACTTGGGTGCAGATATCTCGCCGATCCTACAGTATTAATAAATAATTATACTAATTAATTAGCCTTTGACATGCATAAAAACCCAGCATGATGAGTGAAAATTAATTTCTGAAATGAAAAATGCGAATTCATCCACTGAATGCTTTCATAATAATGATTGCACGCAGTCACAAAGATCACGACTAAAAATTAACAATAGTTTCTCTAATTAATGCACAATGTATCTTTACTTTAACTCATTTTTAATATGCCAGATTGAGGAAGCATTAGCATATAAATGTTACTGCAGATATACTTTTTAAATCCATACCCCGGTAAAATTACAATATACACACACACACACACACATTGCTTATAAGCATTCAAAAAACTATTAAGCAATTGCAAATGTGTCTATATTTCACAGTTTTTATCAAACTCTATTTAAAGAAATAGAAATTCATTTAAACTGATAATTAAACAATGACAGATGCAGCTTAAAATGAAATCACCCATGCCTGATATACATACATTATTTAATACTACACAGTAGGCCTTTTTAACTGATTTTCTCTGGATGGATGTAAAACTTCAGATTTTCAGAATATATGACAGCTGTACTGTCCTGCAAGAGTACCTTTTATTGAATCCAGTTTAAAATGAGGAGAAATTAATGAAATAACTTCATAGCAAGGGTAAGTCAAAAACTGCAGTGCACAGTATAGTTAGCAGTGGAGTTAAATGTGAACACCTATTATATGGTACAGGGCAGGGCTACCATCAGAAATCATGGGGCCCCATATACCAGTTTCTTGGGGAAAGGGTTGCCACCTGGCCAGTATTTCACTGGTAAAATATCTGCTGGCGCCGGTATTACAAATGTACCGGCAATGTAGCTGCCGGTAAATTAATTAAAATTAAATATTAATGTAATAGCCCTAACAAAAGCCCTTGGCCCACCCCCAATCTGCGCAAAATGTACTGTTTTGCTGCCTTCTGGCCTTCACATGTGGTAGCCCCACCCGCCCCTTTTGTTTCCACCCCCACCACCAGCTGGTGGAAATTTTATTTGAAGATGGCTGACTGCAGGCCAGCCCCTTAGGCTCCACCCACCCCAGGTCAGCCCCAGGCTCCACCCCAGACTCCTCCTACCCAACAATAAAAAGGCCAAACAGACAGGAGTGCTAAAACAAAAAAATGGCAATAGTATTGTAAAACCTGCCACCACATCAAGGTAGGCTCTTTAAGCAGGCACCTACTCTAACCTAAATTGTACTTGGTTTTAGAATTTCCCTGCATTTCTAAAGTACAAGTAAAGGTCATATGGTTTAATCAAATTTGTCAAAATAGAAAAAATCCACTAGTGGCCAGGGCCCATTGCACAAGTAAACAAACAAGTTAAAAAAAAAATATTGGTGGCCAGCCCCTACCCTACAAGTATTAAAAAAAATAATTGGTGGTCAGACCCCCCCCCACATATTAAGAAAAAAACATTAGTGGCCAGGGTTTCCTCATACTTTACTTACTTGATTGATAGCCCGACAGTCCTGTCACAGAAAAGCTCTTAGACTCTTGCATATTCTTTCTGCACTACTGATTGGTCACGTCTTTGTACAGCTGCACAGGGATTGGATGAATCAAGTTTGAACTTCCCCCTATCCAATCCCCATGCAGCTTTCCCGAGACTTAGACTTCAGTGACCAATTAGCAGTAAAGAAAAGCTACTAGAGTGAAGATGATGCCAGCGTGTGAGATCCCTCCCTTCTGAAGTCTGCAGTCTCCCTTCTGAAGCTCTCTGACAGTAGGGAGGCCCGTCTGAACAAGTAAGTTCAGCATGACCGGCCCCTGAAAGCCACAAAAACCCACTGGGCCCAGGACAACTGTCTCCCCTGATGGCGGCTTTAATGAATGATGCAAACTGAAATGCCTTGCTCAGGCAGAGCTACAAAAATACTTGCCGGTTAAACATCTGAAGCCACTCATATAAGTAAAGTACAATGAGCCAATTAATCAGTCTTTTTCTATACTGTGTCATAGGAACAACAAATGTATATTGTACAGCAGAAAAGTTTGATCTCTGTACTGTTTTGGCCCATTTTGCTCACAAGTATCTGCTGCTCTTGCTAGATAGTTCAATACAGGGAGCAAAAAATGTATGGATGGTTACCTTTTAGTTTGAGTAGAAAATGGTATTTTAACACGTCTGTTTTTTTCTGTCTCTTAAGATATTTAAGATATTTTAGTTCTACTTTTATTTTAGTGCTGCTTTTAGTTTGCAAATCCTAGCAACGAGGCAGTGGTGTGTATGACTGATTGTCTTTAAGTGAGCTAGGCTTAAATCTCCTGGTTTATCTTATGAAAACTCCTTTGAAGGGAATCTGAATCTGTATTAGGAGTTACATTTTGTTCTTTCAGTTGAATCTGGCCCTTGAAGGAATTTATATATCTATCAGTTTGAAAAAAGTTCAACCGTTCCAAATGAAACCCAGCATCCATACACACACCACTCCATACAATAACATAAATTATATTTACCCATATCTATACTAACTATAGAGATTAGCATCACAATAGTCTTTGATATTATGCTTGCCCAAGCCCCTCTTAAAGGCATTAACAGAATCAGCCATCACAACATCACCCAGCAGTGCATTCCACAACCTCACTGTCCTCACTGTGAAGAACCACCTACGCTGCTTCAAATGAAAGTCCTTTTCTTCTAGGTGTCTGGTGCTGTGATCCTCCCCTGTTGTGTATGTATAATGTCCTCTAATATACAGTACTTGTAAAGTGTAATCATGTCCCTTCTCAGGTGCCTTTTTTCAGAGAAAACAATCTCAACCTTGACAGTCTATCCTCATAATTTAAGTCTTCCATCCCTCTAACCAGTTTAGTTGCATGCCTCTGTACTCTCTCCAGCTTATTGATTTCCCTGTTACGTACCAACTATGTGCACAATCAATTTGGGGGCTAAAACGATCATTGGGCTGTGGGACCCTTATGGGATCATAACAGAGGCCTTTACAGGTTCTTCAGAAGAGGACCACAAAAATGGGCTGATTTGCAGCCAGAAAAAAAAGTTGAACCCTAGACAGGGAGTGCATTGAAAAGGGCCCAAACATGAACTGTTAATTGGGAGCTTAAATCTGTAAATGGCTAGCTTTACTTTACTGGTGTAGTGTGTGTAATTACTCTATGCTGTCTGCCATCGAATACATCAATGATTTACATGCTTTGATATACAGTATGTGTAAATGCATTAAACATGACTGGGAATGACTCTGGGTTCCTCAGTATTAGTAAACCTGCTCATTGGTCCATTTTTTTGATTACTCTTAGATTTCCTAGTAGACAGCCTTAACAGGTATATTGAAGGAATGGCATAAAGGGGAAACTATATCATAAATGCATAAAGGATTGTTTCCAAACACAAGGGCAAACTTGACACTTAAAGGGGGCCTGTCACCCAGACATTAAAAGCTGTGTAATGAAAGTAATTTTCAAATTAAACATGAAACCAAAATTATTTTATTTATTGAAGCATCCATTCTTAAAAGTCTCAGCTATCAATCCTGTGTTGTCTGTCCCCTCCTCTATGCCTTAGTCATAGAGGCAGGGCAGCTGATTGCTTTCACTTTCCATTTTGCACTTTCTAGATGTCACTGCACTCCCCACATTTCCCCGCCATTCTCTCCATCTAATTGTGTAGCCATTGCATGGGCATTGGCATCAGGTGCCCCATTCTGGCACATAAACAGGATTTTGCAATGATGCAAAGCTTGCCTTGACAAAAGTTTCCTCAAAATGGCACCTGTCTGTTTGCTGGGGTTGTGTAATTCCAAGACTAAAAGAAACAACATTGAAATAATTTAGGTAGTGGAAATTAAGTTTATTTTGCTTGACTAACATCATAAATTAGGCCTTGGAATGATGTTTTAGGATGACAGGTCCCCTTTAAACATTATTAAAAAGGTACTCCCATGACACACTTCTTATATATTGCATATAGCATTGATTTTGCCAGTTCAGATGAATTGTGTTATTGCACACAAGTGCACAAATGCAAGGGAGACCTGGAATAAACTCCTGCTTCCAGAAGGTATCACTGTCATAGTCCCATAGGGCAATCTTTTCAAAACGGTGTGTTTGGCGCACAGGCTGGTGTGAGGCTTGGCCCAAATGCCAGTTAGAGTAAGATTTTCAGTTTTAATACAATTTGGGGTGAAATGGATTTGCTATATTTGTGGAGCTATGGTTGAATGACTGACATGCCAATGAATTATGGGAGACCTTGATTAAAGGTTGGAAATTGAAGAGGGGTATGAACTGTAATATTCCTTCACTTTCTTAATGTGATGCACCTACACATGCAAATGACAGTTTCATACTAATGATGTCAGCTATGACGTGCATGGGAAGCAACTTGTAAATGAGCATCATGGTGACAGCAACAGGAATCCATATTGGTAAATCACAAGCTAATTGTGGCATATTTTTGTGGTGACTATGATAACTCTCGTATTGTGGTAAGATGCAAAACTTGAATGTATTAAAAATGGATTCCTGATCCAAATGGCACAACGTTTCAAAGTACTCAGACCCCTTTCTCAAGCACATGGGTTCAGCAGTCACAATAAGTAGCAATACAACCCTTTTAGGGTACAAGACAGGAAATCATGTAATAGGATATTGACTGAGTGGACGATAATATTGGTATTCATAATTCTTGATACAAATTTTTTTTGTGATTTTAATCATCATTGTTTTGCAAAGGAACACCAAACAATACTACTAATTAGAAAAGTGACAGTTATTTCCAAAGCTTTCATTGTATTTATAAAATGAGATGCTGGGTGTCTGTTATCGCTACACATAGCAACAAGTTTTCTTTTTGGAAGGCTGATGTGTTTATCTTTAGAGCACCTAGAGAAATGTCACAAAGTACTGCGTTATGTATACCATGCTTAGCTCAGTCAGTCACCAGTTACTCATAAATCCAGTAAATATGTCTTCAACCATAAAGTACATATTTCATTCCTAACAAGAATCTACTGAATGTTGTTTGAAACCCATTATTTCTGATTTATTCAGTTAGAGAATGCACACTATGATGTATATAATGAAGGGGGTTGCACACAGAATAAAGCTTGACAAGGTGGTATTATTGAAAAAAAATTATATTGGCATAATTAGAACATACAATATTCATAGTTAAACTGTATGAGCAGAGCAAAAATTTGGTAACATAAATTTACTAAATTGTGTAGGTCCTAATAAATAATCCAGCCACAACACTCATACAAGTAGCTATTTCTATATGAGACACAGAAGAGTGTGATTGCCTAGGAAAGATACTGGGGAAGCTTTGGGGGTATATGCTTTAGTTCCCCAGCGCTGCTGTATTTTCTGTCTCATACAGCTAAATGTAAGTGTACCCCTTAAATTAAATAACACATAGAATAAATGCAGAACAATATTATCTGTCATATTCAGCAAATGACTTCTACTCCCATGTTTGGCAGAAAAACCAACTCTCACCCAGCATTTGCATTTCATGCACTTGCTGTACATTTGAGAAACAAAGAATTTGCATTTATCCCAGCAGTAAGCGCTCATTATGTCACAATTTCTACACTTTTTTGTGTTTATGCCTCAAAATTGCTGGAATTCATTTAAAGCATATCCATTAGCTCTTATGCTAAAATGGTTCGGAACTGTGGCGACAAATAGAAATTGCCAGAGCCTGCTGTGTATGGAATACACAGGGCACTTATAGTGACAACATACACGCTTCTGTACTTTCCATTTCTTTATGTTTGGCTGGTTTTGCACTGCATGCAGCACCATACCTCTTTTATTTCATTTCTGACTCCTGCTTAACATCCCATGTGTTTTCGTTAGTCCTTATTAGCGTTACAGCTTATGCTTCCCAACAACCCTCCAACCCCTTTCATTTTTCGATAGCTGTGGCAGATCTAAGTAAATGCTGGAAGTATAGTCATTTGCTGGAATTGACATTGTCTATGTTAATGTAATGCCGGAAACGAGCCATGCTGGCAATAAAATAGTCTTTCCAATAGGGACAGATAAACAAAATAGCTTTCAAACCCTTGGACATTGGAAATGTTTTATTGTCATAAAAATGTAATCAGAGTGGGTTTAATTTTGTTTTTTTTTACCATGATTAACTGATATGTTTTAGTTAAACACATAAAATACATAAATGATTCCATTACATCCCTTTAACACCTTGATCATCACTGCTGCACCTATCATCAGGGGTGTAACTACCAGGGGAGCAGGGGTGCAACTGGGCCAGGGCCCACACCCCCGCAGGCCCCCCCCTGGCAGTCTTGCGCCGCTGCAGCCGGCTTGAATCGCTTCAGCGGCTCGTCAATCACAATCACGGACTGGGGGGGCCCGGCCGCACGGCCCGCCCCCACCTAGTTCCGTTACTGCCTATCATAGTCACATGATTAGTTAAATGGAGATTTGGTCAAGGGGTTTCAAGTGATTATAGTATAAATACACATGTATCTGGAAGAAACAGCTTGTAGTAAGTCAGTATTGTGGCCTACAACATGAAGACATAAGAATTTTCAATGTAACTGCATGAGAAGGTGATTAAAAAGCACAAATCATTAGATGCATACAAGAATATGTCCAAGTCAATGAGTATCTGTTGTAATCTAGGTGAATCATGCATTAAGAAATGGAAATAGTATGGCACAGCTGTAAATTTGCCAATAAATTTGATAAGAACAGATGTCTACCAAAAGTGAGTGACCAAGTAAGAGCAAGACTAGTAAAGGGTCCTCCATGAGTTCTATGGCAACTCTGAAGTTATTACGCTGAGGGCAGTGTCTGGATGCACAGCTAGGGCTGTACTGAGGCACATGGGAGCCTGATGCAGGACTTGGTCCTGACACTCCTAACTTGCACCTCCAAATAACATGCAGGGTAGGGGATGCCTAGGTGCTTACTCCCACCTGTCCCTTTAGAATCGACTGCTTCCTAAAGCAGAACAAAACTTGAAAAAATGAAGTGGCACACTGCCTTTTGAAGTTAAAAATACTATTTAATGAATCATTTAAAAGGCAATCTAGCTGGAGCACACTCAGTTCTAAACAAAGTCCTTGGGTCTCTGAGCTTCATATGGCAGTTTGCAAATGCTGAAATGCACCATGCAATGTGCAAAAAAATGGCTGATTGAGGTCTTTTTTGTGTTCTGAACACTGTTTCCATTAACAAATGAAACCTTATTTGTCTTCCACGAGACAATGAGCCCAAGCATAAAGCCAAAGGTACTCAAGAATGACTAAAAAACAACATGGTTAATGTCCTGTAATGGCAGAGCCCAGATCTTAATTTAATAGATCATTTGTGGCTTGTGGAATGGAAAGAACAAAGAAACGGCTTACAAATAATATTTATATACTTGAATATGTAGATCTATAAGGGCCCTTACACACGGGCGTTTTTACCTGCGCTCCCCTGCGTTGTGTTTTGCTGCGTTCAGCCGCAGGGGAGCGCAGGTATAGATGCACTCAATTATTTTCAATGGGGCTGTACTCACACGAACGCATGTAGGCGCCGGACGCAGGAAAAATGCAGCATGTTGCGTCTGAACCTGCGTTCGGCGCTTACACGCGTCTCGTGGGTACAACCTCATTGAAAAGAATGAGGTGCGTCTAGACCTGCGTTCCCCTGCGGCTGAACGCAGCCAAACGGAGCGCAGGTCCAAAACGCCCATGTGTAAGGGCCCTTAGACTTGCATTTGGGTCTCCTTATAGACTTCTTCTTCAATCCAGGCTTCTCATAGTGGTTCAAACTCACATCTGTTTATTTCTCTCTCTGCTCTCTTCCCCTCCTCCCCCCCCCCCCCCCCCCCCCCCAAATTTTCTCTAAGGCTTTATTTTTTCTCCTCTGGGTCATCTAATTGTATCTTCTTTCATTTTAACCAACTAGTCTTTTTGGAAATCACTGAAAATCAAGTCACTATAGGATGACCCTCTCTATTAGTTTGGGTTGGGGCTGTCCCTGTGTGGAAAACACACTGGCTCCTATTGTGGCCACATTTATGTGGTAATTAGGTGCCATAATTGTAATTTATACCATGTGGTCCATTAATTGTGCCATCTGTCTTTTGACTGCTTCAGTGTGCAATTTAAATGAGTGCTATAGACAACAACGTCTCTGTTTGAGTTTTATTATACAGTATGATGAGCAGTCTGACGCCACGGGTCACCTGTAACCATGCCAAATGTTCCCGTAATTGTGCAATCTTTGGTTGCCAATGAAAAACTGCCTTATTCACAGTGTTGTTGTCTGTCTTTGTTTTCTATTACTTTTTTGACAATTGGTCTGACAATCTGCTAGGGTTCACGTTTAACTGATTTATTTGCTCCACATATTTGTGGTTGCACATGCTGCACCTTTGGGATTATGCCCCCAGCATAAATAAGATGCATCACTTTTTTGTGCAGCGAGTTATAGAGCCAATCCCTTTTTTTGTTGTGTTTAAGAAGATTGATAAAGGGCCATTATTTGGCTTGAAATGTTGTAACTGCCAGATCCTGAAGCCGAAAAGTTGCAAATAAAGGCTTTTCAACTGTATTCTTGGATGGTGCTGTCTGCTACATTTGCTTTTGGGTATTGAAAGATGGTTGGAGTGGACACCGTTTGACATGCACCTGATTAATTTATCAAAGACCAATTAAACTAGGTGAGTGCTGGCAAACTGTCATTTGTTTAAGAAGCCTGGCCTCTAGTGGCAACAATGTTTCTGTTACTTTATTTCCTGTCTGGTCTCTAGCTACATGTGACAAGGGCCTCTTATTTCAGATCCTTACATATCTCTGTCACTTTCCTGTCTGGGTGGTGCAATCCCTTCTAGGCATTTTGATGGCACTTTAGAGATTGAGCTCTGTCCCTATCTTGTTTATTTTTTTTGCCAATTTTTGACCCAGTGTCTGGGCAACAATCCTTAACCTGCTATGCAATATCTAGATAAACTTGTATGCATCACTTGGTTCTCTGGTTATCCCCAAGGAACTGGACTAACCACTTTGTTCCATTGTATTTTGTCATGAATAATCCAACAACAGCTGCTTGATCTAAATGTCTTTCCCCAACTTGCCGTATCTACAGTAAGCACTTTCATTTTATTTTATTATTCTCTGTTAGACTGGTTTTCCTTCGTTTTTTATACCTACTTCTGGATTCTATTGTAAATAATGGGATTCTTGTTTCCAGTGCCATTTTCTGCACAGGGGGAGGGTTCTTAAGGGTTTACACTGCTTACACTCTTGCTTGTTTTTTTTTTCCCTGAGGAAGATCACTATGATGTGATTGAAACGTTGGAATTTCTTTAGTTTGTTTATTAAAATAAGTTACTGTAAGTGAGCCTGTTGAGTGTGGTACTTTGCATACATTTTACTTGCACCAAGCATGCTGTGACCACAAAATACATATAGACAAATACAAGAGGTCCTCTGCACTCAAGCCATTATCAGTATATTTAAGACATTGAGACATTCTGTGCATACAGCTACTAAAAAATGCCTTACCCTTTAAACAACAGGGATTGTTTGTCCACATATTACAATATATTTAAGGTGACCAACTACGTCAAAGTCATCCCAGTCCTACTCTGATTCATTAAGAATTGTATTGCTTCATTATACATTTTACAAAGGGACTAAGTTTACCTGCAATTTACTTGCTTATATGCGTAAGTGCCCCCACAGGCACGAAACACGTCAGGTCTTTTCTTATATGTCCTAATAAAATTTTCTAATTTTTTTTAATTAGCGGCTTAATATTATTGGAGGGACTCACATCATTTTTGGGACTCTGCTAAAGATGTTTTCTAAGCAAGCTGAGGCCGACAGCCCAGAATGAATGAATGAATGAATGAATATATAGTGCTGCACAAAACATTAGACAATTCATTGGCAATATTTGTTACACTGCTAATGTAATGTTCCAGCACAATTAACTTGTTCAAATAGATTTTTCACATAAAATGGAATCATGCCTTAAGTAACTTAAGCAAATGTGCTGTTTAAATATAGTGGTGTGAATGAACTGTAAATAGACAACTTCTATGTGCTTCATGCAGAATTTCAAAAATGAGACAGAACGCTTGCTGCTATTATAACAATATGGAATGACTAAATCTAGTCAGTGCTCTGAAGAGGTTCTGAAGAGGTTAAGAAGCTAATGGTTTTTTTATGCCTTGTTTTATCTGAGGGGAGTTGGGACATGCTAAATTACATCTCACCAAATTTAATGCTGCCTTGTGAAGCTTTCCAGTTTGGGGATGTAACATCCTTTGGGTTACATTTCATTACCTGCACCATTACATTCCCACAATGTGGACAAATCAATTAGTAAGTGCTGTTCAGTTGCAGTCTTGACTCATTGCCTCCTCCGACACTGTAGAAGGAAAATTGACATGACAGGATGGATACATGGAAGACATGGAGGAGTTGATTTACATGGAGCAAATTAAGTAGTGCTGTCAGAAGGACCCAGGAATGTTAAAGTGTGATATAAAGTGTAATATTCATTGTCACATGCTCAGTATTGTGAAGCTTGGTTTAGCCCCCCCCCAAACCTCCTTAAAGAACAAGTAAACGTTTTTTTTTTCTATCTCTAAATTTGCTCTAAACAGCCCCTCAAATTAATGTACCTTAGTCCCTGCTGCAAGTCTGCTCTGGTTTCTGTGTTATCAGCAGCTTGATTCACCTTCTTCCTGGTGCAGAGTGAAGCCCAGCCCCTTAGCTTTCTGAGCTGACCTTATCTCTTAGACTAGTCTTGGAGATCATTTGCATAATGTGACATAGCAGAGAGCAGTGTGTGTAGCAGCTTTTGCTTGGGGAAACTAGCTTACTAATGCACACACTGGCTCCCTCTTCCTCTCTATTGTGGAACAGCAGCAAATGGACTGCTCAGTAAACTAAGGGGCTGGGCTTCACTCTGCACCAGGAAGAAGGGGAAACAAGCTGCTGATAACACAGAAACCAGAGCAGACTTGCAGCAGGGACTAAGGTACATTAATCTGGGGGGCTGTTTAGAGTAAATTTACAGAAAGAAAAAGAAAAACATTTACTTTTCCTTTAAACTTGCAGGCAGTATTAAATGCAGAAAACTAATCTTCAACAGTCCTTATAACAGTGACGGGACGCAGAGCTACAGTGGGACCAAAAGGTCTGGATTTCCCTCAGCGGAACCCTGAGGATGATCAATCCTAGTGCCGTCCATCTACCTTCATCCACATGCCACTTTCCCCACCCCGGCAGCACCTGTGCATCCTCAGTGCACCTTACTATGCAGCTGGGTGACATGTCGCCCCTAAATTTTTTCCACCCTAGGCCCGGACCTTTGTGGCCTCACAAATCCGGCCCTGGGGACTCAGAGAACAAACGGGCCCAGATCACAGGGTCCATTTCCTCTTTACCTTTAAAACATGTCCCCTCCACAGCTGTCTGTGAGTGTGGACTGGTGCTTTGGGGAGGGAGGAAACAGGCAGGTGAGAGACTGGGCAGATGGGGGTTAGGAATTGCTGTGCACCAAGCCCCTACTAAGATTTATTTGGAGAGGAGGAGTGGCACAGTTATACCACTGCACATAGAGATCTGCACAGTTGATGAGGTTGCCAAATACACACATATTTGCCTGATTTGGCCACCTACATACTGGGCAAAATTGAGCTGATCCTATCATTTTCCCCAGAACAATGGTCAAATCATAACATAATGCCTATGAAGCTTGGTGGGACAGAAACGCATTAAAGAGCTGATGTGATCCTCACCCAATAGGATGTTCAAACCTGCCTGATAGATATTTGGCCATAACAAATGACCCATGGACAGATTAGCTGTCAAACTGGTCTGAAAGGGCCAAATTGGCAGTTTAATTTTTAAGGACCAGTTCAGTGTAAAAATAAAAACTTGGTAAACAGAAAGGCTGTGCAAAATAAAAAATGTTTCTAATATAGTTTATTAGCCAAAAATGTAATGTAGAAAGGCTGGAGTGACTGGATGTCTAACATAATAGCCAGAACAAAACTTCCTGCGTTGCAGCTCTCTAACTCTGAGTTAGTCAGTGATTTAAGAGAGACCACATGGGACATAACTGTTTAGTGAGTTTGCAATTGATCCTCAGCATTCAGCTCAGATTTAAAAGCAACAGTTATAACTCATGTTCCCCCCTTAAGTGACTGATTGGTTATTACCTGGTAACCAATCAATGGAAACCAAGCAAAGCAGGAAGGAGTGTTCAGTTATGTTAGACTTCCAGTCACTCCAGCCTTTATACATTACATTTTTGCCTAACTAACTATATTAGAAACATTATTTATTTTGCACAGCCTATCTATTTACCTAGTGTAGGGACCCATAGGTTTCTGTTTGGCACCTATGGATTTAAGTCCCTGATCTCTGTTACTAAGCAGAAGATTATGTTTCAAATGTATGCTTCTAACCAATAGGTACAGCCCAGAGTGTAATGACCATTTCCTGCCACACAGTTTAGTTAGTAGTACTGGAAAGGAGTGGCCACTTCCTCTTTGGTGTCTGGATCGACTGGATGTGCAATTGAGCCTGGGAGCAGGCAGGCCCCAGTAAAGCCACATGACCCTAAAGGGACCAGCACCTTTAGTGGGTAAGTCGGGCATCAGGCCACTCTGTAAAAGAGGGATAGCAAGTGCATGGTAGTGCTGTTATAGTCTCTAGGGAGAGAAAGATAGTCAGCTGTATTTAGTATGAACAGTGTGTGTTCCAACAAGGAGTGTTAGCAGGAAGAGATCTTCCTACAAAGCTTCCCCTGTGATGCTTTTAGTGCAGGGACATCGAGGTGGCAGAGATTAGGACTAGCGGCAGCTTCTGGCCTTACACTGGTGTTCCTGGCAGGCACATTGCAGCGGAAGGAGGGTTGTATGGAATGGATGTACCCTGGGCTAATTAGACTCTGAGGAATAATAACGTTATTGAAGTGTGTGTGAACATTCTGCTAATATCTAAACTACAGGTGTGTGCACCTCTGCTATTTCCTCTGGATGCTCCTGTGTGAGTACTAATATATATTGCTCATGCTAATAAACATCTACCTGTTTGTTGTAAAGAACCTCCTGGCGCCAATTTCATCTTTTATTGTACAGTTTGCCTGGGTGTTGTACTTATACTACCTCCTAAAGGATAGCTTCCACATTGGGAAAGCCCTGCATTGGTGTGTAGGTCGCAGTGTAACCATGCTCATCCCACAGTAGCTGGACACTTTAACCCTTGGTGCTTTAACTAGCCCAAGAAAGCGTTACACTAGTTTTTATTTTTACACTGAACTAAAGTTGCCAAAAATAGTTCAGGGAGGCCTAAAGCAGAGTTGGAAGGCAGTAATGTCTATCTGACCTTCTAGATATTCTTAAGCTTAGTATGAAGGTTAAATAAAATGTTATGTGAATTGGAGCACTAATTTAAAAATATATTTAAATATATTGTACATTTAAGGCTACTGTATATGGTTGATAAAGCAATTTCTTTTTATATCTGTAACTTTATTATGAGCTAAAGGGGTCCCTTGCCAAAAGTTCAACCCCCAAGGGTACGTGATCCAAAAAAGCCTATAACCACAGGAGTATAACAATGTACTTGGAGAACCCTTGAACAGTCTACCATGACCCCATGAATTTGATGTTAATCCAGTCATGACAGAGCCAGTTACTTGCCTTACAACATGTTCTTGGCTAAATCATTTTTGTGACAAACCACTGCTTCTGCCTCTCTCTGTAATGCAAATACACTCTATTTATAGATACAGAATTGCTCCCCTGACACAAGCCAAATAAGAATATGTCATCTTTCTTAATGAAAAACCTTTCTATACGTTAGTATACAACTTTAGATGGTATTTGTGTCAAAGCAGGCAACGGTATCATTAGTCATCAAAGCGGATCCAGTGAAGCATGAATAAAAGTTTGATCAATATTTGCTCCTAAGCCAGAAAAAAGAGGGGAGAAAAAACACTGAACTGAATTAGTTAAACAGGCCACTATCTAAACATATGCGTGCTTACATACAAATAAGCTGTTCAGTGGCTCATTTATTTTAGCTGTCGTATCTTTGGTCAACAAATAGTCCTTTGTTTCTAATACCCCCAAAGTGTTATTTAATTCATAACCTTCACCAATCAATAGTTAAATACATTTATGATTTAATAGTAAATGGGAAACTGGGAAAAATACTTAGAAGAGTAATGTTAGGTAACATTACTGCTAGATAATAAAATGTATATTGTGCAAAACAAACATGCAAAAAAGTATTAGAAAGCAGCAAACTCACATTCTACCTTCAATATTCAATGAGTCAGACAAATCTTGCTTAAGTCTTAAAAAGTCGTATTGAAAAATATTGCATTTGCCAACAAAACTCTGACCGATATTTTCATTCATTCTCCAGCTATAAGATTGCAGCATTCAACATTGCACCAATACAATTAATTCTGACTAAAGATCCAGGGTGAAAGTGCACTTCTCTTGCGCCACGTTTTCTGTCAGTATAAGCCTTGCATTTGGCTTGTAGATGTTTGACAATGTCAGCAGTAGACAATTTTGTAGGCACAGTATTTTGTGGAAGTTCGATGTCTGCAACATGCAAAGGTGGCCATACACGGGCAGATAAAAGCTGCCGACAGACTGTGTCGGCAGCTTATCGGCCCGTGTGGGGGGCCCTCCGACGGGCAGGATTAAAAATCCCTTCGGATCGCGGCCGCATCTGTTCGTTGATGCGGTCCCGCCACCTCAAAATGGGCATATCGTGGAGAGATCCGCTCGTTTGGCGACATCGCCAAACGAGCGGATCTCTAAGTGTATGGCCACCTTAAATTAGTGCGCGTCTGTCTGCCATTTAATAATTCAGCTTGAGATGATTGGGTTGCTGCATGGCATGTTGCTCTGTAGTTATGTAGGAACTCTGTTGTAAATACTTTCCAAGATTTCCCAGTAAGATTTGCTGTCTGTAGTGCTTCTTTCAGACTTCTGTTGAATCGCTCGATTTCTCCATTTGTGGGTAATACACTGAAGATTTCCTATGCACAATATCCCTCTCTCAGAAAGAACTAAAACGCAGATGAGACAAACTGTGGTCCGTTGTCTGATATTAACTCCTTCGGATTACCTTCTCGGCTGAAGACTGTAGACAGAAATGTTATTACTGTAGCTGATGTTATATGAGAAACAAATACAATTTCGGGCCATTTACTGTAATAGTCTATCAGAGCTATAGCAAATTTACAGTCTATAGGAGCATCTGCAAAAGGACCCACAATATCAATAGCAAGTTTTTCCAATGCTGAATCAGGAAATGGTACTGGCTGGTAGTGGCGGTGTATATGTGATAGCTGGCACACTGTCACGGTCGGCACCCAATACCAGAACAAGTGCCAAGCACCCTGGTCTTGGCTCGTGCTTCACCAGTAGTGTGGCCGCCTTTGGCTTCGGGAGGAGCCCTCAGCTACTCAGATGCCACCTGGACTTAACGAGAGGTGCAGGGCAGGAGTTCTGGCCAGCAATGGGGCACGACTGTATATAGAGTCTTTAAGGCCGAAGGTCACGGTACAGACAGGAGTTGGCAGATTCGTAGTCAGACAGGCCGGGTCGGGGCAGGTAGATAGCTAGGGTTGTCAGGCAGGCAAGGGTCAAACCGGGTGATCAATAAGATAGGATTAGGCAGATTCGGTGGTCGTATAACAGGCACAGGTCAGGATGTAGATAACAGAGTAGTCAAATAGCCAGGCAGGGTCAAAAACAGGTATCAGGAACAGACAGAAGCTTTACAGCACAAGACAAGGCACCAGGAACAAGATCCTATCACGGGCAATCATAATTAAAAAAAGTCCCGTTTAAATATTTTAAATTTGGCGCCATTGCGCGCTGACGTCACGCGTCAGCGCGCCTGCGCCTTTAAATAGAGGAAGTGCGCGCCGCGGGCGCACTAGTAGATGCCGGCATGTTAGAGCGGTGCGGCGGGCGTCCCCGCCGCACCGAAGGTAATTTTATTACACACACAGATAGTTAAAATGTCCAGCTATCGGCATGAGCATGGGTTACACTGCGACTTTACACATCAGGGCAGGGCCTTCGCAATGTGGAAGCTATCACTTTAAGAAGTTGTTGAACTACAACCCCAGACACTGTACACACACACAGGGAAAAAACTTGGGTGCCAGGAGGTTCTTGGTGAAAACAGTAACTGGGTTTATTAAACATATGCAAAAGGCAATGGACCTCAGGTTTACTCACACAGGAGTGGATGATGAGGAATTAGAACATGACATCCACCACATCACATGAGAGGCAGGTTTACAGCAGTAGTACAGACATCCTGCAGGCATTTGCAGTTACACAATCCCTTCCCTCCTGGAAGTTGATAAGGAAAGTAAGTTCTACCCTCACAGTCCCTCCTCACTTAGGTCCCTGCACTTAGGTTTCCAAAACCTTTGGGAAGCTACTCCCTCCTGCAAATCCTCGTTGGAGTTAAGCTACTCATGCTGCTAAACCTCACTACCTCACTCTCCTAGAGAGTCTATCACACAAACTCCCCTAGGATAGCTAATCCTCATTCACGGGATTTCTTGGTTCCCGACTTACCCACCAAAGGTATCACCTCCCTTTGGGGTCACTTCAAAGCATCAGGCCTTTTGTACCCAGGTCCCCCCCTGGGCACACGCTGCTGGATCACCATCCAGAGGCCAAAAAGGAAGCTGTCCCTCCCTTCCCAGCATTATATAGCAGTGTGACAGGAGGGTGCCACTACACTTCTGGGTCAATGATTTCAGGCAACAGCTACATAGGCTTCTGCCTAGCAACTAACATGGTGGGGTTTCAAAGCTATAGGAATCTTGCATTCCTATAGATCCCTAAAGCTGTTTTGTCATGATTCTGACAAGTAAGACATTGCTGGCCACCAGTATAGTTCTCGTAGTCTTTGTTTTGTACATACAATTCCTTGATGACTCATGTGCAAGTTGTATGAGCTTTTCTCTCAAGGTCTCTGGTACCAGTAAACAGTGAGCTCCATGGACAACATAGCCATCTACTAAGGACAGTGCGTGTCTAATCCTGTAGTAAGTTTGAAGATCAGGACTGAGTTTCTTCTCAGCATTTGGCCATTTGCTTTGGAAGATGTTCTGTAGTTTTACTTGAATTGGACATGTGAGCCAAGCTTGCGTAAAATCAGCAGCTGTAACTGTAGATGATAATATATCAGTCAGTGCTACAACTTCTATGTCCTCATCCAGTGTATCAGAAGCTGCAGGTAATGGTAAACATGAAAAACAATCAGCAATAACATTTTTCAAACTTGGTTTGCATTGCATTTTGCAGTTGAAATTCAGTAGCCTTGCTGACCATCTAGCTATACGCATTCCAGCTCTTCCTAGTCCCTTTGATGTAAGCAGTGTAGTTAAAGGGCTGTGATCAGTGCATAGGGTAAATTATCTACCCCATAGGTAGGATCTTGCCCATACACATGCTAAAGCTTCTTTTTTAACAGTTGAAAAATTACACTCTGGGGGTCATTTATCAACACTGGGCAAATTTGCCCATGGGCAGTAACCAGTAGCAACCAATCAAATTGCTGCTTTCATTGTTCTACTTGCAGCTGGCTTTAAAAACCTATTCACTGATTGGTTGCTATAGGTAACTGCCCATGGGCAAATTTGCCCAGTGTTGATAAATGAGCCTCTCTGTCTCTGTAAGAGTTCTGGATGCAAATGCAACAGATGATTCTAAATGATCAGCATTGATCTGTGTGAGAACTGCACCAACGCCATAGTATGATGCATCTGTAGTAACCATAGTGGGTAACACAGGATCAAATAAAGCTAGTGCTGGACTGTTAACAACTAACTTATTCTCTATTTCAAAGCTATGTTGAGCAGTCTCTGACCAAAACTGATTTGAAGTTCCCCATAGTAGTGCATTAAGTGGCTCCACAACTGAAGCATAGTTGGGATTAGTGCCTGACCCTGACAATGCTGTTACACAAGCACCTACTCCATCTGATTTTCAAACCTTACGAGTTTTCTTAGGTCTTTCTTCATGGTATTCTAAGTTTAAGAATACCATGAAGAAAGACCTAAGAAAACTCGTAAGGTTTGAAAATCAGATGGAGTAGGTGCTTGTGTAACAGCATTGTCAGGGTCAGGCACTAATCCATCTTGTGAAATTATATGACCCAGATATGACAGCTGCGTTTGTCTGAAGTGGTATTTGGAAAGGTTCAGTTTCAGTCCTGCAGAATTAATGCATTTCAGAACCTTTTCTAGGTGCTTGTCATGAAGATCCATAGTTGAAGCGTAGACAATTATATAATCCAAGCAGCATTGTACACCAGGTATGTCGTGAAGTATAGAAGACATCAGTCTTGGTGCTGAAGCCAGTCCATAAGGTACATGCTTGAACTGAAACAAACCATCATGGGTGATAAATGCAGTGAGGTCTCTGCTTTCCTCATGCAGTAATACTTCATGATAAGCATTCTGAAGATCAACGGTGGAAAATTATTTTGCTCCTCGGAATTCTGAAAATATTTCCTCTATGTGTGGCAAGGGATGATTATCCATAACAACTGCTTTATTAGGTTCACGGAGATCAACACACAATTGAATACCTCCAGTTTTCTTCATTGTTACAACAATTGGTGAAACCCATTCAGAGTATTCTGATTTTTCAATCACATCTTGCTCTACGAGTTTCTTTAGTTCGTGTGGGACAGTCTCTCTTATAGAGTAGGGCAATCACCTCAATGTCTGGTGTACTGGTTTTACATCTGGTCTCAACTTAACTGTGTGCACAAAATTCTTTGTACAGCCCAGTAAAGTGTTGCTTTGTGGTGAAATTTAAGACACAGGCTGTGTTGCAGGCACTGGTGCTGTAGCAATGAGACCATCAACTCATTGAAGGTTTAATGCAGCAAAGAGATCCCTTCCAAGTATAGCAGTACCCTTATTCACAATGTAAAAGTCCCCTTTTGCAGTATTTGATTCAAATTGTACAGTTACTGGCAAGTAACCAAGCACAGGGATTGGATCCTTTAAGTAACTGACCAGTCCCAGGGCAGGTGCAACAAGTGTATCTTTTTCAAAGTTTTTCAAGAAAATATCTTTTGGTAGTAGAGAAACAGCTGAACCTGTATCAAGCATCAGGTTAAAGGAGTGGTTCACCTTCAAGTTAACTTTTAGTATATTGTAGAAGGGCCAATTCTAAGAAACTTTTCAATTGATCTTCATTATTTATTTTTCATAGTTTTTTAATGATTTGCAATTTTCTTCAGTTTCTTTCCAGCTTTCAAATGGGGGTCACTGACACCATCTAAAAACAAATGCTCTGTAAGGCTACAAATGTATTGTTATTGCTACTTTTTATTACTTATCATTCTATTCAGTCCATCTCCTATTCATATTCCAGTCTCTTATTCAAATCAGTGCAGGGTTACTAGGGTAATTTGTACCCTAGAAACCAAATTGCTGACACTGCAAATTGGAGAGCGGCTGAATAAAAACCTAAATGACTATAAAACCACAAACAATAAAAAATGAAAACCAATTGCAAATTGTCTCAGACTATCACTCTATATATTATACTAAAAGTTAACTCAAAGGTGAACAACCCCTTTAATGTTAACGTCAGCAGAAGCAGTATTGATATTGACAGTGCATATAAACTTGTCTGGAATAAATGTACCAGCTTTATCCATACTTAATAATGTAACATTTTTAGTAGTGACTTCATGAAGAACTTTAGCAGAACTACCTACCTAGCAAAATTACCTACCTTTTTGCATTTGTGGCACTGTACAGCTTTTGCAGGACATGTGTGTTGTGTTGAACCACAGCGAAAGCAGTATTTTTTATGTGTATTTGCTGCATGGTTTTGCAGTGAATCCCTTTCCTTAGCACTGTATTATGCCTGTGACTTATTGTGCATTATTAGGCCCCAGTGCTGGATTCACAGTCTGTACATTCCAAGCAGTTCCCTGACTGAGAGTTTTAGCCTCTGCCACTGCTGTTTCAATTTGGCTAGCAACTGTAATAACCTTTTCAAGGGTTAAATCCTGCTCTAGAAGCAGTCTCTCTCTAATGCGTGGTGAATTTTTCCAGTATTTGCTCTCTCAAAGCTGCTACAAATTGTTATGTGGATTCAGGATTATGTTGTCCACATTGGCGGAAGTTATATCTTTCAGCAACCACATTTACTCTTGGCACAAGAAAATTCTTTGTAGCAGTAAGTGCAGTTTCATCAGGTAATGGTATATAGCTGTCCCTCTGCTCCCCGGCAGTGAATAAGTAGCAGCAGAAATCTTCCCTTAGTCAGCAGCAATAATGTAATTGTCAAACATACAGATCCAAGAAGTAAAAGATATGGTAGGCTCACCAGGGTTTGGGAGAAAAGGTGCAGGCTGCTGCATAGGTAGAAGAGACATATCATCGCCAATTTGTTTTGTTTTGATAGCCGAGGATGAGTAAAGCATAACAGTGCTTTATTAACAGGCTCATGCAGCCATTACACAACAGTAACATGAACTCTAGCCCCTTAAGCAGTACAGACAGTACTGTGTATGCACAGTATAACTCATGTGCGCAGTGACATCTACAGGCCATGTGTATAAACACCATAGTTATCTCTCCAGCACACTGGGAACAATTAAAAAAACAAAAGACAATGGATTTTAGCAGCAGCCAATCAAAACAAGCAGACATATATTTGCTCAACCCAGATGAGTTTGGGTGGAACCATATTGATAAAATATTGATTAAAAAAAAAGGTTAATGTTACAATGAATCTAAAATCCCCCACAGATAAGAATCTTTTTGTGGCTGGTAAGGTTTTATATAACATTCAGTGCAACACTTATGCAATAATTATTATTACTAGGCCCCAACCAGTCATTCTCGGTTGCAGCCTCCACCATCTGCACAAAGCTCTGTGAAATTGCTGTACAATCAGACAGAAACATCCACAGCAGAAGGACAGTTCTACAGAATAAAGGCACTGGATGCATGCTGATATGCAGCAATTTAGGCACACAATAAAGGTAATGTGAAAAGAAAAATCTGCTTACTGGAAAGCATGAGCAACTGACCTATTTTCCCATACTAAATCTTCTTTGCAAGATGCACACAATTCAAATTGAATATTGGACTCTGTACAAAATCCCTTAATTTCAGGGCTGCTTTAAGAATTTGTAATTTAGCTATTTTAATGTATACTTTGTCTCCATGTAAATGAGTCATACTTTGGATGTTCTCAGACAGTACAGTGCAATATCGACTCATAAATGTAATCATTTTATAATTTTTTGTTATTTTTAATGGAAATGAATGTAAAAAAACCCAACTGAAGATTGCCATAAATGAAAGAATATACAGTTTGACTGTTTGGCATCTGCAAAGGTCTCAAATCATTATACAAATGTTTTATATCATATACTAAGCAGAAGGTAAAAGAAGGATGTTCTCCATAAAAAAAAAGATTTATAAGGGTATAGAGCTTTTATGGGTGTTACTGTTCCTTTAATTTATAGGAGCTCTCTGCTAATAATAGTGCCTTGCTTCACAATCAGTTTGGCTTCAAGGGACATTTCAATTTTGTGTTGTAAGTATTTTTTAAATAAATTATATGTAGCTGTTGTAAACTTTTATTGTGCTGGTTTTGTTAATTAAAATTCCTTGACCAAAATTTTGGGTGTGTGACTTGGTAAAGGGGTGTACAAGGTGTAAACAGAGATAGGCACACAGGGCATAGTATATGAGGGTGGACATAGTGATAAGGTGATACAAGGAATACAAATGTGGAATTGGCAGAGGCATGGAGAGACAGTTATTAATTGAGTGCAGTGCAGTGTGGAAAGGGCAATGACTTTTAGTGAAAAACTTTAGAAGCGACAGAGAGATGAAAAGTTGTACATGGTGCATTGTGGGAGAGACTCACATACTGTACAGGTTGGGGTGCAAGTATGTACTAGTGGTACATAATTTCCTCCAACCCTATACATATGTTGTACTAAGGATAGAGATTTGGAAGCAGATGGAGGAACATGGTTTAGAAGGGGAAAACAAGTGATAAAACAGAATATAGACACAACATGTAAGAAAAAAGAGGCAGGGGTGCATGATGGCTCAGAGAAGATTTTAGAGCAATCAATTTGATTTGATCAGTACTGAAGTAACAGTTTGGTATTGTGTTTGTTCTAATTTTTCAAGCTACAGTATATGGACAACAAGTAGACAACAAACTGATGCAGATCAATTTTTTTGCAGTTAGATTTTGCAGTGTATGCTCTTTTAACTGTAATACAAGCATGTGTAATAATAGGCTGTTATGTGGTTACTTCCTCTAGCTTTTTGGATTCACTGTAGCAGGAAAACATTTGTATGTATTACTCTGGAGTACCAAGCCTTTTAAGCACTCCTATACACTGGTAATATTGCTATAATAAACTGCAACATATTTCATAAGAAACTAAGGGGGGAATGTAATTAAAGTCACTAAGAGCAAAACATTGTGCACCAATAAGAGTAAAAATCCACATCTTGCAATGCAATATTGTTCCTTAAATGGTTATTGCATTGCAAATCGTTATTGCACAGTGCAAATTGTAATTGCCCACTCTTAAGAAGTGCTTGAAGGTGTCGTAATCTTTTGGAGCAAACATTGAGACTTTTTCAGTAAGAAGTTTTAAGAAAATGACAGCGCATTAGCACAAACTATAAAATTTGCAAACGGCCTTCCGCTGGCGGAAGTGATTGCTAAACAGTTTCCAGGTTCGCAAAAGGTATATTGCATTTGGGCAAAGCAGAATTTGTTCGCGCAAAGGCTTAACTTTTCACATTGAAAATAGATTTTTGCGTTACCGAATATTACATTCCTCTATTAGTGTTCATTTGGAAATCATCATGTCTGGAGCACAGCACAATATAGTTAAATTGTATTTCCACACTAATTTCATCTAGCCTGCCATGCCCTCAAATATTTGTGTACAGTGGTGTGAAAAACTATTTGCCCCCTTCCTGATTACTTATTCTTTAGCATGTTTGTCACACAAAATGTTTCTGATCATCAAACACATTTAACTATTAGTAAAAGATAACACAAGTAAACACAAGTAAACACAAGTAAACACAAAATGCAGTTTTTAAATTAGGGTTTTTATTATTTAGGGAGAAACAAAATCCAAACCTGTGTGAAAAAGAACCTAATAACTTGTTGGGCCACCCGTAGCAGCAAAAACTGCAATCAAGCATTTGCCATAACTTGCAACGAGTCTTTTACAGCGCTCTGGAGGAATTTTGGCCCACTCATCTTTGCAGAATTGTTGTAATTCAGCTTTATTTGAGGGTTTTCTAGCATGAACCGCCTTTTTAAGGTCATGCCACAACATCTCAATAGGATTCAGGTCAGGACTTTGACTAGGCCACTCCAAAGTCTTCATTTTGTTTTTCAGCCATTCAGAGGTGGATTTGCTGGTGTGTTTTGGGTCATTGTCCTGCTGCAGCACCCAAGATCGCTTCAGCTTGAGTTGACGAACAGATGGCCGGACATTCTCCTTCAGGATTTTTTGGTAGACAGTAGAATTCATGGTTCCATCTATCACAGCAAGCCTTCCAGGTCCTGAAGCAGCAAAACAACCCCAGACCATCACACTACCACCACCATATTTTACTGTTGGTATAATGTTCTTTTTCTGAAATGCTGTGTTACTTTTACGCCAGATGTAACGGGACGTGCACCTTCCAAAAAGTTCAACTTTTGTCTCGTCAGTCCACAAGGTATTTTCCCAAAAGTCTTGGCAATCATTGAGATGTTTTTTAGCAAAACTGAGACGAGCCTTGATGTTCTTTTTGCTTAAAAGTGGTTTGCGCCTTGGAAATCTGCCATGCAGGCCGTTTTTGCCCAGTCTCTTTCTTATGGTGGAGTCATGAACACTGACCTTAATTGAGGCAAGTGAGGCCTGCAGTTCTTTAGATGTTGTCCTGGGGTCTTTTGTGGCCTCTCGGATGAGTTGTCTCTGCGCTCTTGGGGTAATTTTGGTCGGCCGGCCACTCCTGGGAAGGTTCACCACTGTTTTTGCCATTTGTGGATAATGGCTCTCACTGTGGTTCGCTGGAGTCCCAAAGCTTTAGAAATGGCTTTATAACCTTTACCAGACTGATAGATCTCAATTACTTTTTTTCTTAGTTATTTTTAACAAGGGGGGCAATCACTTTTTCACACAGGCCCATGTAGATTTGGAGTTTTTTTTCTCCCTTAATAACGTAAACCTTCATTTAAAAACTGCATTTTGTGTTCAATTATGTTATCTTTGACTAATAGTTAACGGTTTTTGATGAGCAGAAACATTTAAGTGTGACAAACATGCAAAAGAATAAGAAATCAGGAAGGGGGCAAATAGTTTTTCACACCACTGTACATGCTTTGCACAACGCTGAAAAAGATCAATTTTCTTTGATTCCAGGGTGTGGATTCCAATGGATCACAGAATATCTCTATGTTTCTGCTAAAATCAATACTCAGGAAAAGGGAAGAGAAAATAAGTGACCTTAATAAAGAACTCAAGAGAATACCATCTTAAAAACTGCACTTAAAAGAAGAAAAACTAAATATTATTTCTGAAAACACAACGGTAGAGGTATATCCTTTCGTTAATCTTTCCTTAAAATGATGTTTTAATTAGATTTTTATTCAGATTATTGCAAAATGTGTTGTTAAATCCAGCCTATACTGATTGAGTAATATAATGGGGCACATCCAAACCCATGGCCTGTTTTTGTCGCCTCCTTTTACCTGCAGACTCATTTACAAT
This sequence comes from Xenopus borealis, assembly GCA_024363595.1. Classification (NCBI taxonomy): domain Eukaryota; kingdom Metazoa; phylum Chordata; class Amphibia; order Anura; family Pipidae; genus Xenopus; species Xenopus borealis. The sequence continues at coordinate 96,735,989 of CM044434.1, read as the reverse complement.
TAAATTCAAATGCAATGATATATATATATATATATATATATATATTATATATTACACGTTTCTAAGTGGAGGACACTGTAATTCAATCCATACATTTTATACCTATTTATGAAGATAAATCATCCATACATAAAAGAAGGGAATTTAATTCGGCATGACATATACTTAACCTCCCTTTACTGCATCACAAAAGAAACTACTCATGCAATGTCATTCTAGTCTTCCTGCCTCCTACTTGCTCTTGAGCACAGTGTGCAGAGTGTCAATGTCAGATGAATGAGACTAGCACTGTAAGAATAATGTTTTCTGCCAGCTCTACACAAAGAAACATCATAGTTTGCATATTAAATTATTTCCAGGAAAAGAAAACAACAGGAATTCCTTCATTCATTTGACACCAGTTCTCCAGCATCTCTTCAGCAACAAATAGGTAATGAGTTTAACAATTTACCTTTTTTGCATTTACTGTGATATGGTGAAATAATCTCTCAATACAATGGTCAGGAATGTGCATAGCCTTAGGTAAGGCTGAGTGCAATCCACAATATTATATTAAAAGTCATATAAATATTAGATCTTGTTTAAAGTTGCATATGTTTTTGAGGCTTCCTATGGGCTAAGAAACTGGATTAAACAACCTACATTTGTTAAGTAAACAAGAGTGGGCCAGTCTTCTGACCACCACTCCCATTTTCTGATGATCTCAATTCCCCCTGAGAAGTGAACGCAAAAATAGGATTTCCTAGTGGCATCCCTTGCAAATTAAATAGACTGCCCCAAACAGAACTACTAATCCAGAGAAGACTTGATCATACAATACTCTACACTTCATTGGAAAATGAATATCCTTCAGAAGGGGTTTATTCACACCAAGCATTCAAAGATAATGAGCAAGACCACACTTATCCATTATGTATTTAGACTACAAGTGGATATATGCAGGAACCGTCCTAATAAAAATTGAACAAGTGATACATTGTGTAAAGTGGGCCATAGAGGCTTTAAGAAGTAGATAAGAAAAACACTATTAAGCGATTAACAAAGGGGTGCATCAATAATTGTTGAGCAGTGAAAGAATTCAGGTGCAATGTAAGATTGCAGAGATTTGGGCCAAGTAGGAACTGTATTAAATGTAAAATAAGATTGACAAAACATTTAATTTAGTTAACACTGGAATGTTTAGTTAACATTGGGAAATACTTCTATATGCACAAAATAGGTATAAAAGCATTTTCCAGTAATTATTACAGCGTGTTCCCATGCAGACATAATGGGACTCATAAGTGTTCCAGTAGAAGTGCACTAAGATCAGTGTTTTCTTATCATTCACAGATCACCCACCTCTCCACAAACCAGTAACAAAAAGCCTTTATAACCATACTCCCACTAAGTAGGTTGTTTTTTTTCCAACAACAGTGTTAAAATTGCAGAATCCTTTTCAAATGTGAATCACAGTGTTTTGCACATTTATCTAATATCTTGTTGTTTTGTAATGATAATGTAGGGACCCATAAGTAACATGGTCCTTATGGCTTTATTCCCTTTTCCCTTATCTTCCTTTTCCTGTTACTGGGTTAAATCCCATGTAATATATTTGTTTAATTTGATTGGCTACAGGTTGTGACCACCTCCTGCAGTGCTGTAACAAAAGTGCTTGCAGGGAGGGGCACTTCCTCTCTTTTTTCACTCTTTGGCTGCTGGTACTGAACAGGCTGGTTGTTTCCATTGAGCCTGGGATCAACAAGGCCCCAGTAAAGCCACATGCCCTAACAGGACCAGAACTGTTAGAGATCTGAGCCAGGGACCAGACAACCCTGTGAACGAGGATTAGCAAGATACAGGTTAGCTTCTGTAATAGTCTCTCTAGAGCGAGAGCGATAGTCAGATGTATTTAGTATGAACAGTTCTATGTTCAAACAAGGAGTGTTAGCAGGAAGAGATCTTCCTACAAGGCTTCCCCGTATGCCTTTAGTGAAGGGACCTCAGTGGATAGAGTGTTAGGCTTTAGATTTTGTCTCCCTGACTACTCCACTGAAAGGGATCCGGACCACTTAAGGATATACTGCCTGAGGAATAGATGTACCTTGACTACCTTAACTCTGAGGAATAATCCTAACCATGATATGTGTGTGAATATCTTTTGACATCTGCTTTTATCCTGTGAAATATCTGCTATATCCAACTCCTGTGTGAGTATATCTAAACCTGAGGATATTTGCCTTGTGCATAATAAATGTTCACTTTTGTTTAAGAACCTCCTGGCGCCCATTCATCTTTATTGTACAGTTTTGCCTGGGTATTGTAGTTATACTACCTCTTAAAGGGATAGCTTCCACTTAGCGAAGGCCCTGCCCTGATGTGTAGTGTCGCAGTGTAACCCATGCTCTGCCAATAGCTGGACACTTAACTAATCTGTGCTGTATAGACCAGAAAAGCGTTACAATACTATTAGCTTTAGCTAAGATCAATATGATAGTCAATAACAATAGTCCCCAAAAAGCCCCATTCATATCCTTGATATGTCTGCTAAGCAATGTAGGTTTCTGCAGCATTTACATATTTCTAATTGTCTAAATGTTACACATGTTGCTCTGCATCCCAGTGAATCTAAAAAACCAAATCAGCGACCTGCAGGAAGCTAATGAAAATTCCGTCTTGGAACTAGCAAAAACAGCTGAGGAAATTTTGCAAGGGAAAAAAAAGCTGTTGCTATGAACTAGGCAAAATATAACCAGAGATTACAAGATTCACAAGAAGAAATGAAACTGCTGAAGCAAAAGGTAAATTCATTTGTAAAGGACAAATTAAATTATCTAGCTATTTGGTTCACATTTACCAACTAGATTTAGTTTAAAAAAGAGAATAGACTAAAATGGCAAGGTAAGTTTTTAGTTCTGATACTGGTGGCTGACAACCAGGACATTAACATTGCTCTCCTTGTTGGAACATCTGGCTGCTTTACTAACTGCTCTCAGCCTTACTCCTCGAATGATTCAAATAAAATTTCATTCAAATATTCGACTATTCAACTGTCGAAGTACTTCCTCTTTAAATTTTTATTCGACTGCCTAGTTCACCAGATCAAAGCTACCGAATTGGGTTTCATTATTTTTGATCGAATATAAAATATACAATCGATTGATAAAATCGTTCGAATCGATCGTTTCGAACGATTTATCGATCGAATATTTCCTATTCGATCTTTCAACCAATCGAATTGCGGTAAAATCCTTCGAATTTGATATTCAAATTCAAAGGATTTTACTTCCCTGCCTATTCGCATGGTCGAATTTAGACCTTTAGTAAATCTGCCCCTAAATCTCAATAAAAGACAACATTCTATATAAAAAACAAAGCTACAGGATTGCTTTAATAAATGCATTTTTTGACTCCATCCTGAAATTTAATCCTATATGGATTATCTTATTTCACATAACCTGGAAACATTGCACTAAAGCACAAGATTTAGCATGCAGCTAGGAATTGTTATAGGTACGAGTATTTCCCCAATGTCTAAATATAATAGTGCTATGCCAGATGAACATATTAAATTTAGATTATGTAAATACAATGTACAAATGTAATAATTTCATTAAAACAATAGGCATGGAGTACAGTTTCATCTACAAACTGTTTCACTGCAATCTCTCCATGCAGCACATTGGTAGGTTGAAGTTGTGTTTTTTTTAAATATATTTATTGTGCTGTTGTTATCAGTATACATTTGGTGACAAGGTTATGGGGACTAATACTCATCCTGCTGCATAACATTGTCTTTCTTCCTTCAGCTGCATTGCAAACATACAGTATCTTTTGACTCATAGAAAATCAAAGATAAATCCATTGTGAATGCATGTGCAGAATATTAAGTATGATAACATATTCATTATGTAGCCACACAAAGCAAGGCAATACAATATTTCATTCTGAAGTGGGAGGCAGCAGCCTCCAACATGAGGTGCATAAGAATTTCATATCTGATGTGCTCAACGGTGCATTTACAGAAATGACCATCTCCAGCCAGTTTCTGGATGCATGTGCAACCAACTCGAACCTGATCTGAAGTTAGATTCCTCAATCTTCATACACAAGGATGGATGTCTGAAATAATCCACTGGTCTGTGGCAGCAAAAAAAGAAAACATTAGAAAAATACTACATTTAGGGGCGGATTTACTAATGGTTGATTTTCAAGAAGAAAAAATTTTGAAATCTAATTTTTTTTTTTTTGGGGGGGGGCATTTTCGATCTTCGAACAGGTCTGTTTTCGATCGAATAAAAATCTTTCAAATAATTCAAATTCATTGTTCGATTTGAACGATTTTTTTTTAAAAAAAGCTTCAATTTTCCAGGACTTCAAATTTTTCAGGAAATCTTCCAGGAGGTCCCCCATAGGCTACAATGACAATTCAACAGCTTTAAGATGGCGAAGTGTCGAAGTCAAAGTTTTCAAACATATAGTACTTCGAAATTCGAATTTTTGAATTCTTTCAATTCAAATCGAATTTTGGGCTATGCGATAGGCAAAGTAGCCCAAAATTACTTTGAAGTTCGAATTTTAAAAATTTAAATTTAATTCGAAAATTCACTTCAACCCTTAGTAAATGGAATCAGCTCTTTCTTTAGCTAATGATGCTCGGATGCAGCCTGGGGCCACCAGCATTCCCTAGCTTTCACACTATTCAGATGTGTAGGGGATAGGAAAGGAATGCCTACATTCGCGTTACCCCCAAAACTATGTAACAATTAAATTACAATAATTATTTTTAAATTTCAGCATTACATAATACTATACACATCTTGTATTGATAACACTCTCCCATTTAATTATAATGTTAATTGTATTTGTGTCAAGAACATACAGTCTCATGTTGTTAGAGGATGGTGGGCATTTTAGTCCAAAAAGAGCTAGGTTAGACTTCCTTGCCCTATATGTGTGCCATTTTTTACTAAAGCCGGGAAGACCCTTGATTTCCAAGACTATTCTCAATAAATCCCTTCAACTGTATCCCAAGTGTTGGTTTTCCTTTTCATCTTTATTTGCGGACGCTCCAGTGGAAATAAATGCTTGTGTAATGACAAGCCACCTTTAAATGTACCATTTTGAAACCCTTTTAAGATTAGGAGAAAAACATATTTAGCACTGAAAGGGATTTGTTGATAAAGATCACAGTAAAAGTTTGCATTCTTCTGTTAGTATTAGTACGATCTTCACAGAAAATATTATTCATTCATGATAGGTGGAACCTGATGGACGACTAAAGTCTTTTTCAGCCTTAATTTCTATTTCGCAAATCAAAATACTGGCCACAATTGTAATCATTCTATAAAACCATTTCATTCTCCTGCCTTTTAGTTTTCAGCCAAGCCCTGAGCTGTCCTCATATTTAAGATCCCTCTCCCCAAGCAGGTTAAGCCACCTTAATATAAATGTTGGAAAGCTAATGATAAACATGCTCCTTTAACATTTACAGGCTTATAAAAGTTAATGAAAGCTTGATCAAATGTAACAGCATGGTGACTCCACTTAAGATTAAATTAGTTTTCAGGATCCCCATGAGCATTTACTACATAATAAAAATGGTGCTATTGTAAGCTCTCCTTGGCAGGGCCTTCTTTACATCTTGTATCCTGCCTGTATGTTCATAGTATACACCTAACTATTGTACAGTGTTGCAGAATATGTTGGCACCTTACAAATATGTGTTTTTATTATTATTAATAATAATAATAATAATAAAAATAAATGGTCTCCCTGACTGTAATATGCAGAATATGCTGTTACCTATGGGATAATAGTGAAGCTCGGCAGCAGCAATAACAACTAATACCCAATCCGAATTAAGAATACCCAATGCAGATCAAATGCAGGGATTAACAATTCAGACAGAAATTTTCTGCTCTGAAATGAATCGTTTCAGCAAGGGAAATAAATTGTTAAATCCTACACTCTATCTTTTTAAAATTGATGCTGCTTGTAAAAAAAAGATATCATGATTAAAAAAAAAATCAGGCCCTTGGTTTGGAAATGATAATGAACCTAACAAGATATTTTTTGAAACACAGCCAATGTATTTTATATGTCTTCCCAAATAGTGTATCTCATCATTTGCAATATATTTCACTTGTTTGAGGCTGTTTTGTTTGACATTGCTGGGAACATGAAAATGTTTTTTTTTTTTTTTTTT
>CM044434.1:96706258-96729608 GCA_024363595.1 Xenopus borealis | reverse complement strand
TGACCAGAAATACTGCAGCTCTAACTGTAACAGGAAGAAGTGTGGAAGCAAAAGACAACTTCTTTTGTTAACTTCTGTCTGTTAATTGGCTCACGTGACCTAACATTTATGTGTGCCCTTGGTTTATTTGCACCACGAATCATTGGAACCCAGGGGGCAGCCCTTAATTCTAAAAATTGCAATTTTCCATTTAAGATTGCCCAGTGGCACATACAACCAAAAAAGTATATTATTATGAAAATGGTTTATTTACATGAAGCAGAGTTTTACATATGAGCTGTTTTATGCAATACATTTGTATACTGGCTTGTATTGTTTGAGGGTATAGTTTTCCTTTAACATTATATTTTAATATATATATCTTTAATCCTAACGTAATGTGGGGACAAATTTGGGAGGGGCATTTTAAGTGAAAGTATCTGAAAACCTATACACTAGAGAACACTGATTTTCCTTTTAGACAAGAAAATGTTACTACTTGCAAGAAAATGGGAACACAGACATTTGTGACATCCCTGCACAAAAGTCATGTAGGAACTGGATCTCCTCATCAATTATAGTTATGCTTTTACAATCAATGTAATAGCATCTAATGCTTTAATGCTTCTTGGCTGTATCCAGTTAATTTTTATGTAAAATATTTTTTCTACTAAACTAGTTTACTTCTGGATAATTAGTTTTAATTTTACTTATACTGGAACATTTATTTAGCAGAATAATTGTATTTACATAGTCAATGATTTCTTTACAGATTAGCTCAATGTCAGCCATATTTACTCAAGAAGAGAATTATGAGCCAGGTCTACCCAAATAAATCTCCTGAGAAGTGAACATAGAAGACTGAGAATTTATAATCACCAACTCAATGAAGAAAACCATAGCTTGAAGCAAGAGTTGTTGGACATTAGAAGGCAATATGAACGTTTTGGACAAGGACAAGGCACTCCGCAAGTAATAAAAGTCAGTCATAAAGCTAATGTCGCAGAATATTATCTATCAGTCCATCAACTGAATTAATAAACATTTGTACCATATACTGTATTGAGACCTAAATAACTTGACATAGTTGCAATGCCATAGACTTAAAACAGGTGATGTTTTATGGCAGGTAGCAAAACTAGACTATACCATAATATAGTGCTTCAGTGCTACTTGTGTTACCTGAAAATAATATCCAATGGAATTCATTTGCAATGTAATCCAATCATATAAGCATTACATTTTTTTTACAGGTGCGTGTGCAGAAACAGGTAGACACTGGACAGATGCTTGGAAGAATGAACTTCCCCAAAAAAGTTGTTGTTGTGAATGGCAGGTAAGATTCTATAAAGACATCAATTGTGTTAAATTATCTGAGCTTGTTTCTTCTCAAAACAAATGGAAGATCCAGGTTCTTTGCAGAATGCCTTTTTATGATTAATCACATATTGTCAAAACCTTATGGTATAAATTACTATTTAAATTAATAACACATTCAATTAGAGTATTCATGTAATGGGAACTTTATAGAATAGCGTCTAATCATTATGTGCCACTCAACCTCCTGGAGTGCATTACCAACCATGTTTCCACTAGACACTAGCAATGAAAGATGCTACCCTTGTGCTTTAGTGTGATGTCCCTCATTAATTTTGCTCAGGCACCTTACACAGGGCTAGTCTTCTACATAGTCTGTAAAGGAACAGGAGGATGAGAACATGTAACCAGCTTTTGTCCCAACTTAAGGCAATAACACTATGTATTACTAAGTCATATACTGTATGATATATACAATACATCAGATGGAAAAGCATGCAACTTCTTGCAGTCTTGCTTATATTCATGGTTGAGTTTTTCACAGATTTTTTCTTTGTGAATCAAGAAAAAAATGCAAACTCAAAATTTTGATTTATTGTACCTGTAGTTTTACCCGATCAATAAACTGCTATTTCTTTTCATTGTACGTTTTTCTTTCTTGAAGACTATCCCATAATCCATTCAAAACTTTAGAACTTGGACACCTCAATTACAGTCTCTACATTCTTTTACCCATACAAGTTTAACTATGTAGCTGAAATGTGAATTGCAGTTGGATATGCACAGAACTAATAACTGGAAAAAGGTACATTGTTCCCGGAAATGGTTAGTAGATATGTGCTGGGCAATTTCTATGCACAGTTGAAATATCAGTATCCTATGCTCTTGTTAATAAGGGCCACTGTTTTTGGCTTCCACCCCAGTGCAAGATTGTTCTTGTATTCCTCTTGGCTATAAAGGTTTATGGAAGCTATTTTACTGAAGCAAACTTCTTCCATTGCGATTCCAGCAGACCAGTCTTTTCTTAGGATCGTTCATTAAAAGCCATTTTTAATATCTTCCGATTTCTGCATTTGTATTCCAAAAGCATGTTCAGTGATTTGACCTCACACTGTTGGAGGTGCAAAGCTTCTCTTATGGTGGTGTTAGTCATTTCAAAATTCAGCGCTTATGAGAAGAATTGATTAAAATGCAAATGTACCTTTCACTGTCCATATCAGCCACCAAGAATAGCTTTATTCAGTGCAAATTTGACTCTTGTCTCTCAACTTTTTAGTTTTTACAGGAATGATGCTTTTAAACATGATGGAGCCTTTTCAAGATGCAAAGCAGCCTTAGGTCCCTTGAACATAAAAGAACCCTGGGAAAGTAAGTAGTCAGAGCAATTTTCTTTTACATGCAACAGTGATTAAAGAAGGGGCACAGGTCTCAGACTGCTGCCTTTTCTAATTATCGTACTCTACCTATGCAAAATAAACTCATTACACAACTGACCTGAGAAGTGCTAACCTTTGCATACAATCTAATACATAAACTAATTAAATTATAGAAATGTGGCAGTTCAATGCCTTTTACAGTAAATGATCTACATACATGATTTCTCTGTTATTGCTAAATCCTAGTTTTGAAGGAACAAAATCTGTCTTTTTCTTTATAAGTTGACAGGGACATTGAAGAAACTTTATGGCTGGACACTCAGAAATAGAAGGGTACTAAATTTAGATGCTATTTTAAGTGTTATGTCCCAGATTTATCACTTCCCTTTATGTATTAATTAATCCTAATTACTATTTATTTGTGCTTTCCTTAACTACTTTGCATTAATCTTTTCAGCCCAGCATATCCTTGAATAAATCAGTTGCTAATTTTTCTTTTTGTTGGCCTCATGGCCATTTAATGCTTTCTCCACCTTTTTAGTTTGAAATCTGTGAGATCACTTTGATGCAGTTATACAGCCTGGTGAATTATGGACTTTCTTGTTCTGCAAGTGATAAATCCTGCAGTGCTCAACAAATACACAAGTTTTATCCTTTCCATTCCATGTACTTTTACACTCTGCTCAAAGAGCTTATTTAGACCTGCAATTTTTCATGGAAAAAGTTCAATTGCCTCCTCTTAATGCTGTTTTAATTGATCACGATCAGGACTTTTGTGACTTTAGGTGGCCATACACAGGCAGATTAACGCTGCCGATATTGGTCCTTTAGACCCATTCTGCAGCATATCTGCCAGTGTATGGGGCTTCAGATGGGTCTCCCCGATCGATATCAGGGCAAAAATTGGCCAGATTTTGATAGGAGAGGTTTGATATTTCTGCCCATCAAGGACCGCATTTGCTAGTTGATGAGGTCCTACGATCCATCATTGCCCATTCCCTTCATTGTAATATGATCGTTCTGCCATAGGGCCGAACATTCGGATTAACCCCAAATTGCCCTGCCGTGGGTGGGCACATCAGGGATCTGCTCATTTGGCAAGGTAGACAAACAAGGGGATGTTAACGTGTGGCCACCCTTTGTAAGGCCAATATTTGAAACAGATAAGGGGACATTCCACCCCACTTCCAAAATCTCCTGATGTGCAGACAGCAGAAGTTTAAAATCTTGCACTGGCCGAGGCACCTTCCCACCTACTTGATTAGTTCACGTACAGTTGTTGTACAATGTGCATCAGATGTGCTCCCAGTGGCCTCAAAGCAGGTGATTATTTTTGAATTACTGGCTAGTTTTGGTTGCATAAAAAAACAGATGTCCTGCCAAAGATTCTCTCCTGTAGGCTGCCAGTCCATATAGGGGCTACCAAAAAGGCAATCAGAGCTCTTATTTGACATCCACATGGACTTTTTCATGCTTGTGTTGCACTCCAACTGTTTTTTAAATTTAAATGTGGCTCACGAGCAAAAAAGGTTGGGGACCCCTGGTATATATTCTCCTTAAAATCCTGCAGTGCTTGATAAAATACTTCAATGTACAGGGTGCACATAACACAAGGAACCTGCTCCAGTTGGTTTTCTAAGCACTTTTGCAATTTACATTATTATTTTTATTTGTTTTAGTTTTACAGCTATTCAAATTTTTATTAACTGGCAATAAAATGGATTTTGTAACAACAGCACTGCCTGCTGGCCAGGTCCTGTAACTGTACAGTTAAACAGAGAGAAGGAAAACGGAGAAGTAATTTATTTTGCTCCTTATAATAATGCTGGGTTACATAGATTCCTAGAAGCTACAAAGTTAATCAATTTCTGCCTACCAAGACCCATAGACTACAGTGCTAGCCTTGAATGGCAAGATCTATATGAGCAGGCCCGGACTGGCAAAAATATTTTATGGGGCTCCAGTTTTTTTTTGTAAATTGTAAGGGGGGCACTGCCACCAATTTTTTTTTTTTTTATATTTTTTGGGCCACAAATTTTTTTAACTTGTAAGGTGGGCCCTGACCATCAATAGTTTTTTATAACTTGTGCGTGGGGGGGTTACTTTTTTAGCACTGATGTCTGTGTGGTCTTTTAACTGTGATCTGGAGTGGGCGGGATTATGGGTGGGGCTTGGGCACCAGGGTGGGCGGGGTCCAGGGGGCCCCAAAAATTTTATTGTACGGGGCCCCCGTGACTTCTAATGGCAGCCTTGCCTGCTCTCATTAGTCAATCGGAGAATTAACAGAATGAAGTCATGCTGGCAAATTTTTGCTAGTGTTAGTCACTTCGCCCTTTAGTGAATTTGCCCCATTGTCTCTATTACCTCCCCTCACATCCAGTGAAACCTGCTCTACAGCCCAGGCTAGCAAACATCTACTATACAAATTATGTACATACTGAAAATTCTTGTAAAAAGGTAGATTTTGTGATTTAAGCCTAATATTGTGGACATATTCATATAGTCTAGTCTAAATGATCTGCTCACATAACCTTTACTACAGGTACATAACCAACAAAATCACTAGTACAATTCAAGAAATGTTTAATATCAATATTAATTAAAGGGTCCCCCCTCAAAAAGGAGGAGACTTTTTTAGGAACACTGTGAGCAATGTCAGCATCTATGCCAACCACTTAAATGCACATATAGAACAACACTTAAATTTGTACCACCAGTCTTGTGGTCACTGGTCAGAGCAATCTTCCCCTGAATATTTTTACTAACATATACTAATAAGATCTATTATTGTACTGGTACGTGATTTGGTATCAAATCCAGCAACATTGGATCTAAACTCAATATTGGACACAATTCCTTAAGAATATTTATTACCTTTTCTAACTGATAGTGGAATTTAATCACAAATGTCAATTCACTGTGACACCCACTTTTACCTCTTGAACCTGTTTAACATAATATTTATGCAATTTCTTTCCTGTCTTCATCTCAAATATGAACTAAATTAACATCTTTGTTCCATATACTTTGTTTTTGTCATGTACGTATATGATTATATGAAAGTTAATACCACAATAAATTTGTTAATGAATTTTTATAGTTGTAGTATCTTACAAAACTATGATTTCTACCCACTTATGAGCATTATCCCTAAAACACCAGCATGTCTACTGCTAGACACCACAGGAAAGTAACCAAATATGTCCCCCTTATGGCTTCAGCCTGAGTTGTAAGTCTAAAGCACTTTTTCTGCAACACCTAAAACTAGTTTTTTTCCTTATCCCTTATTTCTTCATATTCTTTCATGCTGATCTGACTATAAAAAGAGACAAAACATTCCTTCTTCTGATGAGAAACAGTACCGCTTTGCATAATCCCAAACCGACTGTACTTTTATTTTACTCATCAAGCTCTTGAGCCTTGTCTGTGTGAAGCACAATTTCACCTGGATGGCATGTATTCTTTGATATTCTCTTTTTCTTATAATGAGCTTGTCCTATAACCCACTACAATTATTTTTATAGAACCCTTTGTAGTTTATTTCTGGAACAATTCTGAGCAGCTCTCATTATTTTCTGTACCTTCAGTTTTCTAACATTAAGCTTGTTATTCTGAAATATATCTTCGATCTGCTAACACTCTTATTAAGCATCCGCACTGGGCTCTCTATGTTTATTATATATTACAGTACATAGATAGATTATAGTACAGGTATCTGGTAATATACACAGGTTATTGTAATCATATATTTTAATATGTCGCTATTGTATATCTCCCTGTAGTCAAATTTATGCCTAACATATATTTACCCCAGTGCCAGCCATAATTAAGTTAATACAAGGGACTGATTGAGTGACTTAGACCACCAACCTGTCATTTTCCATAATGTAAGTTGATAAATTTGTTGTATACTAAAATGCATATTACCTCATTTTAGCCTGTCTAAATTGTTTTAATATCCTAATGACTTTTAGTTTGTAATCATTCCACACTCCAGCCAGTTTATTTTTCAGCTCTTTGTGCTTTCATTATTGTAAACATGAACAGAAAGGAAGAAGGGCAGGGGAAGGGAAATGATCGGTAAGCATGCCAGTGATATTGGCCTTAGCAAGCCCATGAACAGGGCTGGGAGGGAGGTATGGGTGCAGTGCTTAGGGTGGGGAGCAGGTCTGGGTCACTGGAACCCACTGGGGTTTTTCCCAATATCCAGTCAGCCCAGTCCAACCCTGCTCTTCCCTTAATCACATTTCTTTCTAACTCAGATATTTGAAAATTACATTCCACCTCTCTACATACAAATAAAGAGGGATTTATATTATCAAGCCCTTTTACAAATCTTGTTGCTGGTGCTCAGCTCAATTTATATTACTCTTCATTGAAATAACCTGTGTGCATGATAATTCCATACATTGTTGCAACATATTGCTGAATCTCAACGACTGCTCATGCCTTAACAATATAAAATGAATTGTTTATAGACATTTACAGTTTTGATGTAACCACATCTTACTTTATTAGACTATTAAAAGACATCAGGATTGAGTGACGTTACTCAAGGCATTACGTTTGGAGACTTTGGCAATTAGGATTTCTAATATGCTTACTTATTAACTTGTTTTTTAGCTCTAGAACTCAACGTGGGTTTTGCCCACTTCAGAAAGTTTTAGTTTGGCATTAAAACACAAGAACAGTTTGGTAGAAATGTTTACATTATTTTATAGTTTGGGGTACTGATATATTGATAATCAGAACAAATTATTTTCCATTTCACCTTAACTAAGTTAAAGGGCAAGGAAAGTCTAAAATAGAATAAGGCTAGAAATGCTGTATTTTGTATACTAAACATAAACATGAACTTACAGCACCACAAGCCTAATCAAACAAATGATTTATGCTTTAAAAGTTGGGCACAGGGGGCTGTCATCTTGTAACTTTGTTATACATCTTTGCAAGACCAAGACTGTGCACATGCTCAGTGTGATTTGGGCTGCTTAGGGATTGTCATAAATGATCAAAACAGCACAAGTCAAATAATATCTGCCAGAAGACTGATTAATAATCAGAATATACAGACTGCACTGGGTCCTGTGTTGTCATGTAATCTAATGTGGATTTTTTTTGTTTTTGTATTGTTTAATACAAACTTCCCCAACTCTGCAGAACCAGAGGCTGCAGCAAAATAATCCTCCAAATAAAATCCCAGTTTATCTGTTTAAATCTGGATCCATGATCTTTGTCCCTGCAGCTGGAGTTGGTAACATTAAAGGGAAACTGTCATGGGAAAACGTGTTTTTTTTTGTAAACGCATCAGTTAATAGTGCTGCTCCAGTAGACTTCTGCACTGAAATCCATTTCTCAAAAGAGCAAACAGATTTTTTTATATTCAGTTTTGAAATCTGACATGGGGCTAGCCATTTTGTCATTTCCCAGCTGCCCCTGGTCATGTGACTTGTGCCAGCACTGTAGGAGGGAACTGCTTTCTGGCAGGTTGTTGTTTTTCCTTCTCAATGTAACTGAATAGTACGCAGTGGGACTTGGATTTTACTATTGAGTGCTGTTCTAGATCTACCAGGCAGCTGTTATCTTGTGTTAGGGAGACGTTATCTGGTTACCTTCTCATTGTTCTTTTGTTAGGCTGCTGGAGGGGAAAAGGGGAGGGGGTGATATCACTCCAACTTGCAGTATAGCAGTAAAGAATGATTGAAGTTTATCAGAGCACAAGTCACATGACTTGGGGCAGCTGGGAAATTGACAAAATGTCTAGCCCCATGTCAGATTTCAAAATGAAATATAAAAAAAATCTGTTTGCTCTTTTGAGAAATGGATTTCAGTGCAGAATTCTTCTGGGATAGCACTATTTACTGATGCATTTTGGAAAAAATGTTTTTTCCATGACAGGATCCCTTTAAAGGAGATGTAAAGGCCATCTGACAATCCCTATAAACAGCAGTAAATGAAGGGAGAATTTCACTGAATACAGTCAGGGTTCTTTTAAAGAAACGATACACATTTTTTAATTAAATTATATTGGAGACAGATTTATTTTTCATTTAAGAAAGTAAAAATGGGATTTTATTTTTTTGCCTTTCCTTGTCCTTTAAGTAACTTATTTTTCTTGCATAGATAAATTTAGTTTTTTACATTTTTGCTCGACTAGTTTCTTTCTGATAATTTGTGCAGTCTGGTCTTGCTTTATATTTTGGAAAATTATATAGAGATTTAGGCAGTAATACATGTAATAAAAGGTGCAACATTTGCTATAGGTCTAGTCACTTAAATGCAGGCTGAATTCACTACTCACCTGTTATGGGCTGTTTTTTTTGTTGTAGTTAAACAACAGTTAAAATCATAGCTAGGTTAATTAACATCATTGCTGCCCAGAAATTGTTGTGATATGTTATTAAGCTATTATGTTGAAGAGATAAAACTGATTAGCTGAGACAGAACAAAGAACATTATGTAAATGTGAATTATTCATATGGTATGTGACATCTGGCAGAATATCCATTGTTCGAACATGTTTAGAGTTTATATTATGTAGAGTACAATAGAAAAGGGTCTATAAGACACCTCTTCAAAGAGTACAGTTAATATAATGGCCATTATAAATGTAAGAGAACAAGTTGTTGGCTGATGTTTATATTTTATCCATACTTTTGCTTCAATATTTTATAGACCATCTGTATCTGTATTTCCATGACGTCCCTTATCTCCAAAAAATATTGCTGATTTGAAAGTGGGAAACCTCCAATACAGCAGGAAAAATAAGTAAAGGTACCATCCACTACGAAGGTCCCCCTGCCAGGCAGAGAAGAGGTCTACCTTGTAGTTGGCAGCGTGCTTGGAAAGCATGATGGGATTTTTCAAGAAACACATGCCAATACCTTTTACCGTGGATCTCTAATTTAAGGATGCCCTGTTATTTAAAGTTTTCCTGGTCTAAGTGTGTGACATTTGAAGGCAACATTATAAATTTACAAAATGATTTCTCAACTGAGAAATGTTTCTCAATATTTGGGTATCTTGAGAAAGATGCAAGAAAAATTGATAAACATCTTTAAAAAAATCTTGATCTTGAAAATAAGGGTAGAGGGTATCGAAAAACTGGCAATTTGGATATTTTAGTGTTGGATGAGCTTCTATGATAAATATAGAGATGCATTTTGTATTTACAATGAACATGATAATACTTATTACAAGACCTATGCTAGCATAATTTTCTTATATCTCTGTAAAGGCAGTAAACCTAAGGACTTGCTTAAGTTACAGAAAGCTACATGGAGAGCATGATTAGCACCCAGTTATGGCCAACTGTGCCCTCTAGGCCAGGACTAATCTTGGCATCTTTTATGGGGTTATAAATGAGCAGAAATGCTAAAATGGGTTATAAAAAAAAGTGCTAGCCAACTAGAAACAAAATTTGTTAAAGCGAGGCTAAAACTGACAGTATTATCCATCTTATTCCAATGGGTGTGCATTTACAAGACCACCATTCATAGGCGTATCATATAAAACTTTTCAGTTTATTGGAACTCGATTAAAAACCTCCATGTATGAATTGTAGGGCTGCATCACCTGGGCCACCAACAACTCTCAGCGAATAAACTGGAAACTTTTAAATCCGTTTTCAAAACTTTAGTGAACTGAGGAATTGACTGTGGTTTCAAGTGACAGGATTGAGCACCTGAAACATCGTTGCCATGTGTTTTGAATAAAGGCCTTTTATTTTAAACATAAACTGGTGCTGTGCTTCAAGAATTCTACAGGATTGAGCACCTGAGCCATACTTTTAAATCGGTATGTATTTTTATTTTTTTTTACAAAAAAATGTATATTACCTGCAGCAGTGGTTTGAATAATAAGAGAGTTATCCACTAAAATGATGAATGTCTATTAGAGAAAGGGTAAATAAAGCAAATGGAGTACAAGTACAGTGGAATTTTGATCAAATACAGTGCAATTAGTTTCAGTACACAGCTGCTAACCTGGTGAGAGGTACAACTTTGTTACCTTTAAATTCTGACACCTAAAAAGAAAAATACACTTTTGTGCCAGCAATAATATTTATACTCTTTTAAGGCAACTAAAAAAAGCTCTGAAGGGGAATATAAAATCTCAGTCATGAAGATTTGTTGGCCAAGTTCAATTGTGTTTTATTACGAGAGGAGGCCAGGTTGCCTCAAATAATGTTTATAACATATTTGTTTTAAGTCAAATAAAAAGAGGAAGCTTAAACGTTACTAGACCTTTTATGAACACTCAGTTATTAAGACAAGACTTAAGATTTACAGTAAAATAATTTTTTTTAATAAACTTTACCTAGTTGGTAGGTCACTCCAGTATAAATGGTCAAGCAACTTAAAGAATACATCATATACTTATACTTCGTAAATGTATTTCCACTATATACCATATGATTATTTGCAGCATACAGCTATTTATAGCCTTTTTTTGGCACAGTATCTGTGTTCATCTTTATTTAATAGTGAACCAAAAGCCTGTTTATCAACTTCAGTAAAGTTATGAAGGCCTTAATGGGACTGAAATATGAAATAAGAAGAAAATTTGGAGAATTCTCTGCAAGCCGCAGCCAACCTCTGTGAACACTGAGTTAATATGAAGATGTCAGTTTAAACATAGCTATTACCGCATAACTATTAGAAGACTATTTAAATAAACATTAGCTTTTTTTGGATGAATGAGATCTGTGCTTTTATGATAAATGGAAAAATAAATATAAGGGATATACTGAATCCAGAATCAAGCAATGGAAACAACTAAGCTGAACCAAATCAAGGCCTTTAAACACCAATCATACAGCATTGGACATAGATAATACATAATTAACAAAAAAAAATCTAATATTTCAATATGCAAAAATTAGGGTTTGGGATTGGTTTAGAACCTTTTGTTGATTTGGTATTTGAAAAATATATTGCCACTTTTAGGATTTCAAAATGTACCTTTTCTTTATTAAAACACTACAGGACACTATTTTCAGGGGATGCTTAGTCTTGAAAAATCGTGTGCCAATATAAACAATATCACTCCACAAAAAAAATCAGTGAACAGCCTCTTTAGATAACTGCCACTCTGGCTGTTAAAAGACTAACAGTAAGGCAGCAGTAGCCCCTTAATCACTTATAAATCCTTTTCCTCATCTAACCCACTCTGCCCCCTCCCTCAGGAATTTGCTTTGACTGTTGACTTATGGGCATGTTCAGTTTTTCTCAGCTCAGATTACTAAACACACCCTCCATTCTAACAGTCAATGAAGTGATAGCCTTACTGGTTCCATTGAAACTCTGCTATAGCTGTCTGATCCTATTTTTTTCTCCTGACAGTCTCTCCTGAGCTCAGCTTAACCATACCAGTGCTCAATCCCAGCAGAACTTTTTTTATCAAAGTATGTTGTGCCTGTGTAAAGCTGAATTCTGCACTGCATGAACTTTACAGCATAAATGTCCTGTTTGCAGATTTCAGTGTTACTGATGTAGGGAAATGTTCAGTAGGGAAAATGGCTGCTGGGTGAAAGCAGCTATTTGTTTGAGGAAAAAGTCATGGCTCTGGCAAATGGAAGGGGGTTTAGAAAGTACAAATGATGTGGCTTGGGTGGGGAAGACATGCCCAACATATATACATGGTAGGAAAATGTAGGTTTAAGAAGGACTGAAGTTATTGGGTTTGTTATTGGTAGTAACAACTCAATATTGGGCCAAACAAAGACCTTGGTACTCATACCGGAGGTGCCAGTCAACTCTTCCACTGCTTCCTTTATTTAAAAATAACAAAATACTAAGCCAGAAGCCATTTAACGGATGAAATGGCTTCTGGCTTAGTATTTTGTTACTGTTGAAAGCAATTCAGGTAAAGCCCTTTGTTGGGCATTGTATCCCGAATAAACCTGTTCCTGATCAGAGTGCCGTCTTTTTCTTGGACTTTCTAAAGCCCTTTGTTGGCTGATTTATAAAAGCAAGCTTTTAGCAACAATCTAAGGGACCCATTAACTAACAATTGAATGTCTATTTTTTTCCACAAATCTCAAATTATGTGGTTTTCCTGTATTTCTAAAACTAAAATGGTCATCTTAGTGAATTAGCGTAGTTACATCCCTTCGTCACTGGCGTAACGGTGCGAAGTTGCGCTAGTCTATCTACTTCCCTAGTGAATTTTTACAGGGACACTGTTCGTAAATTGGCAAAGTTGCGAAATGACATCACGCTGGCGAATAAGCGCTAGCGTTAGACGCTTTGCGCTTTAATGAATTTGCCCCGAAGTATTTTCAAAAGAGTTGAGGAACATTGTAATGTAAATAAAAAGAAATTGGGATGATTTGCAATTAATTTGAACACTACATTTATTCTCAATGTTGAAACAGAGAAATGTTAAGGTTTTCTGAAAAATATATGCTTATTTTAAATTTAATTCCAGTAGCAAGATTAGAAACTATGGCACAAGTAGTTCAATTATTTAGAACAATTTAAATGGAATACAATCATTTCCAGGTCTAGGTGAGTTTCAGCAAGAATTCAATAAGTTGCTGTAAATTTGTAACAAACAGAAAAGGAACATCAAAGGGGTCCAGCCCACTGATTTCTTGATAATGTTGAAGAGGCGCAGATATTCAGGTTTGCCTTGGGTTACGATTAATGGAGGGATTTGCAGCATGAGGGCAATTATAGTCAAAGCACAAGGTTCACAAAGGCATCCCTAAACAATTCTCTCTCCAATTGTCCCATCCTGTGTTTCACACCTCATAAGACAGGACAGGCAAGCTTTACCTTTTAAAAACTGCAGCATTTGAACCTATGTCTATAGTCTGGAGTTGGTGTCCTCATAAAACTAACCGTAGTTTGTTTGTTTTCCTGTGACTTCCTTTGATTTTGCCAGGGATTATATGATTAAACATTCTAAAAAGTTGGAATCAGAGAAATCTGGCACTGACCCAGGTTGGCACACAACAGTTGGCAACACTTCAGGTCTTCTTTTCTGAAATCATTAAAAACCAAGCACACACAGTTGAAACCAGGCCTAAAGTAGCTTAAACTGCACATGTTCCAATCAGGAAATGGTGAGAATGGGACATGATGTGGGGCATGATGGCATGTTCAGAATTTTAAAGCCAAGTACAGAAACAGAACAGGGCTTACTAGTTGTGCTATTCAGGAAGGGGAGAGGGAAGTAAAAGAAAAAATAACAATGAAGGTTATATTAAAAGTAATTAGTAGCTTACACAACATTGCTGCACAATAGTCCTTTCTAATCATTCACAACAAAAACACAGAAAGCAAAAAGCCTGCTTTCATTAATATTTAATGGTATGACATTGCACTTTCATGATTTGCAGAGCACTGGAACTTTATAAAGAATAGTTAGGTAGTTGACTAAGGGAAGGAAATGAGGGGAAAGACAATAAAAAAAAAAAAAAAAGTCACTTCTGCACTTTCCCCTATTTTTATACTTTTTATACATTATATCGTGGAACCTGTATACACTGGAGCATCTGAGGACTGCGTGCCAAGACTACTCTCATTACAAGCTACATACCACAATAGTGGTCTGTGAGTAGGCAATTCAGCCATACTTCCACTATTGGTCTACTTAAATTAGACACTTCCACATTTGCGACTATTGCTAAAATCAACCACCCCACAACTATTATTCTTGGGGATAATATCACTCTCTGTCGGCTATAGCAGAAATATATTTAGCTTTTCTGAGCACTGGGTGAACTCCTCATTTATTTAAATTACTGCACTATATTGGCTCTAAAAATTTTCATTGCCTAGGCGCTGATCTCCACTGGAACTTTATGTATACATGTAATTTGGACATAGTCTAAAAAAGTGCTACACTGAAAAGTGTAGCACTTTTAATCTGAAACTGCAAATATATGTAAATGTTGACGAGAGCAGAGATTGATTCATTGCTTTCAAAGGGAAAAGAAGCAAAAACAAAGAAAAAAGACAAAAATGCACATTCACAGCAAAATCCCAACTTAACTGGGAAACATTTGTTTTTCACAAATGCACACGGTTTCTTCTGTATTGAGCAATTCTGGTATACTAAAGTGTACAAAGAGGATTATGCCGAATTGCAAGGGAATAGGGAAAGCATAATTGTATGCTATTGCAAAATAAAGGTTACGTATGGCTTGCTATAAATTTTTACCCTATGTTTTCCCTTATGTGCAGATAGACAAGATAGTTGTAGGGGCAAATGTTTTTTTCCTGGTCCTGTAACTCAAATCAATCATCAATAAGCTTTTAGTGGTGTAGTGCAGGTTAAATAATGAAATCAGTGATCTTATTGGCTACCAAAAGTACCACCCCCCTCCCACAGATTCTGGCTAGAGAATAATGGGAGTTCTCCGTGGTGTCACAAAACAATTGGATGCTTTATTACTTCAGCAAATTGCAGGATGCAAACCAATCACCTTCACAATACAGGAATTTAGATGCATTAGAAGTACCAACATGATTTCAAAACCATATATGTTTCAATTTTATTTTGTTTGTTTTTTTGCTAACAAAATTAAAAACAACTTAAAAAAAAAATGCAGTGCACAAGATTTCTATTTTTGCCTTCATTTGTATAAGCAGGCGTATTAACAATGTGCAAATAACACGGCTATATTGAATCTTATATTGGATCTTCAGCTTTCATATATATATTATGTCACGTGAGTCTGTAAGGGCACAAAGTACCTTCCTGTGCTGTAAACATCAAGCATGATTCACAGAATGGCAAGCTCACACACAGAACGCGCATCTATGCATGTATGGTGAATATATGTATGTACGGATGTATGATTGAACAACGTGATTAGTGTGTATATTCCATATACTAGTACATCAGTGTTTGGCATCTTTGCCATATGCTCCTCCTGAGCAATCATATATAAGGTTGTGTTTAATGTGCCTACAAAGCTTTCAGGCATAACGTGAATGGAGTGGGAAGAAAGTCGAAGTACATGCAGCAGTATCTCCATCTTCAGCTTTTTATAATAAGATTGATAACATTACCAGTAGTTTCAAGACACAACTTGCTAGACACAGCATAAACGAAAGGGACAGCAATATCACTTTTATAATATATTCTAGAAAGGCATGGCTAAAACCTTGATTTCACACCCGCAATTATTTTTATAACAGCATTTCTCATTTCATATAGACACAATTACCCTGAATAAAGCAGCAATTCCTTTTTTGTTTCGGAGTAGGCTTCATACATTTGTGTTATACTACAACACCTGCTCCCCAACTAACGTCTTCATTCAGTAGGATGCTTACAAGAAGCAGAATATAATATTTTGTCCCATTTATCCTGTGTTTTTCGAATATGTCCAGATAATTGGTCAGCAAATCACTTCATTCGCCTCTATACAATCTTGCCGTATCTTCTTTCTTCTGGAGAAACAAATGATGGCAACCAAATGACCAGCATCTTGAGACCTCCATCATTCATGGACAAGATTGTAGAGAGCATTTTGCCATATCATCACCATGGTTCTTCCATTATTGGTTTTGTAACCAATATTCCCAGTCCTTCACATGGAGCCGGAGCTTGATCCATCTGACTTAAGTAAGTTTCCTTACTTGCATGCTAGACAGAATCAATATAAAATCTTCAAGCAAAATGAAGGCTTTTACAGTGAAGTCAGGTGAATCGTGGCATCTCACACTGTTCACAGCGGTTTAATGCTGGGTGATTGAGGAAAGTACAGCTATTACAGTTCCATGGAGACCCTTCAAAGTCTTCATCTCTTGATGGTTTTGGGATGGAGGGCGACCAATAAACTAAAAAAAAAAAAAATGCATGTGTATCTTCAGAATGATATGTCCACAACCTCAACAAAGTTATTGTGTATTTCTGGAAGGGAATTATATACAATAAAAAAAAACCCTAATTTTAACCCAAATGTTGAAGTATTTAGGTTCGTAAGCAACTGTCATTGTTTGATGGTGATGTCCGTATCAAGCTAAAGTACAAATTTCTACTGCCAGCATTGAGAATCCAAAAATATTCATTCAATATAAATAAATAATTTTTGTTAATGTTTCATGTGGCATACCTTCTTTATTCTAGGTTCTAGGAGACAGAAAGGCTTGCAGCACTTGGGGGTGCCAAATGTTAGGCACCCCCAAGTGATTGTATCGACTTACCTGAAACCCGAACTGGTGCTCCTATCGGCAGAAAACTGCACCGGCCTGGGGTTATACCAGTGAGCACCAGAATAAAAATAAGTAGGCCACATGAAACATTAACAAAAATGATTTACTTATTTTGAATTAATATTTTTGGATTCTCAATGCTGGCAGTTCAAATTTGTACTTTAATACGGCCATCACACAATGATAACCTCAATACTTCAACTTCCATCTTAACAGGTCATTCAGTTGTCATGTACTGAATGTTGTGCAAAGCTCATCACTCTGATTCACTCACATGAAGACTTTCAATCTGACACATACACATTTAAAATTAAGAGAGATCTGGTGGCCGCTGCAGGAATACAATATTTGTTACAATGACATTTATAACAATGCAAAAAAAAAAAAAAAAAAAAAAAAAAAAAAAGCAATTTGAATAGTCTGTGAACTTCAGAGTGGATAAAGTCTTCACATACAACAAATGAGACGGTCGTTTTTTTTTTTATATGTTACTATTACATCATTTAACAATTTGGAGTAATTCAGATACTATTCCTGCATTGTAGAACTTCTCATTGAATTTATTAGAAAATAATTCCTATAAAGAGGCTATGTAGCTATGAGCAGCCAGCTGAGAACATTCCGTATGATGTTCACCCCATGTGTATGCAGTAAGTGGCATGAGGCGTTCCACCTGTGACTGGAGGAGGCAGTTGACATTCATGCAGTGGAGAAACTATAGAGGAAGCAGAGCCCACAGTTGCAGGAGGGGCCCAGACTGTGGGGTCTGCTTCCTAAATAGGGAGGAAGGGGGAAGCAAGTCAGGATGTGGGTGGTGCAGAGTCGGGAAGGGAAGTGGGCAGTTGGATGGGAATCATATTGCTCCTGGTCCCTCTGAAGATTATTTTGCAGGAGGGGGGGGGGGTCCGGTGCACTCAAGTAACTTCACTTAAAACACACATGGGGGAGCATTACGTCGTATCTAACTTTTCTCGCCCGGCAGAGAAAAAGGTATAGTGTAATAATAGCCCAAGCAATGGCAGTTTTAAAAGGGTTGTTCACTCTCTACACGTCAGTATGTGTAGATAGTGGTAGTCAGACAATTTGCTATCAGTTTCAATTTTTTTATTTGTGTTTTTTGAGTTATTCGGCTTATTGTTTGTCTGCAATTTAAGCTAACTGGTTGTAGAGTCTAAATTACTTTAGCATGGATTTGATTAACAGACTGGAATATGAGAGAGAGGCTTAAATAGAAAGAAAAATAATAATACATGGCAATAACAATACATTTGAAGCCTTACAGAGTATTGTTTTTTTAGATGGGGGTCAGTGACCCCCATTTGAAAGCTGGAAAGAGTCGGAAGAAGGCAAATAATTCAAAACTACAAAAAAAAAATAAAAGTCAATTGAAAAGCTGCTTAGAATTGGCAGTTCTGTAACATACTAAAAGCTAACAAAGGCAAACCACCCCTTTAAGTGTACATAGTCTTCTTCCCGATCAAGCCACTATATAAAGCAATAAATATTAATATACATACCAATATCCAAACTACTAGGAGTCTGTAAATCAGGGGGGTCGGATTTCATTTTGGAGGTTACACTTATTCTTCTTGCTTTTCTCTCTCCTGAAGTGGTTTCTGATGACTCTGATAAAGTCAATAAAAAATATTTGCTTTATGGTATAAACAGACAGGAAAACTCATCTTGATATGCATACATTTACAAAAACAAAGAAATGTTTACGATGACTCTGCTTCATAATAAACGTAGTACAGGTATTATATCCGTTGGCTCCATCTCCCATAGACTACAATTTAATCAAAAAACGATTTCCTGTTTTCTGTATCAATAAAACAGTATCCCAACTATGACCTATTGAATCTTTACTGCAGGTAAAACTGTCCTACTGGGTTTTTCTTAATGCTGCAATCACTTTTAGCAGACAATGTATGAAGATCCAAATCTCTTAAAGATCTGTTATCTGAAAAACCCCAGGTCCCAAGCATTCTGGATAAGAGGTCCCACACCTGTATACATATGTACTACTACAGAGCTTCTTTTTCATTTGTATTCAAATATTTTTTACTTCAAATACCCAAAATGAAAGGAAAACTGTACAACGTTGGTGCTATTTTGATTTATATTTTAAGAGATAACATTGTAATAATAAGCTTCTGTCACATACAATCAGGAAAAGGAGCCACTCTCTTCAGTCATTCTGATGCCCACAGCTCCTCAATCATGCTATTAGAACATAATATTAGTAAAACTTCTATACATATATTGCAACTATAATACAACTAACCACTACCAAACTAAGTAACAACTTACCCTTTTTACAAGTATTCGGTGGGACTGCAGGTCCAGGTGACAAGTTGTCATAAAAGTTACTCATTGCTTTTACATCAAGCTTTGCCATTCCTAAAAAGAAAAAAAAAGTATAACTAAATCATCAAGGCACACTACGTGGAACAGGTAGTCACCATAATATTATTTAACCATTCCAAGTTTCAACTAATTCACACCAACAATGGGGCAGATTCACTAAAGGGTGAATTGTCACCAAACACTTCACACATTTCATGCCACTTCGCCAGGTGAAAATTCGTTACCAGTACGCTAATTCACTAAAAGGCGAAGTTGTGTCCTGGGCACCGAACGCTGGTCACATTTTTCTAGCGTTACTTTGGTGGCATAAGCATTTCCAAGCAAATTACATGAGTGATTGTTTCTGCCTACCGAAACTTTGTTTGTCCTCTCACGCATAGGTGACTTTGAATAGAGTGGGAAAATTACGACATTAGTGTGACATTAGTCATATGGACGTCTTTATTAGAGATGTGCAAATGCTTGAGGTGGCCACTTTTTATTCCAAATGTCCAAGGAACCTGAATACAGATAAGAGATCCTCTCTGGGGGAAAATGTTAACCCAAGAAAGTGTTTTAGTTAGGACATTTGCAGGCAATCCTGCTGAAAAAAAGAAAAGTCAGCACCGTTTTTACAACTTTAATACATTTTTGGCAGACAAAAAAAAAAAAAAAAAAAAAAAAAAATCATGCATCTTATAAGTAGATTGTGCATTAGGAAGGCAATTAATTGGACTGGTTTGTTGTCACGGTAAGAATGGTCAAGAAAGACATAGATTATATTCTCCATAATAGGGATAATGCCTTAAATAATGGTCATAGCTTTCTAGAAAGATACAATAAAAATGCAAACAGATTTTCTTCTGTACAAAGTACAAGTCTGCAAGAGCCTTTAAAGCATATAGGCACTTTGATTTCAAAACTGCCTGATTTACTTATATCATGACATAAGTAAAGTCTCCTTGTGCTAGAGTCCTGCAGCGGGTTGGGTAACCACGGGTTACCCACAAAAACGTGTGGTACACTGCGGTTTCGGGTAGAAGTTCCGGGTGAGGGTATAGGCGCGGGTCAGCAATTCTGTGTGTTTGCGGGTCGTGAGTCATCGGGTCTTGTCAATAGCGTTTTTTATTAATTTTTTTCTTATCACGCCTACTTCCGATGAGGTCACTTCCAGTTACAATGACAGCACTTCCTGATACTTGATGGTCAGCGGGTCGCGGGTCCAGGTTGCGGATAAGGTACTTGCGGGTTGGGGTCGGTTAGCGGGTCCAGGCGGGTAAGAATGCGGGTTGTGGACTGCAGGTTGCGGGTTGCAAAAAATGGACCCACGCAGGACTCTACCTTGTGCCTGTTTAAAACAAAGTTATTAACAAAGTGTTGTGTGAAGCACTCATTATTGACACACAGACTTCCACTGAAAAAGCACTCTTTTTTTTCTTTCAGACGCCAGCTGCAGTCAAAACCCCTTCTTGTAAGTTTTTTTTTTTTTTTAAGGACTGCTACTTAATGTATGAAGTGTTAATTGTCATTACCTACACTGATGAGGTTTCCTTCCATCTCTTCTCATGTATTTTTTTCAAAAATTACAGCCTTCTGACCAGGAAGCAAACAATTTCAAGTAATTTAACTTTCCTAAGGCAAGGGTCACAAGTGAAAAGCAGCGTCACTCTGCAAGCCACAATTGCTAGATCTTTCCGAAAACTAGTCACAGTATGGAGTTTAAGAGGCTAGCAAAGCAAACTGCTGAACAAAAACCTAATACACTGTCTCTCGGTACTTGAGGTTTTATTCATGTTAAATTACGTTTTTACTTTAACAATATAATTCATTTGTTAACGATTCAAAAATACAAAGTGTATTCACTGACAAATGATAGAAATATTTTACCTCGTGACTGAAGCAGATCAATTTCTTTCTGTGTACAGTCAACATTTATTTGGAGTTGCCTGTTCAGGCCTCTCAGTCTGGTCATTTCTTCTGGCTAGCAAAATAGCAACATTAGAGAAGTTAGCTAATACAACTAGCCCCTAACATTAAAGGGCACCTGTTGGGGCAAAATTGTACCCCCAACCAAAGGTGCAAGCTAATAGAGTCCGCATTCCGGTTTGGGGTTTCACTATTTATTTATTTTTTTTTAAATGCCCCACGCCAGCGGTCTCGCTCCGGGAGCTTTATCAGCCCGCACCTTTGGTTGGAATTGGTTCACTGCATGCTAATTAGCAGCAAATTAGAGAAACATAAGAAAGCTTTAGTGGTGAATAGTATTTATCCAATAAAAATAGGCTGAGAGTGCAGCAAATTGTTTATGTCTTGTGGAACAAATATAATTGACCATCCTCAAGAGAAGCTGCTTATATCAGATCATTGAACCAATCGGATTGCCATTGCTATGTCCAAATAGAAGGTTTAGCTGCCTAAGCACCTTGCTGGTGCAGGCAGATGAAGCTATAGAAGCTACAGTTCCACTTCACTTCTGGTCAGGAGCAATGCAATGTGGCTACCCTTATGTGTAGCCACATGGGACAATATTCTTCCATTTGGTCTAGTGGCTTGTGTATGTCTGTTAGCTAAAACATCTTCTGCAACCGACAGCAATAACTGTAACTGTGTGTTGTTTTTGTCGATTGCCCAGTAAAGAGAAACCCAAAGTTTATCAGTGTATAGGTTTTCTAGTATGAAAAAGCTTTTGTAGCATGGCACATTTTAAAATATACTTTGTGCCTATTGTTTTAATCATACAAAAACAGTTTTGTCGTACTTGTTGAACTAAACTGGATAAATTCTGCTACTGAAATAACATTCACATAAATACAAACAAAACAAATCACCAGTCCACTGCTCTTTGTATAAACCAATCTCTTATCTAAAAGCCTAGAAGGCTGCAGCTGGGGTAAGGGACAGCCCATTATATAAGGAAATGCTTTTAGATAAGGGAGAGCCCATTATATAAGGAAATTTTCAGACTGTTTGGTAGAACAGGAAATAAAATATGTTTATACTAGGACTATACTTTCAGTTTCATTTTTGGACCATAGAAGTGTAGGAAATAACAAGTAACATTAATATTTCATAATTTAAACAAGAAATAAGTATGCTTAGCACAAACCCTAGTTCTGCTCTAGCCCAGTGGTTCTCAACCTAATGCTGCGACCCTTTAATACAGTTCCTCATGTTGTGGTGACCCCCATTCAGAAAATATTAAAATATTTTCGTTGCCAGCCCAGGAAAGTATAGGAGAAAGCATGGCTGCATAAAGGTTTGGCCACACCCATTTTGTGGCCACACCCCCAATTACCATGTTAATTTTACAAATCTGACTGCCCGCTTTAAATGGGCAGGGAGAGCTATATGGCAGTCCCTACTAAGGGGATATAGAAAGTTGTAGTGCAACTGGCTTCCCTACACAGGTTACTGAGCTACAACTCCCAGCACCAACACCCGGAGAGCTACAACCTTAGCCCAAGGCTAATGGAGGGAGAGATGAACCTGCTCCTGGAACCCCTTAAGTGACCCCTGTGAAAGGGTAGTTCAACCCCCAAAGGGGTCGCGACCCCCAGATTGAGAACCACTGCTCTAGCCATTTTTCAAGCTAATTTTGTAAAAAAAAGGGGTGCATACGGGCCTTTAAATCCGGAGGGCTTTTCACTTAGTAGCCATATGTAAATGCTGCCTAGAACTTACAGTTGGAATTGCCGTTGTACAGCTCACTCGCCGGAGGCGGCGCTGCATTAGATCATGTTCCATGCCATTAACTTCTGCTTTCAGTTTTTCCAGCTCCTCTTTTTCATGTTTCAGCTCTTTAGCCAACCGCTCCATTCTTGCTCTTTGATGCAGTAATAAGGCTATGAAAGGTAAAGGAGTAAGAAAAATAAATGAAAGATTTACAAAAAGTCTTACATTTATCCAAATTTCTAACAAACAATTTTTTTAACAGCTTAAACAAAAGTCAAAGTTAAAGTAAGTCATTGCTTCAGGACTATTTACATTAACCAAAACAAAGCAACCCCTTTTTTTCATGCCGGCAGTCCTTTAAGAGCAAATGCACTTGGAGCTATTTTAAGCAGTGCCGGAACTAGGGGTAGGCAGAGTAGGCGGCCGCCTAGGGCGCAGTCTTAGTGGGTGTGCACTTTAGAAGGGAAATAATGTTTTTTTTTTTTT
>CM044434.1:96619878-96697472 GCA_024363595.1 Xenopus borealis | reverse complement strand
ATAAAAGTATTTGCAGATTCTTTTACATTACCCATCTGATACCCCATGTTCCTCTTTGAGGGTGCTGCCATGTTTGAGCTTCAGAAGTCTGCTAGCATTAGAAACTCTGACATGTTGAGAAGGGACAGTCAGGTTAGCAAAACAGTCAGGTTTAGGAACTTCAAGTAACAATTACTTACAAAAGCAGCTTTACCAGTGAAAAAATATCAACATGAGCTATAGATGTACATTAACATTAATATTTTGAAAAGTTATTTTTAGTGTCACCATGTGTCAGTGCCTTAAACTCAAATGGTTTGGTGGAGCACAGGGTGACCACTGCCCTAAGTGTAATTCACCCAGTGCCCAGCAAATTCTGGGCTGAAGTGTCAGACACCCTAGTGACAGACCTGGACATGCCAAGAGTACTTGATCCAGTAGTGTGCCGTTCGGAATGGTGAAACTTCTCCTAATCATAAGTGCAGCTAGTACATGATTATGGTGCATAAGACAAGGCTTACTTTATTGGGGACTGGAGGAAATACTTGCTATTGAACCTTTAAAAAAAAAAAAAAGATTGTCAATAAGTAAAAGCATCTAGCATTCTAAAACCTTGTTATACATGAAAAGTATTCAGCAGTCCTGGCCACTGGTAAATTCAGTATGTAATTAACAAGTTCCCAAAGAGGACTTATTTTATCAGTTGTTTTGGAATAAACAAGATGTTAAAAGTTTTGTCATTTCCAAAATGCTTTAGTCTTATTAGCCTTTTTTCACATAGAAAACCATTAAATATTAATGACTCAGATGCAGTTTCTATAATTTCTAAGGCCGTATGTCGGCTCCTCACTGTTGAACTGATAACACTGAAGATAATTTACAAATAAAGGGGCCCGATTCACATATTACAAAGAGAATAGAGTTAATGCAGCAACACCCTTCCACCCTTTGTTTTATAAAGCAGCTTTTTCAGGACGTTCTGCTGAAACCACAATTTGCCAATCTGGGAAAAAAGATTTTATAAAGCTACAACATAATGGCAGCCTACTTTACATTTACAAAAATAAACAGCAATACACAAACTTTAATTGCAAATATATATGCTAACTGTGTCCAAAATATGCTGTTCACAACATAAACCGAGAAGTGGTTTAGTGGAGAATTGAAAGTCACAGTGCAGGGTTACATTCCTATTGGGAAAAAAGTAGTCTTTGTGGTGCTCCCAACATTTAAAGGGAATACAAATGCTCCCTTAGTTATCCAGACTTGATGCAATAACCTTACTGTATTTCATAGTGGCTACAGAGCTATACAAAATTTAGTCTGCAGTAACTTTGGGAAGCCCATTTATGAAAGATCTAATTTTGAATTCATGTGAACTTTTTTCAATTTTAATATACTCACAATTTGACTGGGAGGTTATTTAAGAAAAAATTTGATTGTCTAATATTTGATCAAATGATCCCAAACCAAAAATTGTAATCATATTCAATTCACATTCAATTCATACAAATAGAGTTTTTCTCCTGGAAAAAAACCCCGAAAGTCAGGAAGGCTAGTAACAGCTCCAAATGGCTCAACAGACCTCTGCCATTGACTCGGCAAGTTTTAGGTGGCAAATATTTAAATTATGACTGTTTCCATGGTTGTGGTGTGATAAATATTACATTTTAATTTATATTTGTATATGGGGATTAAAGTTTGAATGTGTGAATTTTGAAATTCGAAAATTTGAATTTGAATTTACTATTCAACCCTTGATCAAGCTGCCCCTAAATGTAAAATATGTTGCAGAAATATGTCTTTCTAATATAGTTTTTTGAGCTAGTTAATGTTTATGGAGAAGGTCTATACACATTTGCACAAAGGACCCAAAAAGTTGGCTTAAAAAGAATCTACAGTGACAGTAACAACTAGGAATTAAGGAAATGCTGCTTTCATTAGCAATTACAATAAACATTTAAAGCACTAACAATTGATACATTAATATTGGAAAATTTGCTTATAATTGTGTTTTCTTTTATTTATAACAAAGACCATTTTTTTGAACC
This sequence comes from Xenopus borealis, assembly GCA_024363595.1. Lineage (NCBI taxonomy): Eukaryota > Metazoa > Chordata > Amphibia > Anura > Pipidae > Xenopus > Xenopus borealis. The sequence goes on along the minus strand of CM044434.1, from coordinate 96,695,442 downwards.
GACATGTCCCTTAACCATTTCTCTTATTTAAGCGAATAATCTATTCTACACCTAAATGTTATCTTGACATTTTCTTAAAAGCACAATATAAAAATTATAGTTAAATGAATTAAAACCTACCTAACTGCTATATGATCCAGAGGAACCCAACAAACCCCCCTGAAGTCTCTTCAATTTGCCACAGAAGGGGAAAAATCCCTTCCTACTTGGACCCTGGACCAACTTTGTACTAAACTATTTTCAATAACTCTATTTTCTCACTTGCCAAAAAGATATCCAATAACTTCTTAAAGATAAAAAATTAACTTGCAGGTACAACCACTTCAGGAAGAGAATTACCCAACTTCCCAGATGAAAAAGACCCTTTCTGAATATTAGGTGGAAACCCCTTTCATATAATCTAATTGGAAGCCCTTATGTTCAATGGAAGGATCTACTGGTAAATAATGCAGAGAGTTTATTATATGGTCCCTTTTATATTTATAGAGAGTTCACATATCTCACATTATAGCACAAAGAACTCCATCTTGGTCAGTCTTTCCATTCCATTTACTATCTTATTTGCCCTAATTTGGACAAAATAATTAAAATATCTCATCTGAGCACAAGAATGAATTGGGCTACATAGTTTTGTGTCACTCAAAAATTCTGATACATTTATTAGAATGCCCTCCTCTAAGTCATTAACAAATAAATGTAGGCTCAATACATAACCCTGTAGAACACCACTGAAAACCATACTCCAACTAGAGAATCCAACTCCACTTTCTGTACACTATTCTTTTATCCAGTTTCCTATCTATGTATAAACATTATCAAGACTAAAAGACCTTAGTTTACAAAGCAGTTATTTATGTGCTACTGTAGCAAGTGCTTTGGCCAAGCCCAAATACACCGCATCTACTGCATCAGCTCTGTTCAAGTTACTACTTAGGTCATCACAAAAATCAATGTATTTGTCTGACATGACCTATCGTTCATAAAGCCATGCTCAATAGTGAGTGAGAGAGAGCGTAAATACATTATGCAAAACCAAATTATATGTTGCACAAAAAGAACAGCCTTCATTATTTAGAGATTAATTTGCAGCATTGTTGCACACTGCTTGGAACCGATTTGGCTCATTCTTACATACAGATTACTACAGGTTGTTCAAGTCACTTGGAAGACACCTGTGTATCTCAATTCTCAAGTCCAAAAAACTGGCATTGATTATAATACAAAAAATAAAAACACAAATTTGATTGTTAGTTGGCTCCTATAAAATAAGACTGTAAAAGACACTGGGACAGGGACTGACGCATAATCTATGTATAATCTATGAACAGAAGAATATGTTGGTGCTATGTAAAGACAGGATAATAATAATGGCAATTCAAATGAAATTCTTGTTGATCAAGTTGTCAAGACTTTTAAAGCTGGTCATACACGGTCTGATAAAAGCCGTCAATAGACTAAGTCGGCAGCTTATTGGCACGTGTGTGGGGCTTCCATGATCGATATCAGGGCGAAGGTCATGGGTATATTGATGTGGGCATAATGGGGAGAGCGCAGCTCGTTTGGCAAAATCGCCAAAACAAGAGATTGCTCATAGATTTATAGATTTAAACCATAATGTTCACATAAACATATGCTGAAACTAATAAAAAAAAAAAAACTTCACTCAACACAAATTTTGTAATTAAGGCTTTTTATACGAGGGAACGACAAAGTATTAGCGTAGAGACCAATTTATTTCAGCTTTTACTAATTGTATCTTATTTCCTGTTTGTCAAAAAAGTACACCTTAATAAGTACACAGGTAACATTTTTGTGGTAATTGACTTTTCCTTGAACTACATTCCACATAATAAAAAACTGCAAATCCTTCGATCTCAGAACTTAGAAAAATTTCCAGGACAAGTTCTGTGAGGTTCCCCCATAGGCTAAAATGGCTATTCGGCAGCTTTTAGCTGGAGAATAGTCAAAGTTGAAGGATTTTTAAAGGGCCAGTACTTTGAAATTGAAAATTTTAAAATGTTCACTATTCAAATCGAATTTTGGGCTATTCGATAGTCTTAGTAGCCCAAAATTACTTCAAAATTCGAATTTTTGACCCTTAGTAAATCAGCCCCTACATCTTGCCTATCAATAAATCCCAAAGAATGTTAGGATCACCTCCTGAGAAAGCAAATAAGCAAATAAACTAAAATTCTGCCTGGACCACTCTTGTAATTACACATCTGTGGGAATTAGACTTCTAAGGAGCAGAGGTTATTATTATTAATATATATTTATAAAATGCCAACAATTTCAGCAGCATTGTACAATAAACCGGTGTTTATATTAAACGTAGGAAAACATCCAAAACAACCAAATATATCTAGTAGTATTAAATCTAGAGCACTTGGACTTGTGGAGTAATTATTGAAGATGTTTCACTAACCATCGGAGCAGCTTCTTTATTTCAACTGACTGGTATGGAAAGTGCTTGGCATATAAAATCTTCGAATAATCCAATCACAACTATGAAACATAACTATTCAGCATAGGGGGGCTAACTCTACAAGGCAAAACTCGGCTGTGTTACTACACCTAAAAGGCCAGGGAAACTCCTTTGAAGATAGCAATGTTTCTATTTTGGATAGTGAAGACCACTAGTTTGAACAAAGCTTACAAGATTCATTTTAAGGGAAAACATCCTTAAATAAAGGTGAGGGGGCTTTGACACCATCTGCCTGCTTCTTACAATGCTGTTGTAACATCTTTACCCTAGTGACTTCGCAACACTCCACATCTTCATTCATGCAACTCTCACACAAGTAACACCTAAGCTTCATACAGGGCCCACGGGTGCCAGAAACTTTGCCCTTATTTGTATGCACATGGGCTAAAAACATTTCAGATCACACATGTTCACCCACTTCAGTGTGCTACTGGACTTCTTCTGTATTGTGTGTAGGATCTGAGTGGCAGGTGAAGGTCTTCCAGGATAAGCACCTGACACCTTGACAGTTGTATAATAAAGGGTTTGAGCTCGCCAAAACCTATACACAAGCAACAACTGTCTGTGCTACATAACACCTTGATAATTCTATCACCGTAACCTCACACTAGAGTCCTGCGCAGGTCCCTTATTGAGAAGACCTATGGCACGACCCGCGTCAATACCCACTCCCGGAACTTCTACCCGTGACGCGAAGGGTAGGTTCCCCTGCTTTCCTACTGATCTTTCGGACTACTTTGCGGAGCTGACTGACTACTGTTACTTTGTCAAATAAAGGAAAGTTGCACTCACCCCTAATTTTTAAAAAATATTAAGCAGGGGTGCAATGAGGCTGTGACCACAAAATACATATAGACAAATACAAGAGGTAATAGAAGACACCAGTATCATATAGGAGCAGTGACCAGCTCCCTGTTGTAGCTCCAATCCCTTCCCAGCTATAGTCAGGTGATTCCACTGGTAGCTAATAAAACTATAACTATAAACTATAACAGGAAGAATTGTGAAAGCAAAAGACAGAACTTTGTCTGTTAATTGGCTCATGTGACCAAACATCTATGGTTTGTTTGTGTGCACTGTGATTCGTAGCATCCCAGGGGCGGCCCTTTGTTCTTAAAATGAAAATGTGCTATTTAGGACTGCCAATGGCACATTCTACTAAAAAAGTGTATTATTGTGAAAATGATTTATTTATATGAAGCAGGGTTTTACATATAAGCAGTTTTATGCAATATCTTTTTATAGAGCCTTGCATTGTTTGGGGGCTAAAGTTTCCCATTAAGTATTTTTTTTTTTTTAAACTTACAGAATTTCTCTCCCCCCTGACATCTAGATTTGGTCACATTAAAAAGATTTATTTAAATTGATAAAACATTTGTAAAATATATCACTGTTTACATAACTGAAAACAGAAGTGTTTCTTGGAGGTTTACACTTTATGATAAGCACAAATTAGGGAAACTAAGCATATAAAAGAAAGACCCTGTTCAGTATACCTACTAATTAATTCTGTCAAATGATCTCATATAGTGGGTAAATAATCCACTATACAACATGTTCAAATATCACACTGTAATAAATTGAAGTCTGCCAGAGAAGTCACTAAATAGCTTGTGCTCACTTGGGACCTTAAAATATGGAATTTACCCAAATCCAAATCATATGCAAAGCATCACTTCTTTTATTTTTTAAAAGTCCCAAATATTGCAAGTACACCTTGTGCCTGGTCTTGTGCCTGGTAAGGCAATTCTCATCTCATCCTCAAACACACAAAAAAGATACAAATATATTATATATGGCTGCATTGCTTCTGTAAAAAGCTTAGCAGGGACCCTTACTCTTTTGCTACCCAATGATTCCCAGAATTACTTAGGTTAGCAGTTGTGCAATATGCCAGCTCTCACATCATGGAGAGTAAGTGTGCCAAAAAACAAAACAAAACACAGAAAAGCATCAGAGGAGCGTGATTTTTATGCTTGGGGAGGCTACTTAAAGGGGTTACAAGCTGTTGTTTTCAGTCAGATCACCAGAAATAACAACTTTTTTCCATTACTTTATATTTTCTATGTGTGGCTGGTTTTCTAATATTCAAGTGTAAAGTGTAATTTTTCAACTTCAAAAACAGCTCTAGGGAGGTGGGTCGCCGACTCCACAAAACTGTTCTAAATTAATACTTTTAGTTGATCAATTTCTTGTGTTTGTCCCTGCTGAGCAGAATCTCTGGGTTTCATTACAGGCAGCTGTTAACATTGATACAATAGTTGCTAATACTCCAGAGATGCTACAGAGAAACGTATCAATTTAATGTTGCAAAATTGTATCAGTTTAGAGTCTGCTCCTGAATTACTAAGCTGCCAGACTCAAACACCAGAGACACCAACATTCAACTTTACTCTTACATTTTAGAAAAACAGTAAAAAATAATGGAAAGTCATTTAAAAAAAAAAAGTCTGTATTTCTGGGTAACAATCTGAAAACAACGGAAAAAAAGTGTTTGGAAGGTGAACAAGCCCTTTAACATATTCCTTGTTATGATGTTTACCTCTCTGCTTATGTCCTTATGTCTTCAGTACATTACAGTGAATGTTAGGCAAACCGACGGATTCACCTAAGCTTCAAATTTTTCCACCAGCGTAGCCAATCCTCTAGAGGCTGTACCACTACTTATATATTGAGGGGAAATACAGGAAGTAAAGCATTTTCTCTTTTTTTTTTCCCTCTCCTTCTCTTGATTCTTTATTATCAGGTTTGGGAAGGCTTAGCCTTCCCTAGCCTTATTGAAAATCCATCCGTGCAGAAAAGAAAGATATGTACAGAACATATGTGCAGGTGTTAGGAGTTCAATACCATCACTTCAGCACAGATTGCCTATGTATGGATTCTTATTGACAAATTAATGGATTGTTATGAAACTACCGACTGAAACGTCACTTGCAAATCTTTCAGAGACTAAAATCTGTTCACACTGCATTTAATCAAACCACACAATATAAAACAATATCTTGGCTTTAATGATACACTGACTTGTGCAGTTCAGTTAAAAATACCCGATCTTGGAAGGATCATAACTGGAGAGTACAAATGTAAATATTAACCCAACATCTAATTTAGACAGTCTGCCTTTTTTGATCAGTTTTGTTCACACCCTTTAAGATTATTTTTCCACTAAGGGTTAGGGCAGACGGAGAGATTTAGTGACTTGATGATTAATTGCCTCTTCTGCGAGGCAACAAACTCCCCAAACTGCCTCCTCCCTTCCAGCCGCCTGCATGAATGAATGAAGAAACACCAATGCACTCATGGAATTGCCTGGAGTTTCCTCGCGAGGCAACTTCTTGCGATTCAAGAAATCGAAGCGCCGCAAGTGCATTCACTTCATTCATGCAGGCGGCTGGCAGGGAGTAGGCACTTCGGGGAGATTGTCGCCACGCAGAAGAGGCAATTAATCGCCAAGAGACTAAATCTCCCCAAATCTGTCTGTATGTCATCTGCCTTAAAAAACATACACGTTAAAGGTTGGGGCAAACGGGGAGATTTAGTCGCTTGGCCATTAATCGCCTCTTCTGTGAGGCGACAATCTCCCCAAACTGCCTGCTCGCTGCTTGAATGAAGAAACGCCAGCACCAATGCACTCGCGGTGCTTCCATTTCTGGAATCACCTGAAGTTGCCTCTTGAGCATATTTCACAAGGCATGTGTTATCTGAAAAATAATGGAAGCTGGCCAGCTTTGCTTGAGTATCATACAAACAAACATGCACAATATCCCACAGGTCTAAGCATATTCATGATCACAAAGTGGGCTATAACTATTTGGGAATCACTCAGTTTAAGGCTTGAGAGAAAAAAAAAGAAGTAGAAGGGAGTGAGACTAATAAATCTACTTTTGCACAGTTGGGTAAAATTGACCCTTGCATTGGCATGGAAACTAGAGCCCTAAACATTAAAGCTCTACACAAAACACATTCATATGCAAAACACTTTCATACTTTTCTAGATGTATTTGCGATTACACAATGATATTAAAACCAACTGTCATTTTAAGCACTAAAAGCCCCTTTGGCTCCCATGAAGCATTGTGCCCACACACAAAAAAGGCCACTCATAAATGCTCCACCAACCAATGAATCGGCAGAATTGTCTTTTCTACTCCCACAATTCTTCCTGTTACAACTGCATTGTTTCCTGCCAGGTGATGTCTAAGTGAAGAACACAGAAAATGGTGGCTTAAAGGGAAAAGATGTAAAAGGGCTACATTTACGGATATGGTCATAGTAAATCAGTAAGATTCTAGAATAGTGCACTAATTGCAATACAGATTGCCGGGTGGCTATGAGTGCATTTTGATGGTACAGTTTTCCTTTAAATGCCTAGCATAAAAGAACAGCAAATAACAAAGGCTTTGATAACATCATACCGCCCAACAGTCCCGCTTTTCATAACACAGCCCGCAGTCCCGGATCGCTATTTAAAAGTCCCGCAACGTCGTTTAAATGTCCAGATCCTAAACCTTTTCAGGCCAGCTCACCCAGCGAATCGTCACAATCTCGCGAGGTGAGACGGAAGTCACGCACACAAAGCGCAGTGACGCTACACTTTAACTATTAGGGGGAGTGCCACGCAGACGCCGAGTGGCTTCTATTCGGCAATTGTTGCATAGATGTGGTGATTAATGAAGGCCGCAGTCGTCCGCTTTTCCTGCTTTCAGGCTCTTTTTTGCGAGGATGTTTTTTCTTGGTGATTGAGGGCAGAAACTGCTACCTCAGTGCCAGCAATACCCGCTGCCAGCAGTGTCTGCACTCCCAATATTTGCCCCAAGCAAACTTTCTCCTCACTGGAGAAAATCCTACTTGTGCTGCAAAGAAACAAATAAAAGGCACCTGTGTTCCTGTTGAATGCAACCAATACCCGTGACCACCATTGCTTAACTCCCAATATTATGGACATGTAGGGGCACATTTACTAAGGACAGAAAATAAATAGAAGCATGCCTCCCAAAATTGTGGCAGTCAGAAGAGGGACAAAAGTTTTTTTTTCCCCAGCTATTTTTTAAACTCTTTTGATCATGCCCATTTTGTGGCCACACCCCCCTAATTACCATGTCTGGCAGATTATGAAAGTTTGAAAATATTTCTCCTGTTACAATTACTTTTTTTCTTATCCTCAAAAGTGTTACAGAGTATCTTATTTGAACCTGTTAGTAGTTCTGGGCTCTCTGCCAAAAGCCAATTAAGTTAGAAGCTTCGTTTCTTTTTTTTTTTTTTGCTTTGAGGCCACTGAGAATAACATCAAAGGGGTTGGTGAACAACTTGTTGCGCTTGAGCCATTGCAAGGGGATAATTGAGTTAGATGAATTGCAGCCCTACAATGTACAAGCAATAGGTTGATTAAAATCTGTTTATGTAATCTGGATGTCCTTGTATGGATGTGCATAGGAAATGAGAGTAACATTTATTTATTAATATGTATTGTGAAGATTTATAAGTAAAACTATTTAAAAGTCTATACTCAAATTTCTGCAAATGAAGAGTGTTGTGTGTATTTTTGTCATATGGAAGATTTTGGATATGGGTACAGACCATTAGATGGAGCAGGTAAAGGCATTGGGTAAGGGTGGGCTGTAGCCACAGTTGTAAGTGGAACTTGACTTTTATGACTTTAACTTGCAAGGTGTGCCTCTGAATCCTGCAGTACCATCATCACTGATGGAAGTAGTCCTGTAAAATATCTCTGTTGTACATGCATGTACTGTATGGATATATTTAGAAAGGCAAATTATAACTCCTCTGAGAAGTAATGTCTCAACTTCCTTTTTTCTGGCTGCTGGGACCCTGCACTATGTATGATTTGAGGATTTTCAAAGTATGCAACCTATCACATTTCACCATTCAGGCCCCCCCGAGCAGTTACTGCATTTCAACTCAGAGAAATGCAGGTTGTCAGCAATAAAAAAGTTGAATCTTAAAAACTTCTGAAGGGAAGCAGACCAGGAATTCTTATCTTAAATTCTCCCTTTGCTGAACTGTTAGGCTTCATGGGTACTATAAGCAAGCCCAATATTGAACTTGTATACTGCATATGTACAAGGAAAATCGTCCATATTTTGTAATATTTAGACTAGATAAGTGAATACAAAAAATATAAAAAAAGAGACTAACGTTTCTCTGGCACATATGGTTAAAAACTATTTAAAGGCTGCACTAAGGGTGGTAGCATTGCATTTGAAATAATATTACACTATATTATCAATCTGTTTCTTTTGTCCCCCCCCCCCCCATGAATCTACAATTTTTGAGGGACACAGCAATTTCCTTTGGACATTATACGTTAGAAAGTTAATTTACCTGGGCTTCGGACAAGGAGGCATATAGATCTGGGCTCAGTGCTGCTACAATCACTTCCTTAGAGACAATAGAATCAGGTTCAAAACAGGATGCCGCTGTGACAAAACTGCTCCTGCCCCAATTTCAGAGGCTACCAGGAAGGGAAGGGTAGAATCAGGATGCTGGAGCACAGTAGCTGAAATGAAGGACTTCTTCAACTGATCAAAAGCATCTACAGCCGCTGCAGGCCAGATGCTAAGATCTGCCCCTTTTTTTGGTAAGGGCAGTAATTGGAGCCACCAGAATACAAAAGTAAGTTGTAGTTGGGGAACCCCAAAATTCTTTGCATGGCCTGTAACAAAAGGAGTTGCGCCCAATCTAGAATGGCCTGAACCTTGGTGGGCTCCATTTCTGTGGGAAATAATGTACCCTAGTAAATGTATGGAGGGGACTTCGAAAACACATTTATCGAGTTTGGCATAAAGTTGGTTTTGTATTAACCTACATAACACCTCCTGAACATGGGCATGATTATCTATTAGAAACTCTGGAAGAGACTTCCCAGACCTGTTTAGGTTATGCTTTTTCCCAGTCTCTTGGGCAATTTATGACAAAAATTCCCTTTAACCCCACAGTACATACAAAATCCTGCCTGTGGCCCTTTTCCTCAGGGGACAAGCGGGTAGATGGGTTCATCTGAGGACCTAGGGGCAGAGAGATGAGACTTGGGTGCCAACCCTGGGTAGGTATTAGAAGGGGGTAACCGTAGGGTTATCTTCTTGACATCTCTCCCTATGCCTCCTATCAATTTGGATAACGAGATGCATTAGCGAATCTATGGAGGACGGAGCAGGAAAGTTTACCAGGATATTGTTGATAGCAGTGGCCACCCCAAAGCTGGATTGTTCCAGCCGGTCTCTACCTCCCATTGGTGGAATTCAGTACAGTAATCCTCATCCTGTGGTTCTACCCTGCCTGAGATTACAGATATCTTCATTGGCAGATGCAGTATGGTCAGGATCATCATAAATGATTGCCATAGCCTTGAAGAAGGCTGAGAGGCAAAGACCAGCTGGATTAGTTGGGGATAGGCTAAATGCCCAAAGCTGATGATACCCTTGAAGCAGGGTGATCAAAACATTTACTCTGGACTCCTCTTTGGGGAAGGAGTGGGGTAGGAACCCAAAATGTAATTTGCAGGCCTCTTGGAAAGCAAAAATCCTGCTATGGTCCCCACTGAACTCATCAGGGAATGGTACCTTGGGTTACACCACAGTATTAACCAGGAGTGCTGGTAGTAGCCTGCCCAGTGAGACCAAAGCTGGTGTTGAGCAACTGGTTGCTACTGAATAGTGTGCAACCTTCCAGATGATTGCTTTAGACATTGGATGATCTGGTCCTGCTTTGATTCTTGTTCCCTGAGGCGCTGGAGGAGGCTTTCCATGATTGCTTCTGTGATGGCAGGGGAAGCAGCTGCTCCTTCAGCATCCATGTCTGCCCAATGTAATGTTACACAGGGCATCCCAAAACTCATAACAAATAACAAGGTCCTGGTCACAACTCATGTTTCTGCCTATAACAGTCTTTTCAGAGGTAAATTGTAATATCTGGTACACTGCAAAGGTTATGGTCCTGAGGAGAGATCTTGGTTCTGTGCCTCAGATGTTCGAGCTGATCAGCTTATAGGATGATTTCATGCCAAATATCCTCATAAGCCTAGGGGTCCAGTGGTCCCCCCTAGAGAGGAGGGAAATGGGAAAATACCTGGCGGTCTAGTGGGGCAGTGGGGACACCACCTCCTCTTCTGTTGTGCACTGTTGCTAAGTGATGTGCACTAGTGCCGTTTCCAGGTTTTGACACATGCGCCACACTCTAACTTGAAAAACATGAGCTGGTCTGCTGCCTTCTTATGATTAGAGCCTTTTACTAGGGTTTGGGGGCTTGGTGAGAATGAGCCCAGCTGGTCTTGAAATCCAGCAGCATGTACATCTACTTTGGAGAATACAGAAGAGAGAAGCAGATGGCTAAGACCATACATACAGAAAAATGAAAAGGAACACAAGGATTCGTGACTATGCGCAAACTCAGTCGAGGAAAGATTCTAGGACAGAAAATGTAACTGATAAAAATGTTTGCCAAAAAAGCAGCAGATGGAATCTTCACCAGAGAAAGAAAATGGGCCATTTTTGTAAAACAATCCACTACCTCCAGGTTGCCAGTGAAATTGGTGGATTTAGGCCAACAATAAAGTCCATTCAGATGACAGACCAAGGCTGAGATGGAACTAGCAGTGGCTAAAATAATCCACAAGGAGCAATGTATCTTCTGTTGTGAACAAGTAGTACAGACAGCAGGAAAATGAATTTTATGACAATTTGGGCAAGAGAGGCCAACAAAAGTATCTGGAAATAAGTTCACCTGTCTTCTTCTTGCTCAAAAAAAAACTTGAGCAACCTTCAGTTGAGGAATTAAGGGTTTAGCTTGAGGACACTCAGGGGGATGCTCAGAAAAGTCAAAGACACAGGAGCAATAACCTGCTCAAAGGGAATAATGGGACAGGGAGGGAATGCAGAGACTTCTTTGGTGACCAGGGACCAAAACAAAGTATTTGCCTTGACATATTTAGAGCTACGCCTATAGGAAGCAAGGAAATTGAATCTGGAGAATAAAAGTGCCCAACAGGCCTAGCATTGATTAAGTCTTATGGTAGAAGAAATGTGTTCCAGTGGTTAGTACACAGCTAACAACTTATGACTGCCAGTATCATAGCTGCTCTTGCAGATGACAGTTCTTTTGGATGGTAATAGTCTGAGTGAATCAAAACATGCGTTGCAGAACTAGCTTAACTTGAAAAATAAGTTGGTGAAAAAAACACCAAAATGTCATCTAAATAGATCATGACATAGTACTGAAGCAGGTCACAAAAGATATTGTTGATAAAATTCTGAAAAAAACAGTGGGGCATTTATGTAAATGTCGTAACCAGATATTCCTAGTGGACATCTTTGGTATTGAAAGCAGTCTTTATCTTCCTGGCAGATACAAATAAGATTATATGTCCCCCACAGATGCAACTTGGAGAAGATTTTTTAGTAGGTCAAAGAGTTCAGATATTAGTGGAAGAGGGTAGTGATCCGTTTTTTTAATGCAGGGCCTGAGACTACAATGCTTCTTTTGGAAGAAACCGGCTCAAGCAGAAGATGTAAACTTTCTAATAAAACCTTTGGAAAGATTCTGTGTAATATAATATTTCATAGACTAGGTTTCTGTAATAGACAAAAGTGTTGTTTACCTCTGGGGGCCACTATTCCAGTATAAATGTCAATGAGGAAGAAGGGTTTCTTTTTCTGAAAGTCTTGTAACAGTCAGGCAGAGATCTTGATTTAAAAGAGACCAAGGAAATTGGAATAGTAAAGCAGGAGTATGAAGGCAATTGGAGTGACAGGACAAACTCCGAAAGAGAGCCAATCAGTAAAAGGGTTGTGCGGACTTAACTACAGGAGTACTAGAATGACTGTAGCAATTCATTCATAATGAAACATCCTAAAGTAATGGTGGAATTAGTTAAAAGTCAAGGACTAACAGGTTTGCCATCCACTTATAAAGGAAAAGCAGCATGATTTTGCCAAGAAGAGTTTATAAAATTACAAGAAGAGCTTTAAAAGAGAAGGTACTTCACCTCTCTCATTTGACCTCAAGTGAGTGCAATTCCCGGCTATTTAAATATACTGATTAGTGATGGGCGAATTTATTCGCCAGGGGCGAATAAATTTGCGAAACGGCAGCAAAAATTTGCCGCGAAAAATTCGCCAACAAAAACGAGTCGCGCGTTGTTTTTGACGCGACGCGCCGAAAATGATGCGATGCATCGGAAACGACGCGACGCGATTGACGTGACGCGCATCGGAAACGAGGCGCCGCGCGTCAAAAAAGACGCGCGACTCGTTTCGCTAATTTTTGGCCAATTCGCGAATTTCTCTGGAAATTCGCTAATTTTTCGGCGAAGCAAAACGCGGGAGTTTCGCCTATCACTAATACTGATAATAACATTGTATATAATAGCTGCTCAAGTAAAAACAATTCTGATTATATCTTGGTAGCCATCAAGGTTTATGTTAGTGGATTCATTTTTCGAATTAGCCCCTTTATACTTTCTGTACAGCATTGTCATCTGTTCTAATATTTCAAGCTAACAAAAAATGTATACTGCTAGTATGGTGAATTCTGTAACAACAACAACATCACCTACTGGTCAGTTCTTCTAAACATTATTAATTTGGGATCAGGTTAAAAGGGAGAACTTTTCTGACGTTACTGTATGTTACTGTATGGTCCCACAGATGATTTTTGATGACCTTGCTACACAGAGCAACATCACGATAGATCTATATTTTACTGATGTTCTCCCAACTGTATCACAGTAAGGAAAACTGACCAGCATGTGACCATACAAAATTCATTATATTAGCAGTATTTTAACAGCTTGGAATATTAAGAAAAATACTGTAAATTGCAAAACTGCTTAGAACTCTGAGCACTTTAGCATGGCATAAGCAGGATGGATAATAACAATAAAGCATCAAACAATAAATACACCAAACAACTGGAGCTGGAAAGGACACATCTTTTATTCCTTTTACAAAATTTTAAATAAATCAACAAAATCTTTATTGCAGTGAATTACACCCATTCACTTGAAATTCTACAGAATGTAAACAATGTGCTCAAAATTTCCACCATAACTGCCAAACGCCTATACTTGTTATAATATAAAGCTTTATTATAACACAAATTCTTACTTTCCTCCAAGCTACAACACTACATTTTTTATAGGGTGACTGGGTGGGAAAGAGAGCTCTCTTCTTTAACATCTTCTTCCATGTGCGCCATTCTGCTCCTGAACACTTCAGAGCCAGTTCGAAGACAGGTAAACACTCAAATGTGCACCTCTACTTATACCCCGCAATGCAGAAATCATTCAGCAAATTTTCCCCAATAGACATGCAGCATATTTTACCTTATGTTTCTCCGATCTAACATGCAATATAACTAACCCATATCCATCCACTATACCATGTGTAGCTCTATGCCAATATCTATGGACCCCAATTGCCATGGGATAAGCAGGATGGATAATAACACCATAATATCAAACAATAAATACACAACTGGAGCTGGAGGTAAACAGGCAGCACCATTATAGTTTACATTTTTTTTTTATATTAAAAGTATACTGCTAGTATGGTGAATTTTGTAACAACAACACCTACTGGTCAGTTCTTCTGACCATTATTCAGTTGGGAGAAGATTAAAAAAGAGAGCTTTTCTGAAGTTACTGTATGTAGGAAAAATCAATAATGACAGAAGTCCCACAGATGATTTCTGATGACCTTCCTACACTGAGCAACATCATGATAGTTCTATATTTTACTTATGATGTTCACCCAACTGTATCACAGTGAAGAGAACTGATCAGCATGTGGCCATACAAAATTAATTATATCTATAGTATACAATTTTAACAGCTTGGAATATTAAGAAAACTACTGTAAATGGCAAAACAGCTTAGAACTCTGAGCACTTTAGCATGGCATAAGCAGGATGGATAATAACCCAAAAGCATCAAACAATAAATACACCAAACAACTGCAGCTGGCGGTGACAAGGTCATATCTTTTATTCCTTTTACAAAATTATAAATAAATCAACCAAATGTTTTATTGCAGTGAATTATATCCATTCACTTGTAATTCTACAGAATGTAAACTGTTAAACACTTAAAAATGCACTTTCTCCCATCGTAACTGCCAAAAGCCTATAATTGTTATAATATATTACAAAGCTTTATTTTAACAGAAATGAAATATTTTTGTAAGGTGCAGCACTACATTTTTATAGGGTGACTAGGTGGGAAAGAGACAAACATCTTCCATGTGTACAATTCTGCTCATGAACACTTCAGAGCCAGTTTTAACGCACTCACGTGTGCACCTCTATACATACCCCCATGTGGTAATCCTGCAGCAAATTTCCCCCAATAGATATGCAGCATACTTTACCTTAGGTTTCCCTGAGCTAACATGCAATATAATTAACCCATATCCATCCACAATCCCATGTGAAGAGCTTTGCAAATATTTATGGACGCCATTGACATGGGATAAGCAGGATGGATAATAACACAAGAATATCAAACAATATACAACTGAATCTGGAGGTAAAAAGGCAGCACATTTTATTTCTTCCACCTTAACTGCCAGAACCCTATAAATGTTACACCATAAAGCTTTATCCATATTGAAAGATAGTTGTAGGTCACCAAATTGTCTTTAGTGGATTGTCCCATGGGTTATCCTGTTTTGATATTCCAAATAGGTTAATCTGAAGATCCTGTTGTGTAGGACAAATCCAAAGCAGCAAACTTAGACTGCATTTTTCTTTATTGGGGAGTGGATACACACAACATGTTTCGGGCCAAGGCCCTTTATCAAGTGCAAAGGAACATTCAATAAACCAACCAATCCTTCAGACACACCATAAAGCTTTATTTTAGCACACATTCTTACTGTAAGGACTCACCCTGGTGGTCTAGCGGGCAGTGGGGTCCACCTCCGCTCCTTCAACGTTGACGCCTGCTGCTCTGTGAACTTCCTGTGCCGGCTCCCTAGTGCGCACACGGTCTTTGTAGGTGCATGCGCAATGGTGAACTGACATCACCGCGCAATATCGCGAAATTCAAATGTATTTAAAGGCACATTTTTTTTTTTTCACTGAACATTACAGGATTTGTTCCTTGTGCTTCTGTGCAATATTATTCTGATCCTGATTCTGAATACCTGTTGTGACCCTGCCTGGTTAATGATGATTCTGACTTCTGTATTCTCACCCCTGCCTGATATCCGACCTTGCTTCTTCTATATCCCTCTCACCTCTCTTAATAAGACCTGGTGGCATCCGATTAGCCAAGGGCTCCTCCCGAAGTGAAAGGCGGCTATTACAGGTGGAAACAAGAGCCGAGAACAGGGTGCTTAGCATCGGTTCTGAATTAGGGTACCAACCGTGACACTTACTTTCCTCAAAAAGCTTTCAAAAGAGCTGCCTCACTATACATTTGCAATCCTAATTTTAAATTTCTTATCCAATTTTGGAAGGATGCACCCTATACTCATCGTATAGGCCTTTTCCCTCCAAGCTCCGGATCTACAGGCCTGTAAGTGGCAAATCCAGCTTTTCTGCAATGTTTGGCAACTGCATATGTCATCTTTTTCCTTGCTTTTTCTAGTGACTCTAGTGACAGGACTCTTTTACCTCCAGTCACATCCATCCTGGACCTGGTACTATCTCATACCAAAGAAAGATCATTCCATGAAATAAAATTTTAGTTGTGCAAAATATTGTCTAATGTTACAAATCAATTGATTTTTTCTAGTTTTGCAATGTAGTTGCAACCTAAATGAATGTTAACAATGTCTGCCTTAACCATAACCATTCCTAATCCTTAACCATTTTAGTATCACTGTGTCTGGGTTGACTCCTAATTTTTCATTATATATTCTGCCTTGTGGTCTCTTCAGTGCCCAAATTATAAAGCAATGTTCAATAACTGAAGAGAAGCATTTGAAATTGTGAGATAGCATCTGCTATATTATTCAAATGACCAGGCAGATGGTTTGCCACATATTGGACAGCAATGCTTTAAAAACAATATGAAGTAAAATTTTGATCACTGGCAGAGATGACGCTAATTGATTGTTCAAGTAGCCAATTCAATTCCTTAATAAATGAGCCCCATATGTCTATCGACACTGCTGATTCTAGCTCCTGGAGCAAGGTAGGAGAAGCTAACACTTCTTCAGCCAAGAATACATTTCCCACAATACCTTGCAAACTTATTTGAATGTTGTCAGGAGTGCAGAAAATAGAAAGTGACAGAGAAACTACTTTCAATACTTTTGATAGCAGCTGGACAAATTATGTTTAACATAACGACTGAAGGTTGCTTACAATGACATTCTATAGTATTTAGTATGGCCAACAGCAAGTGGATGGCAACTGCAGTTATGAACATTAAAAAGCAACAATGCTGATGTTATCTGATTGCTAGTTATGGTCAGAAATTTATTTTTAACCCTTAATTTGCAGCTGAATTCTATGGATTGCATGGATGGGTATACTGTATATCTTTTTCTTTTTTTCCAAAATTGCTATTAAAATTATAGATTTTTTTTGTTACTAAGAAGTCTAGTAAAACTTAATCTCCATTAAAAAAGTCCCTGTTGCTTTTGCTCTGCTGATTATTCCCCTATAATCTAAGTTGAATTATCACTTCATTTTCCAGACTACAGATGTTCATTAATAAACACACTGGCTAAGCTCCAAGAGACAAAAAACTAACAAAACAAAATCATAATTGTATATATTTACATTTATTTTACATTTTGCTTATTTGTTTTCCAGTACATTAACCCAAGAAACGATAGAATGTTTCAGTTAATCGGCCATGAATAAAGGATTGGGTTTCTTTTTTCTTATTTTTCCTTCTAACCTTGATTATAATTTAATTAATGTAGCTCACAAGACCCAAGCTCTGGATTTATGGGTTGCATCCCTTAGTTATTATAGAACTTGATTTTAGGTTTCTGATTAGGTGCCCTGCTGACTGCCCTGCTAAAGAATCTTGTTGGAAATGAGTTAGCTGCACACGAACAGTCAGATTGCCTCTCCATGCTCTGATGCTGCTTAAAATATTTGCTAATTTTCATGAATATTGGAAAGAAATGTAATCAAAATTGTGCTGCACAGTTAGATAAGACAATACAAATATATCATCAATAAAACAATATAAACACTGACCCACTCTTATTACTAAGGCTAGGAATGACACTTGATGGAGCATTGTAACACGAATGCATAGTGGGCTGAGCCATGTCAGCTTGGGGTTAAACATGTACAACTGTAAAACCACACATTTAGGCTGCATTAAATAAGTTAATTATAGATCCAAAGGTAATTAAACAAATTAACAAAACTGGTTAAAAAAGTTAAAAAGAGATAAGGAATATACAGAAAGCTGGAAATTTAGTTTTTTAGCTAGTCACTCTGTTTTAGGGAGAACTCATCCACGCATTTGAGCTTTAAATATCTGTCTGCTGATGACATACAAATATATTTATTAAGCCCTTCATAAACAGCAAGTTCCAACTGAATGAATCAACACCATCTCAACAAAAACTAAACTGATCTTTCCACTAAAACCTGGTTCTTCTCATCACCCTTTTTACTATTTCTACTGAGAGCATGGTTAACCTGTCAACTCATCATGTTGTCTGGGGGGGGGGGGGTAGCCTTTGTGTCCTTCCTCTCTTTGTCTGACATGTTAACACCATTCTATGTATGTAAGGCAGTCACTCAATAAGCAGTCCTTCAGGGAGACTTATTAAAATTCAAGTGGATTGATTGACTTACAAGAAGCAGAAATAGCCTTACGCTTTTCTTGTTCTTACAACAAGTACTCTACTCACAGAGTGGAATTTAAAGGTTTAAAGGAGTATCCGCCAATCATTTTCACACATGGTACAACCAATCTCAGTGCATTTGTGTGTTCCACCAATCAGGTAACATTAATTTAAAAATAGTCAACACTGAGGCCACACCCACATCAGTAGTGATGGGCGAATCTAGCCAGTTTCGCTTCGCCGAAAAATTCGCAAATTTCCAGCGAAATTCGCGAAATTTTTTTCGAAACGAGTCGCGGCAGGTTTTTGACGCGCGTCGCGTCAAATTTGATCATACAGACATCTCATAGTATTGGATGATATCAGCTATCCAATGAATGAATGTATTCAGGTGGAAACTAAAAGTAACATGATACATCAAACTCAACTTTTTTTGTTAAAATCACTGTTACCTATGGATGCTCAAACTCTGCTCACATTATTATCATGTTTCCTTTGTAATTCCTGGAAGTGTGCAATAATGCACACTTCTTGGGGGTATTAAAAATATCAAAGGAAGACAAAAAGAAAGCCCTAACTATAAAAGTCTCTTTTCAGTCTCTATCAATTGATATATGGACAAGTTCAGTATAATTTGATATAATAGATATCATTCAGTTTCCAAAAAATCTGTACTTCATAGCTGTAAATTCAATAGGTGCTCATGTGCAATAATCCAAGGATACTAGTTGAATCAAAACAGCTTCAGGCAGTAGTTTTAAACGGCAATGTGTTTATTTGGCAGTGTAGGCACACTACATGTTTCGGGCATAACCCTTTATCAATTGATAAAGGTTGCACCAGCCCAGACCCCCAGCTTCAGGGAGCGACAATCCAATAGGCAAAATGAAGAAATAGGGCTGTCTGGCACTCAAATGAACCCACAGGGTGGATAAGTTAAAACAGCGCTATTTCTTCATTCTTCCTTTCTTGGAGACCTTACTTTGGGAGGGTTCTTGTGTAATTTTTCTCACTGGAGGCATGTATATTTCTTCTGAATGTTAACATCACAGTCAAAACTTGGTACTTATGCAAATTCTTGGTACACCACCATTACCACTGTGGTTTCCCATCTTAAAACGTCCTGCCTTTTTGCTCCTTACATTTGGAATGCCAGATCAGGTACACTTTAAATAAAAAAAATCCCCCAGTTTACTGTAGAATATGTGCAGTTACCCAGAAAAAGTCCCCACTCCTATACTCAAAGGTTGTTTTGTTACATTAAGGGGGATACTTACACTGTGTAAAAAACACCACACTTTGCATTGTAAAAAAAACAACGTAAAATATTTACTCATTTTTTTTCTTATGAAATTCCACCAGAAGCAATGTAAAATAACGGTGTCAAATCTGTCATTCACATGGTGTCCACCTGATGCATCACCTGCGCTGTGCAACTGTCACCTTCACCTGTTTCATGAAGTGCCACAATCAGACTAAGATGACTAAAAGATGGACACGTGCAAGGCAAAATACATAACACCCTAACATACAACCCTACAGCCAAAAAAGTTGGTAAAGCTATATGCTTTTTGACTCTGTTTTAAAATCTACAAAATTCTGGAAATATTTGAAAAAATATTGTAATATATGGAGTTTGTGATTTCCAGAGTAATTAACAGAGAGATGCAAATTAATCTGCAATCTTATTTTGTAGGGCTCAGGTTTAAACTCTGTATCTGACTGAATCTTTAAATAATTTTATCTTCTTTATTGTTTATGATGATATTTTGTAAATTACAGCCTTCATAGAAATTTACATAATTTCATTTAAATGGAAATTTGAAATATCATAGGTTGAACTACATGCATTTTAAAGACAATGATTTTAAAGGAAACGCTTTAACACTGATGCCCCCTTGACAGAATAACATAAAAACACTACCATAATATATTTATCATGGGCAGGAAAAATGTTGGCACAGCAAATAATTTGTATTTATTATATATTAATAAAAAAACTGCATATAAAACACCAGAATACCTACAATATATTTCTCTGCTTTGCAGTGCAAGGGATTAGAGCTTGTAACTGACAGTAAAAACATTAACCTGTTATTTTAACAAGTTATCAAAGTACACTTCTAAACAGACACCCACAATAAATGTTTTCTTGCTTCTGGTTTTTACAGTTGCATACAGTGCATTCACAAATTATATTTCCTGAATAAAAACCCTACAATAAAATGTTGTTCTTCTGGGGTATGTAACAGCTTTGTGTGCTGTTTGGAATTGATTTTCACCCATTCTTTCAGGTAGATTTGCTTTGGGCTGTTCAGGTCAGTTAGATGATATTTGTGTGCTGCAATTTTCTAACAGTTTTTCCTGATTTGATTGAGATCAGGGCTTTGACTGGTTCATTGTAGGATATTTACCTTTTTGTCCTTGAGACGCTCCAGTGTTGTTTTGGCTTTTTGATTCCAGTATACGTCTTGATAAAAGCATATGGGAAAACATTATATTTGTGGACTGCTTTTCTTCAACAGGGACTTGTACATCTTGTTAAAATAGAAGGACGAATCTGTGGAGAAGAAATACAGTGAAATACTGCATGATATTTCCAACTGCTAAAAGAACTGAAGCTTACGAGAAAGTTCATCTTTCAGAAGGAGAATGCTTGGCTCAAATACAAAAAAATAAATGTCCTCAAATGGCACAGTCAAAGCCCTGATGCCAAAATACTTTTATTTATTATTATTGCAAACGATGACCACACAAATAAAATATGGGGATTTCATTATTCAAATAGTTTATTTGTGGCTTTTTTAAAATGCCACACGATTAAAATACATTTTCAGTTTCATTGCTTTGAAAGAAAATTATCATAGAGAACAACATTTTCTGTGTGGGATTTTTTTTCAGTTCAGTAAAATCTGAAAATTGGTCATGGGGCAGAATTTTTTTGCAAGGCACTGTATTTTTCAGCACCTTTAGACACAGGTTAATGTTCATATACTGGGGGTGTAATGTTTATCCAATTCTTGTAATTTCCTTAATGCACGCATAATATAATTCGGTATTTCCTATACCTTAAAGGAGAAGGAAAGGTAAAATCACGGGGGGGGGGGGCTAGGTACACTACACTTATTCTAGTTACCTACTGCCCAGGGTGACACTCATTCAAAAAAACTCACTAGACTGGTTAACTGTTTAAGTGTCATGCCTCAATCTTCTCTCAGTCCTCCTGGTCTTCTTCAGCAGTTCTAGGAGGGCACATGTGCAGTAAAGTAGAAAAGTAGTTTACTGTGCATGTGTACACCCAAGTCCAATGGGAGATGTCACACCATAAAAAGGATGGTGGTGCCTAGGCAGATCCAATTTTTGAAGAAAAGTAGAGTGAGATCAAGGTAAGTGACAAATCACTGGGAGGTGCCTAACTACTTGACATCCCATTACCCCTTTTGTATTACCAGCATGGGCTTTTAAAAATACCTTTAGCATGTAGTATTGACCATGTATTTATAACTACCTCCAGGGCAATATATGTAATTTTAAATACTATAAAGTACTTGTATTCTGTTTCTCCAACTTTTTGCTACCAAGTTATTCTCAGTTTAATTTAAGTTGCTTGTGTTGCCCAAATGTTACGAGAAATGGGAATTTTATAAAAGGACATTACTCCATCAAGAGTAACATAAAGCCTGTAGGTTTAATGCCTGTTTACAGGTATCCAACATCCTGGCCCTAAAAGAGATACATGCAAAGAAATAGTGCTATTGGGATGTCACCACAGCCTCTGTTTTGTTCTGTAAATTATTTAGGGGCAGATTTATCAAAATATAAATTTAGAACACAAAACAATAAACCTCACCCACATTCTATTATTCCTATGAGATTTTTAAAAACATATTTATCAATTGGTAAACTCCACTGATAAATATGATTCTTAAAGGGCACCAATCACAGCCAAAATCAAACCTATATTTACAAACTGACCAGTACACGTTACAGTAAACGTTACACGTTTAATCAAGCTACATATCTTGTCCCCTGCTGGTGATGTAATTATGCAAATGAAGGGCACACACTAACTTCCAGAAGGTGGCAGCACTACTGAACAGCAGCTAACACAGAAGTTTGGCTGATTTCAAAATAGCTTAGAAGGCAACCAAGAAATTTCAACTGAGCATGTGTGAGATTTCAGAGTTGCAGGTGAAGATAAAGGAAAATCAATTCATACTTACCGAGATTTTCTTTTCCTGGACTGAAGCATGGCAGTGGGCACTAAAGGGTAATTCCCTCTCGACACATGAAGGACAGGAAATGAGCTAATAAATTTAGAACTTCCCCCCTCACCTTCATTCTAACTCTGTACGAGACAAAGTTCCCCAATTTTTTTAGGGAGGGAAACATGCCCACTGCCATGCTTCAGTCCAGGAAAAGAAAATCTCGGTAAGTATGAATTGATTTTCCTTTTTCCTGTACTTGGTAGTGGGCACTAAAGGGAAATACCCAAGCAATGAAAACAACAAGGGAGGGCAAATTCAATCTTTATTAAGCAGCAGAGCAGACTGAAGGACAGACAGTTCAAAAGAAGCTCTATCAGCTGAATGTAAATCTAGCTTGTAATATTTTATAAAAGTATTTGCAGAATACCAAACAGCCGCTCCTCCGATGATGTCTGGGCTTGGCATGCAAGATGCTGCAACAGCCCTAGTCGAATGAGCCTTTATAGATTGAGGGCAAGGAACTTCACTGACCCTGTAGGCTTCAGAAATGCAGGATTTAATCCAGGATGACACAGTAGATTTAGCCGCCTGAGAGCCCATTCTTGGTCCAGAAGACACAATTAGTAAATTATCTGATTTCCTTATAGACTTAGTTCTTTCAAGGTAAGATCTTACACAGCAAACCACGTCAAGATTATGCCATGTTCTTTCTTCCTCTGAATTAGGAGATGGATAAAAAACAGGTAAGATTATTTCTTGGCTGACATGAAATTTGAATACAACCTTGGGACGAAAGTCCTGAGGTAATCTAAATATCAATTTGTCTTGAAAACTAATCATACAGTCCTGAGTGATTTTTAAAGCTTGAATTTCTCCCATTCTGGGAGCTGAAGTGAAGTGGGTTTTAATTTCTTTAATGCCAGAAAAAATCTAATCACCAATGGAAAGGAAGCCCAAGAAACTCCTGAAATGGCCAAAAGGGCAGAGACTTAAAGTTCCCGGGCTGAGATCTTTTTTAAATTCAGCCTATAAGAATTCAACAATATTTTCCTCCGTGATTACTTCCGTTGATCTTTTTGACAGTGAACACCATTCCAAAAATGTGTTCCAATATTTAGAATATTTCACAAAGGTGGCTGGTTTCTTAGAAGCTAGAAGTGTTCGGACAGTATTAGAAGAAAGGCCTTTTTCAGTCATCATTTGCCTTTCAATTTCCAAACCGTCAATTTGAACTGACTTGTATCCGGATGAAAAAGACAATCCTGTCTCAGGAGCCAAGGGTGAATGGGAAGTCTGAAGGGTTTCCTTACTGCCATTTGGAACAATTGAGGAAGCCAAAAACTCCTGGGCCACTAAGGTAAGACTATCAGAACAGATGACCTCTCTTCTCTGATCTTCTTGAGACATCTGGCAATTAGGGGAAAAGGTGGGAACAGGTATGACAACCTGAATTTCCAAGGGATGCTGAAGGCATCCACATAATTCGCTAGAGAGTCCTGATTCCTGGCACAAAATTTCGGTAACTTCAGATTGTCTCCAATTTAGGGCCAAAGAGAAGATCTCCTTCAAAGGGAAGGGAACAAAGATTTTGCTTAGAAGGTGTATCTGCAAACCAATGTCTGAGCCTTAAGGATCTGCGAGCCGCTACCACAAGGCTCATATCTCTGGCTGCCAATTTAAGAATGTCCATAGAGGCCTCCGCACAAAAAAAGCTATACTTCGTGAAGGGAATTAAGGATTTCTTCCCTGCTGACCTTTTTTTGTACTGCCTCTTCAATATTACTTAGCCATATTTTATTAGCTCTGGCTAAAGAGGTAATTGCCACTGAGGGCTTGCAAATAGATCCGGAAACCAGATAGGATTTCTTAAGAATAGAATCTTGTCGTCTCTCCATTGGATCTTTAAGAGAAACTCCCTCATCTACTGGCAAAGTTGTTTTTTTTGCCACTCTAGTAATTGAAGCGTCAACCTTCAGAGGAGATTCCCATTGTCTAACTTGATCCTCGGAAAAGGGATACATTCTTTTCATTTTTTTTTTAAAGAAATTTTTTTTTTAACATGCCATTCTGATTTAATGGTGGCTTTGACAACATCATGAACAGGAAAAACACTGTTCTTTCTTGATCATTTGAACATAAGGTCTGGTTGAGAGGAAGTTTCCAACGGGCTAAATTAAGGGTTTTCCACATGGCTAAAATCAAAGGCTCAATAAAGGTTATATTAAAAATGTCATCATCAGATTCCACTTCACCTTCCTCCTGAGAATCAGAGGATACACTGTCACAAAATAGGTGAATAACTTGTTCTGTAAGTGGTGCTTGTGAGGTAGATGGAATACTGACCGAAACCTTGGAAAGCACATTATCAGTAACTTTATCAACCATGTCAGACATTGACTTATTAAAGGAGTCCTTCATCCATGACATAAAGGTATTGAACTGGTCAGAAGATTGGGAGGCATTACTTTGATCAAAACAGTTTTGGCACACTTTTTTTATCATGCAGAGCAGGCAAAGAGCAAAGAATACATTCTCTTCTGGAAGATTTATCCCTTCCTTAATCCTCCTCTCTTCTCCTTTCAGAATGTCTATGTGGGCTCCTTCAATTAAAAGAGATAATGTAATAAATATCAGACTGTTAAATAATGTTGAGGAACCAGATGCAGAGCAACTCACCCACTGGCAGCGGATCTAGACTGTCTAGAACTCATGGGTCAGCTAAAACATAAGCAAAGTATACCCATAAGAAAGGGAAATAAAATAAAATATTCCCAGCAGGCAGATTACTTAAGTGTACTGCAGAAGTGGAGGTAAACAGCAGCAGACTCAGGGCTCAACAGCCAAACAGCGTTTGATCTAACAGGCAGCAAGAGGGAACTGACAACGCTGATTTTTTAAAACTCTCGCCAATAAGCGCGCCAAAATGACGTCATCGGCGAGTATCCTAGCAACGCGTCCGGCAACAGAGCTCTGCTACCGCCTTACTGCGCATGCACCTAAATGGCTTTGCGTCTTACTGCGGTTATGGTCAACGGAAGGCCATTATCTCCTAAAGGAGATTACTCCTAAGAGACAAGCTCCGGAGTCTTCAGAGGCAATATCCAACCTCTGTGCCAGTAAAATGGTGAGAGTCACTTCCTTCTTTGTCGAGGACAGGAAAAATAATGTGGATGAGGGGGGGAAGCTTGAAATTTATTAGCTCATTTCCTGTCCTTCACGTGTCGAGAGGGAATAACCCTTTAGTGCCCACTGCCATGTGAAGTACAGGAAAAAGGTAGGGGGAGCCAGTGAAATCAAAGATGCCTGCCTCAACTAGAACTGCAGTGGAGATGGGGGAGATTTTGCAGAAGGTATAGTGATGATTTACATTATACAATTCTAACTGTTTTAAAAATCTGATTTCTTGAACTTCCACATAGTGTATTTACTTAGTAAATGATTTTAGTTATTATTGGTGTCCTTTAAAATCCCAGTAATACATAGAATGTAGGTAAGTTCTAATCTAACATTTTGATAAATCTGCCCCTTAATGTCCCAATTTGGTGAATACAACAAAAATTCTCCCAGTATTTTTAAAATGGAGTAAAGCTTAGTGTAACTCTTTCCCTTGAGTCAGCTCTGCTTTGTGTCCTTCAGTCTCCATGCGCTTCACCCGAGTATGAAGGACTAATTAGCATGGGCATTAGCAGCCCATTGTAAGGGTGCAAGCCCTGTTTTCTATATCAAAAATAAATAACAATAGGTTTATAGGCAAATAAAAAGAGTATACAAGTATACAACCTGTTAATTATATCTTAGTTTGGATCAAATACAAGGTATTGTTTTATTATTATTATTATTATTATTATTATTATGGAGAAACAAGAAATTAAAAAAATTTGGATTGTTTGGATAAAATGGAATCTATTGGGTAAATTTATTAAGCTGAGAAAATTCGCCTGTGATGGCTTTGTATATATTGCAACACTTGGCCAGGCGAAAAATTAGCTGGGACAATGCTAATTTACTAAAATGCGAAGTTTCGTCCTGGCTGACGGATGGTGGCAAATTTTGCTAGCATTACTTCAGCAATGCAAGCAAATCAAAGCGAAGTTGCCTAGTGCAAATTAGTTAGGGGTCTTGCACTCTGGCTAATTTGCATACTGCAGGAAATATAAAGTTGAATTCACCTCTTTATCTTACATGCTGCATCTAATACATTACGTTTACTTTTTGTAATTGTATGGTATCAACTAAAGCTACTGGATGTGAAAGCACTTTACCATTGTAAATTTTACCAATGCAAACAATATCCAAGCAATAAATAGAGAATGCTTGTGATTTATGGATCAGAAACATATGTGACACACCTGATCGGTTATTGTAATTGCTAGCATTACAAAACTTCCAGCATTAAAGTTACCTGACTAAAATACAACAGTGCCTACAAGGTGCCAATAGATGGCATTAATCCACTGTAAAAGTAACTTCACAAATCTTCTTAACCCGAGTGATCTTGATGCCTATTAAAGCAGCTAAATCCAAGGTGGACCACAGGATGCAATTTTGGATTCATGGTGAAAAACCAGGTTTAGCATTTTATGTGAGCCACTGCCAGGAAGAACTGCTGAAAAACATTAACATTTTCTTCTAAGTGAGTGAGAATATAATTTCAGCTCTATAGCCTATGCCTTCTAACAGAAATCTAATAAAAGTAAATGACGCTCTGCCAAGGGAGGTGTGGAATCTAATTGTGGAAGCTCACACACAGTAATGAAATTGTTGCCATTTCCCTTAGTAACTAAAATATTAAAACATCCCATCTAAAAATGTTCTGGTCCAGCAGAGCTCAAATACTAATGAGTGCATTAGAGGAGAGTGCTTACTAGCATCTGGGTATATTAATCATGTCAACATGTAACCCTCTTAGATTACTTCTAGCAATAACTAATGATACAATATCCCATCAGGATTTTATATTTTAACTATATGAGCCACATTTAGGCTGCTTGTTTACCAAGTATTCAGTCAGTTGCTGAGCTGTATTGCTAGAGAGGAAAGAAAATAACTGCATTGTAAAAAAGAATACTATCAAAAGTTGTTGTAGTCTAAACAGCTAAGGTGTTATTTGTAAATAATTGTACATTAAAACCTAGAATTATGATTATGTTCTCCAATACTTATTCCTATTATACATATACAGTGCTGTACAAATTTTCAGTACTCAACAAACTTTAGTCTTCATACTGTAAATGTAGATAATATTAAACTGTCAATCATAGAGGCAGATTCACTAAGATCCGAAAATTCGCAAACGTAGGTTTCGATAGCGTTCACAGCACTTCGCCAGGCGAATTTTCTCCAGCGCTACGTAAATCCATTCGAATTAACGCTCAGGTCGGCGAACGGTAGCGTAGTTGTGCTAGTGTTGCTTCGCTAGGCAGAGAGCTGTTACGCTAGCGAAGCCTAATTTGCATACGGCGGGAACTTTAACTTACAATAGAAGTATATGTTACAGCCACTACATTCCACTACACAAGCCCAGGAAACCTTTAATAAATTATGTAAAGTTGTTCTATTGCCCTACATGTACCCCCTGTATAGTTGAGTTGCCATATATTAGGAAATGTAGGGGGGAAGAAGGGTAACCTCCCAAAAAAATTATCGATCTTTTTCAGACTATCACCCTCCTATGCTAAAATACGCCGGCGTTTTACATATTTTTTTCAACCTTCTATCTATTGTATTGAACTTCACCTGGTCTGTCCAGGCGAAGTAACATCTAGCGTAAGTGCTAACGTTGAGGAAAATGTTCATCTTAGTGAATTTGCAAAGTTACGATCCTTCGTCAGTGCGCAACTTCGTCTGGCGTAAGGGTGCGAAGTTGCGCAAGTCTATCTACTTCGCTAGTGAAAATTCGCCAGAGTCCGTGTTAGTGAATTTGCGAAGTTGCGAAATGACGTCACGCTGGCGATTTAGTGCTAGCGTTAGATGCTTCACGCTTTCGTGAATCTGCCCCATACTGTTATGCCACCCTTCACCAAATGATCACCTCAGTTGTTGCAGTCCTCAATTTCCACATTAAATGAACATCCTACAAAGAATAAGTAAGAAAAAATTTGAAATCCAATTAAAACCAATTACTGATGTATAGATCATATTTAGTGATGGGCGAATTTATTCGCCAGGGGCGAATTCGCGGCGAATTCCCGCGATTCGCCGCTGGCGAATAAATTTGCGAAACGGCAGCAAAAATTTGCCGCAGAAAAAATTCGCCTAAAAAACAAGACTCGTTTTGCAAATTTTTCGGCGAAGCGAAACGCGGGAGATTCGCCCATCACTAATCATATTCCCTATTTAGGCCATGGGTACCAATGTTTCTAAACAGCAGATCGATCTTGCCTCTTTTTCAATCATTATCCCGACATGCAGTGGTAACACCATCTATAATTTGAAACCTAAACTAGACACTTTTTGAGAAAATTGCCAACTACTGCTTTGATCTTAATTTCCTTTTGCTAATTGGGGATTTATGTACCCAGATTATCTTCCTCACACTACAAATCGTTCAAGGGAGAAGACCCTTTTTTTTTCTAGGTCTCATTAACAGTTTTTTGGGCAACAAACTTTTTGTGTCTTATTTTTCCAACATTGAACGTATAGTTTTTGAGGTTGTTCAAATCCCTCAATCCCAGGAATGTCATCATGTTCTGTGGTCTCTACTCACTAGTAATAAGATATGATCTTTTTTTATAATTTTACTTGTATTTCATCAAGGCATACTTTCAGTGTAATATCCTTGGGTACAATGTACCTTATGCTGCTGAACTGTGAATTAGGTAATGATTTGTTTAACTGGAATTGGATGAAAAGAACAAAAATGTAGTAATGTATATTTGTCAGTATGTTTAACCTAATGATCTGAAGACAGTACATCTGCCTTTTTAATAATAGTAGTATCCCAAAAAGGAATAATTTCAAATCATTATGCATGATGAGATAAATGTGTAGTGAAGCACAATCAATCTCTCCGTAATGTGACCTGTTCATAAATCAAAATATTGTCAATAAACCTGTACCAACATATATGTATAAAAGTTCAAAAATGACACAGCACTCAATCTTCATATGCAGTGAACTTATATTATTTATCTATGCAGTAAAACTTGTATTACATCAGATATGCAATAAGGTACATTACTCCATCTGCCATGTTTCTGACTACATTCACTCCTTTATCAAGTTATTGTTAAAATAATACCCCAACACATAGGGGCAGATTTACTATTGGTCAAATTTCGAAGTTAAAAAAGTTCGAAATCGAGCATTGAATTCTTTTAAATGCCATTTTTAAATTGGACCAAAGAGGTCAGTTTTCGATCTAATTGAAATACTTCAAGTCGTTTGAATGCATCATTCGATTCAAACAATTCAAATGATTTTCAAAAAAATCCTTTGATTTCCTAGGACTTAGAAAGAATTTCAGGAGGTCCCCTATAGACTAAAGTGGCAATTCGGCAGCTTTAAGGTCGCAAAGTGTTGAATTCGAAGGATTATAATGAGACAGCACTTCGAAATTAAAATTTTTGATTTTTTCATAGTAACATAGTAAGTTAGGCTGAAAAAAGACTCACGTCCATCAAGTTCAACCTTTTTTTTTATTTTAACTGCCTAAACTGCTAGTTGATCCAGAGGAAGGCAAAAAACCCCATCCTAAGCCTCTCCAATTTGCCTCAGAGGGGGAAAAAAATCCTTCCCGACTCCAAAAAGGCAATTTGACTAGTCCCTGGATCAACTTATATAATGAGCTGTCTTCCATAACCCTGTATTCCCTCACTTGCTAAAAAGCCATCCAACCCCTTCTTAAAGCTATCTAATGTATCAGCCTGTACAACTGATTCAGGGAGAGAATTTCACATCTTCACAGCTCTCACTGTAAAAAATCCCTTCCAAATATTTAGGCAGAACCTCCTTTCTTCTAAACGGAATGGGTGACCTCGTGTCAGCTGGAAAGACCTACTGGTGAATAAAACAGAGAGATTATTATATGACCCCCTTATATATTTATACATAGTTATCATATCACCCCTTAAGCGCCTCTTCTCCAGCGTGAACATCCCCAATTTGGCCAGTCTTTCCTCATAGCTAAGATTTTCCATACCTTTTACCAGCTTAGTTGCCCTTCTCTGTACCCTCTCTAATACAATAATGTCCTGTTTGAGTGAGGGAGACCAAAACTGTACAGCATATTCTAGATGTGGCCTTACAAGTGCTCTATAAAGTGGAAGAATGACCCCCCTCCTCCCGTGACTCTATGCCCCTTTTAATTCAGCTCAAGACCTTATTGGCCCTTGATGCTGCTGACTGGCATTGCTTGCTACAGCCAAGTTTATCATCTACAAGGACTTCAAGGTCCTTTTGGAATTCACATTTGCAATCATGAACAAAGCTCTTATGTATTGGCATTGAATTTGAATGAATTGGTGTATACTGTATGTGGTTCACATGTAAAGATTTTTTGTATGCACATTATTTTTATACAGTAGATAAAGTTGGTGGACGTTTGCTTCAGATATCTAGCATTTTGGATTGTACACAAGATTTCTGCATCCATGACATAAGAAATTAATAAGGTCTTGAGCCAGACAAACATTAGTGAGATCATTTGTAGTCATAACTTTTATGATTGAAACTAGATGTTGACTAGGTTTTGGTCATTCCTTATTTAAATATTGGCCTCCGTTCATAACAAATGTGAATGTCCCAGGAGAATTCTGATTTAAACAACCACAAAAATGAAAAAAGTAAATATCTACATATGCAAGTTTATGTTTCTTTTTCAAAGAATAACATTATCATAGCTTAAATGTATGTTTATTGCACAAATTACCTTTCTGAATCAGAACTTGTTCACTACATAAAAGAAAGACAGTTGTATGGGGCAGACAAAGGCAAATATAGTTTAGATAAATGTAGCAAAAATACATGCTACTTAGAAATCAGAATATATTTAGACAAAATCAAGACTGAAAGCGATTTTGATGCAACAGTAAAAAAGCAATCAAATCGGTTCTGTTTAATCCTGTGAAACCTTTCTACATTGCAGGATAGGGTGTAAAAGTCAGTATGTCTTGTTAAAGTGATAGACATTTTTAAAAAAAAATTGTTTGCATTCATTACTTTAAAGAGGACCTGTCACCTAAAGAAATAAAGCCAAATCATTTTCTGTCATGTTAGTTGAGCAAAATAAACTTTACTTACACTTATATATGACATAAATTTACTTTTCGTTGGACTTGGAATTACACAATCACAGCAAGACATTTAGTGGATATTGTTATTATGGCAAGTTGGGTATCACCATAAAATCTTGATGTAGGGCTGATGCACAATGCCCTACACCATTATAGAGCTTGAGACAGGAAGAGGGAATGTGAGGACACAGTGACATGTAGGAAGTGCTGAAGTGAAAGTAAATGTAATTTAATGCCCTGCTTCTATGCCTCAGGCATAGAGGCGGGGAAGGCAATATATGACTAACAGCTGTGATATAATTTTTAATGGAAAAAAGGATTTGGGTTCCATGTTTAAATTTGCAAAGGACTTTAATTATATAGCGTTTTATGTGTAGGTGACAGTTCTGCTTTAAATTGGGTTGTAAGAGAATGAGCAAGGAAGAGAAAGGATGTAGAGAGATCCAGGGAAGACATGTTGGGTCTGTAATGAGATAACTTTTGCATGAAGAATCTGGTGCTGTCACAGTTTTATGTTATATGTTTTAGTTCCCTGTTCTATAAAAACTCTTGAGAGATGGCCAGTTTGCATGGAATTTCCTTGAGCCTTATGTTTTGCTTAGTTTTATTATAGTATCTAGAGGTTATCTAGGATTTTTTATAGTGGTACAGAGAATTTCTGAAACTGCATTATAGATTTTCTATAAATGTTAATAACGATGATAATCCTTTTTATCTAAATTAGTCTAGATATTGAGTCCCTCTGCATGAATTCCTTTGTATTTTTATTTTCATAGCCGCAAAGAAAAGACGCACCATTTTGCAAATAAAAACAGATCCATTTTACCAGAGTAGATGTACATTGAGTTTCATATTGTTAGAAAGACATGTTAAGATGGCTATGCTTGTGAGAGGTTTCAGTCTAAGAGGGAGATATAAAGTGTAATAAGGTTATGGAAAAATACAAGCTTTTTCATTGGCTACTAGACAGTAGAAAGTGTGTTTTGTTATCCGAGCTGAGGAGGTTTGCTGTCTTGGCTTGGAAGTGAGCATGCTCAGTAGCCAACAGCCAAAGTAAATTCCCAAGGGAAGGGGCCCAGTGGGTTAGAGGAAGTGAAGGAATTCTAAGTGATTAAGTGGATGCTGCAGTATTACTACTAACTACAACCAGAGTGGCAAATGTTTAAAGATTTTAAAGAGGCTGTTTACAGATTATTTTTTTTGTGGTGGCTATACATGTCCTTTATTAGATTTATGCATGATTAATTTGTGCAGATGCAAGGTATGGTTATGGGCTCAATATTTGCACCATGTTATGCCAGAATTCTTATTTTGAGAAAAGGGTGCTTGTGAAAATGCAACTGATGGTCAATGTTTCAGGTCATATATGAAATTTGTGGATAATGTCTTCATGATGTCATAATTAGATGGAAATGATAACACTTTTGTCCTCTCCACAGAGAATTTGTTGCAGATGAGTTTTGTTGGTTGTATTTATTTATGCACTGGGGAGAACTAAAACTGATATTCATACATGAAGATTTAAATTTTAATAGAAGTTAAAATTTATTTTTAGCAGCAGCAAACAGTCAGTGTGGTTTACTCTTTGTGTCTTATTTGTGACTTACTATTGTTATTATTGATATGGCCTTGACAAAAAGCATTGCCTCAAGTTTTTTGATATTATATAATTAATATATAATATAATGATATGTTTTGCTTTTTGTACTGTAATGTGTTTACTTATATCAATATGTGTATGGAAGTTGTATCTACATTTTTATTATACTGTAGGTTCTTGGTTTTACAAGGCTTCATGCATGATTTGACCACACTCCCACAATCCCAAAAATGTTTCCTTTAATACTTGTCCAAATCCTGGGTTAGTGTAAGAAAGAAAGGTGCAGTCTATGTTAATACAAACCATCACTCTATCCCCCAGCATCTCCTCCACAGCCTATTTTACTGTATAAATCAGCCACTACACTCCTCTATAGACCCTAAAATGGGGGAATAGATGCCAAAAGTGTAATACTGATAATAACTCATAACGTCTGTTACTTTCCTGTACTCACAAGTTCTTAGTTTGAATTCTGCCATCAATTTGGTGGAAGAGAAGATATTTGCAAAACAATTTCACAAATTGCGAATTTAAGATACTGTCAATGCTATTTTTGCATACAACAACACTGCACAGTGGGTGCACTGATGCAAACACCCATCTAAATAAAATGTATGCACAATGCGAATTCGCAAAAAATGCAAAGACGGGCACAGCACTGCAATGTTTCAGTGTTAAGGAAAAAGCATGAGCAATACAACTGTTTGTGAAAAAAATATGCGCTGTAAAATCTTTATAACTCGCCCCCACAGTGTTTGAGATATCTGACTGTTCTGGGTCTGGTAACGAGTCATATGTGTGTCAGATTTGTTGGGCACACATATGATGAGCACAGGTCGATGATCATAAAGTTTGGTCAAAAAAATAAAAAAACATTTTAACAATCAGTCCTTGCATGTGAAGAATTTAAAATGGATATGATACCCTTGATTTAAATACATTTTGATTATTTTAAAAACAAAACAGCAAGTTCACTGTCTTAATTGATGTTGTCTCCGGAGACATTAATGGGTAGTCTCCCATGGATTTGAACCTCACTATTACTAATTTGGGTGTGTGCCTTCTATCTTTATTTTATGTATTTTCCCATTTAGTTTGCAGAACCCCACTTGTGATATCAGTTACTGACATCTTTTGTGTAGGATTTCATATGGCAAAATACCTGCCTTTATTTTCTTTTTGCTGTATTTTTACCCCTGATGAAGACCACTTAGTGGTCAAAACAAGTAGGGCATATTATATTATACATGTAAATACATTTGATGTAAATACATTTTCCCCCTTTGTTAACTGATTCTGTTAAGCTAAACTGAAACATTTATGAATGTAAATATTAAGACAAGAATTCTTCTTTCAGCACAATAGGCTGTGATTTGTTCTAACCCATTCACAGCTCTTTGTTATTATGATAAGGTGCTGTATCTAGAAACTTCATGCCTAAAATGGCAAATGTACCCTTGCAATTAAAATGTATTCAGTAAAATTATTTAAAAAATAATTCTCAGTTTGCTTATTCACGTGTCATTACAAAATAACTTGTAAGTGGGTAATGAAGCCTGTTTACTGCTGGACTGAAAGCATAGTGGTTTTTCAAAATTATCTACTTCAGATAAGTAATATATTAAGGTTGATGGATTTTAACATTGATTTTGTAATTTTAATAGCATAGTGACTTATGTCACCAATATTGTGTTTAGTGTAATTTATTGAATTCTCTAGAGCTGGGCTGAGAGCAATTTCTTTATATAATGTTTAAATAATGCAAAAACCGTCTTACAGTCTCCTTGGATACTGAACACAAGATAAAGCTGCACATTATTAACAAATGTGTATGTGGTTCTGAAAGAAAAAGAATAACTTTATAATTTCACTAACATACAATTGTATTTTTTTCAGAAAGGGTGAATGCTTACCCTGCCTATTAGTGTATGTGTGGCACTCTGGATTGTATCTACATTGTTTGCAAGGAAGGGGCTTTCTGAATATGCCATCATAGTTATTGGAATGCCCAAAGTAATATCTTCAAGTATGCTCTTCGATATTTAGCTATGGAGAAATTTCAGGAGGAAGTTTCTGATCAACAACCTGCAGCTCAGTTATAGTTTCTGGTAGAAAATACAACATATATATAATGAGTTAGAAACCGGCACTCACCTCTCCTATTGACAAAAAGCCGGGTGCTAACCAAATAATTATCAGACAGAACAATGTAAGCACTTATGGCAACTTTCTTTGAAAAAAATCTATTTATATTATATGAACATCTACGCATCCTGATGACGGTCCCTGTCGGACTGAAACGTTTAGATGTTCATGTAATATAAATAGATTTTTGTCTTTATCAAAGAAAGTTGCCATGAGTGCTTACATTGTTCTTTCTATATATATATATATGTATATATATATATATTCTGTAAATATTGTATTGTAAACTGTTCTGCTGTTTCAGTAGCATTTCATAGGTTAGCAGAAGAAGGGTTGCCATTCCTTAATGTGTGTTTTAAACCAATGATAATGAAAAATATCAGCATCATGGCTTAGCTACCGTGTTTGAACTTTATGTGGCAAAATATGTGGAAGTGTCCAACTTGTCCAGTAATGGCCAAACCTGCCAAACACTTGGGGGCATATTTACTTAGGGTTGAATTTCGAAGTTAAAAGACTTCGAAATTCGACCATCAAATTTTTTAAAGTGTTTTTTTACAGTCGAAAATGGACCTTTTTCTTTAAAATAGGCCCATTTTCAATCGACTAAAAACCCGTTCAAATCAGCGAATGCATCATTAGATCATTAGATTTTCAAAAATTTCCAGAAACACTTCTTAAAGGTTCTAAGATGTCCTCCATAGGCTAAATAGCAATTTGTCAGGTTTAAGGTGGCGAATTTTGGCCTATTCGAAGTATCGTCGAAGTACCCAAAAATTACTTTGAAATTCGAATTTTCACTTCAACCCTTAGTAAATCTGCCCCTTGGAACTAGAGGTGTTCCCCTGATTTCTTTTGATCAGTAACTACTGATTGTTGACTGGTTATTTGGTTTCACCCTTCTACTGGTTATGTATAACCTCTCATATACTTTGAGCATTTAAAGCTATGTCTTTTGCATTGTCAATCATAGCTTATGATAAAACATGGTGTTCAAAGTGCAAGACTTCATTTATTAAATAAATGTATCTTTATCAGGAGTGGTTTGTGCCATTTATTAACTTTGTTACACATTTTTTTCTACGTCTCTTTTTTGTTGGCTACGTTCATGTGAACCTGGACCACTTACTAAAATGAGCCAGTTTCATCTTGATATGAATCTGGAATCCTTTAATACTCAGCAACTGATTTTGCAGATGTGACATATGGGGGGAGGGGGATAAAAAATAACCTTTTATAAAATGGGTGAAACATTTTAAAACTGGTCATTGAAAATCCAAATAATTTTAGTCTTGTATTCTGTGTTGTAGCAATTAATGTTTGCTTCAAATCAAGAATCATTTGTAAAAATTGTAAAATTTGAATGTACTTTTAAAAGAAGTATTTTGGAGCAATGACAAATTCTAATTAGCAATTCTGACAAAAATAACTATTCAATTCGAAGGAAGGTTATCTGCCTCTGTATTTCCCACCCTTGTGCAATTCTGTCTTCCTTTGGGTCTGGTAACCATAGAAACGGACACTGTTGGCCATATCCCTAGAGCTCCGCAATGCCAATCACACCATTTATCCAGCTGTGCTTCTCAAAAAAAGCATTTCAAAGTGTTTCAATTTAAAAATAAAACATGTCCTAGGAAAAAAAACCAGAACGTATTAAGAAATATTCATGAAGCTTGTGTGGGGAATATACAGTTTTAATCAGGTTCTGAGAGCACATTTCTTACCATTTCTGATTATTAAGTTGGAGAATGATATACATTAGCTGGAGGCTAGTACATTTTCTCCAAAGCACAGTGAGTTGCAGATATAAACTACAGTACATGTGTGGACGTACATGTATCTAGAGCTGGCAGTTGGCCCATTTCAGTAAGTACAAAGTACTCTCAGCACCTGCTGTTATATAAGAGACATTTATTGTCAGTACCACTTAAACTAAGCCAGATTGATACTTTTTACTACCATGCCCACAATCAAAATGTGAACTGCCTGACAGGCCTCATACTTCACAATGACTACTATTTCCAGAACAAGAATCATTTTATTTGGATAATGGAAAATACAATTTTGCAGCTGAAAGTTTTCCTAGTAATAGTGCAAGGGCATCTGAATTTCATTTTGGAAGCTTTGGAACAGTTCAATTTCTCCATATCCTCGTGTTAGTATTTTACTCTCCCTTCCCTTGCTAAAAAGCCATTCAACTCTTCTTAAAGCTATGTAATGTATCAACCTGTATGACTGATTCAGGGAGAGAATCCCGCATCTTCACAAGTTTGCTGTCTATACTTTACTGGATAAAATTCTGATTATATGGGCAACACAACTTCTGGTGGGAGGGCCCAAGTGATGGCCGCATCTTAAAGAAGCTCCGCACCTGCTTGATAAAAATTCACCACCAAAACTGAAACTTGCAAAATAGCAAAAGCTTAAGCAGGACCATGTGCGTTTAAGGGCAAAAAGGGCTGCAAAATCTCCTGGCTCTCCCTCATTTTGCAAACCCAGAAGCCCACAAGTGCCTACCCATAGACCCAGACTGGATCACAAGCCTGATCTCTTGCATAAACTAATAAAAACAGTTACCTCTAAACCCAGTAAGAAACAGTATTCTGAGTAGGCTGGAATAAGACATAAAAAGCACCGGTCATGCATGGCATACACTAATGTGCATGTTTACCCCTCTGCATACATTCATTACCCTTTCAATAGATTTTGCACCACTAATGCATCTATCATATCATCATATCATATTGTACTGGACTGAAAAGCCTTATATGAACCAAAATGCTCAATTGAGATCACACTTCTAACACTGATATACCCTGATATCTGGAAAAAAAACAATAAATATATTAAATAAAAAGCACCAAAAAAAGCACTTGCTTCCTACAGTGTGCTCCTCAAAGCAACAGTGTCAGCTCACAAGCTATATGCACATGTTAAACATTTCACATTACAAACTTAACCAATCCAGCCAGAACTCTGGAAAGCTACATTAACCCCAAGCTGTATTAAATGTAACCGATCTTCTTCAAAAAACTCACACCTTAGAACACCGCTGAAGGGAAATATTCTATGGTCAACCAGCTGCCATGCAAATTAAATCAACTGCAAAAGAGAATAAAACTTCACATGACCCAACTCAGATACAGATACCGTCTGTGAAACACAACTAACTACAACTGAATCATCTATTTCTCAAGTGGAATGCCTAAACCAGACAATGCTACCCCTGCTAGAAATTGGCTAGTATAAAAGACTGTGTATCTGAAATCTTATAACAAATAACAAATCAATCTCAGAGACTAACGCCGAAGACAGGATCTCAATGTTAGCGGATGACTTAAACATGGTGCAATCCACCATTGACCTTCAACAAAAAGAAAATTGTAGCAGGAGAAATAATTTGAGACTGGTGGGAATTCCAGAAACATTTAAAGGTAAAGACCTGGAACAACGGATACTGGAATGGCTTCTAAAGGCTCTCAACATGGGTTCCACCCACCTTGCTTTCCCCATGGAAAGATTCCACTTTCCAGCAAAGAATTGCAATGCCTGAACCAGGTGATATTTAAACTTTGCAGACAAGAATCTTGGAAGCATACAGAAAGAACAGAACAGTTATGTATATTGGCCATCAAATCTTCCCTTTCCTGCCTCAGTAACATCCAAATGCAAAGGCTTTCATCTTCATCTATGTGCATCAAGCTAGTAAAGAACCTAGCCTAGCCTGGTTAGGGTGAGATAAGCTTAAAGGAGCAAAAAATACTTTTGTGTGCAAAACAGAAGGTATTTACTTGCATTGTGATGTATGCATAGCACTTCCTTAATACCAAAAATTAGAGTTTAACTCGCCCTTAAGGCATTATAAAGGAGTGATTTGCATTTTTCCTCCCATAATGCCTTATGGGAGGGTTAAACTAATTTTTGGTATTAAGGCAGTGCTATGTATATTGCACAAGACAAGTAAATACCTTCTGTTTTCAGAAGGCCTTATGATTCATCAAGCTACAAATTTTCTTTACTATTTCTTGCTAAATTAAAGATAATAGACAATAGCAGCATATGATTTTATGAAGACCCTAAGCAGGCAGTGTCTTACACTGAAACACGGAATACCAACCAGGACAACCCCACATAACCTTCTGTCCAGCAGGCATGCTCGCTTTGCCTACAAAGATGAAATATTTACTATTGATATTTCAGACTTAGATCTGAAACAGATCAATGGTAGATTCCGTTTCTTTAGGCTATACAATGATTTTGCTTTACTTTTGATCACTTATAGAAGCTTCTATACTAACTTCCTTTGAACCTCAATATCTACCTGAACACAACTAATAATGCCCAAATGGCTAAATACTCTTATATGGATGAAGACCATCCGCTGAGCCTCCAGAAACTAACAAAAAAATTCACACATCCTTTTTCCCTACACTCTACTAGCTCTTCTGTCTCTTCTTCTCACTAAGGGGGAAATTCACTAAAGGGTGAAGCTAATTTGCCAGCATGACGTCAATTCGTAACTTCGCAAATTTACTAACGCCGACGCCGTTAAGCTAATTTTTCAATGGGAGACCCTATACTACATCATACTCAGGAACTATATTCCACTGAAATAAAGGTACTTTCATAAAACATAGGTGGTTTAAATACCCTAGATTTTCTAAATATGAGAAAGCCCTTGTAGTGCTCTTACAAGGGACACATTAGCAGAAAAAAGACTACATAGCATTAAGGGACACCTGGATACAAGAACAAATCATGGCAACATATACATCTGTAACCCTTTCAACTCCCCTTCTGCCATGTTATACTCCACATTTGGCACTTATCCGATGGCATGGGACAAACCTGAGCCACTCTGCAGTGGTTCAGGAGAGACTGGGTACCTATTACGTACCAATACAGTGTCTCCACCTAGTGGGATCTGGTAATGTACCTAGGAACACATTAATAACACACAGCATTTAGTACATACAATTTAAATAAATCTCCAAAATGCATGCTAATCAAGTAAAAAATATTTTTATTACATAATTTAAAATGTCCCCTCATTACGCCTAACACGTTTCCTGCTTACCTAGCATTTAGTCATAGGCAGTTTCATGCTACCATATATTTACTAAGTCTATATCCAAGTTGTTTGTAGTTTATCAACACTGAATTTAGTGAACTGAATAACTTTATCTGAATTAACTAGCCAACTAGTACAAACAGTTCTCCTAAATAACTCACTGGTGCTATCTGAATAACTAATATTCAAAGTCATTTAATGTATTCCCAGTCTCTGAATCTTCAAGCGCTCCTTTAAGGCACTGTCCCTTTAAACAGGATACTCACTCTAAAAGGTCTGTCTTTACACAGAGCCTTCAGGGGAGTCCAGCAGTTGCAGCCCTGCAGTGCGACTACCTGCCCCTTTGGATATTCAGATGGAAATCCCCTGCTGATCTGGATTTCTTTCTCAATCTCTGTCGCTCCAGGCATAGTATCTGCCTGATCAGAATGTCTACTTATGGTGGGCCTTCCAACTCTCTATGCCAACCAGCAGTTCCTCTTTCTCTCTCTCTCTCTCTCTCTCTCTCTGTCCACTGCATGGTTCTCTCTTTCCACTACATGGTTCTCTCTGCCAGGCTCTGCTGTTTCCTTTTCCTGCCTGCCCCTACCCAGCTGCTGTGTAACTTCCTGTAGCACTGTGATCTGTACAGTAGGTTGCTGGGTAATGGCGTACAGCACACAGACACAGGCTTTGTATCAGCTGCCTTACACTTAGTGATGGGCGAAACGGCCGCGTTTCGCTTCGCCGAAAAATTAGCGAATTTCCAGAGAAATTCGCAAATTTTTTGCCGATTCGCGAAACGAGTCGCGACGAATTTTTGCGCGACGAATTTTTGTTGGCGAATTTTTTTGGCCGTTTCGCAAATTTATTCGCCAGCGGCGAATCGCGGGAATTCGCCGCGAATTCGCCCCTGGCGAATAAATTCGCCCATCACTACTTACACTACTTCCCTACACTTCAAAATCTAGAGGTGTAGCAATATTTCAATTAAATCTTCACACAGCTCTGTCACTAGGACATACAAAGATAAAACAGGTCAATACTTAATAGTAGACATAGAAACTCAGGGAGATACTTATACCATAGTGAATTCATACATGCCTAATAATGATAACATTTTTTAAAGAACTTCTGCAATGATTAGACTTCTGGGGGACCACAGACCTAATCTGTGGTGGAGACATGAATACAATCTGGAACAGTCTCATGGACACATCAGGTACTTCTTACAAATACCCAGCACAGAGAATTAAACTTCTCCACACACTTTGTGAATTCTTAAAAATACAAGACACATACCGTTATATCTAAACAGACACCAAATACTTCACTTTTTACTCAGGAGCACACAGCACACCTTGTAGACTAGACTACATTTTTTTATTTACTCCTTTCCCATGTAACTTCAACAAAAATTGGCAACATTTCTGACTATGCCTTCTTCAAATAACTGATGATTTCCCTCCTACTTATATAACAGCAATGATTTTCATTAGTATTTAAACCAACATTGGGCTGTGATTTATGAATCTAATGTCACACCAATAGAAATCTTATCTTCTTGAAGAGATTTTTTTTTGTTTCCCACTTTAACTGAATAAGAGTATACCTGATTATACTTCGCCTTATTCATTTGGTCACAATGTTTAAATGCTCTAATAATCTTTACTTAGTAAACACTGCTTGTATTTTTT
This sequence comes from Xenopus borealis, assembly GCA_024363595.1. Lineage (NCBI taxonomy): Eukaryota > Metazoa > Chordata > Amphibia > Anura > Pipidae > Xenopus > Xenopus borealis. Next base: position 96,653,248 of record CM044434.1, on the reverse strand, counting down.
ATGTGCACTTCTGTTTGTTTTGTCTTATATCTCAAAATACATACAAACTAACATTATTGGGGGAGTGGAGCTGTGGGAAAAATATCCTGCTTTAATTTGATAAAAATGTATCTTCAAATAAAAATTAAAATTGCTAAAATGAAAATTGAATATAGGATTAATTCACCAAAATAAACTTTCTATATATAATCAGTTAAAAATCTCTACAGTTTCTAAACTAACCCAGTTAGTCTTCATTCCCCCTCTCAGCATCAATCTCTCTTCAGGCAGGAGTTGGGAGTCTGATTTCCATTGACAGTTAGATCCAATATCCTAAATCTTAGCAGATGTATTAGCTAACTCAAATAACTGATTCCAGCACAAACAAAATATAGCAAAAATCTGACTTTTGAACACATTATGCATGTAGAGAGACAGGATTTCTAGTGAATTTGAAAGAGTGAGCTCTAAACATCTTCTAGGCAAAATAAGACACACTCCCCCAAGGCTATATTAGACCACACTGTCAATCAACTTCTGACTCCGACTCCTGCATGAGACTGGAGATAGAAAAGCCTTCTGAAAACAGAAGGGGTAAATACATCAAATAGAGAAGTTCCGCCACATTCCGCAGCTCTCCATTCATTTCTATGGGATTTTGAAAGGCGTATTTATCAATGGGTGAAAGTGAAATTTCACCCTTTGATAAATACGCCTTAAAAAATCCCATAGAAATGAACGGAGAGCTGCAAAATTTCCCTCTAGTGGCAGAACTTCACTCTTTGATAAATTTACCCCAGGGTATTTACATATTGCATGCTTTACACTGCTTGTCTTGCATTGTGAAGGGATTTTTGACTCCTTTTAACCCAACTCTCTTATGTCTGCATCACTCAGTGTTTAATACAAAGATTATTCATCCAGCCTGCAGTGGAGATCCAGTTTAATTCAGTCTGCAGTTGTCATTCCTTCCCCTGCTTTCTCTCTCAAGCTATACTCCTGCTTCATGTTCCTGCCTCCTACCCAGTCTGCCTTAAAGTTACACTGTACATAAACATGCATACACTACATCACCCTAGCCATGTTGGGTTCTCTGCTTCATTATTTCAGAAATAGTACAGAATTTTTACTTGATTATATTTAGAACATTTCTGATTTCATCATCATTAAGCTTATATTACATTTTAATTTTAACAATAGTTCCCCTTAAAAAATGTAGTTGAAATGTTACTTGAATGAATAACGAACTTGTTTTTTTTTTAATAAATCATGATTAGAATTAGTTTTCAGAAAATTCAAGATTGCATTATTGATATATTAATGATTAAAATGACCCACATCTACTAGCATGTATCTGTACTATTCAGAGTCATCAAAGTTAAACAATTGTATAGGAAGGCTGAAAAGAAAGATGTGAAAGTGTTTCTGTGGCATGTCCTTCATTGTTTGCTACAAATGATAGTGCTGGCAACATGAAGAAGAATCAGAAAAACAATGTAAAACACAACATAATCTAGTACACCAGAGAGACCAGATCAATGAGGGATACAAACAGGAACTAGCAGAACTACAACTATGATTAGGTCGTGAAGGAAGTGGACAGCAATTCAGACAATGGTCAGCAGCACCTTCTGCAGACAGCTTCATATAGTGTTCACTTGCCATATGGGGTCCCTGTTTGGGACCTGTCAGGAAATTTCTACCGCTTAACAAAACTTATGACATTTAAATGGAGCTTACAGCTTGTTTCAATCTATATGATAAGATGAAGCAGGCTTTTAAGGGTGTAATCTATAAAAATGTTCCAGAGGGGCACTATTCACTATAATGAAAAACAGAGGTTGATGTAACTGAGGGTCAGTGTGCAAGCAATATATTATAATAATTATAATTGCAATGCAAAGATTATATGCCAGATTGACTAATTGGGTTTAGCAAAAAGTATACAATTCAAGTTATAAAAAAAAAAAACAGGTACAGTTAAAAACCCTCGAATTCAACCCTCGAAATTTTCCCGACTAAATCGAATATCAAATTCGTAGGATTTTACTGCTATTCGATCTATCGAGCGATCGAGTAGAGATCATTCGATTTCACAGAAAAATCGTACTAAATATCCGATTTCACAAAAAAATTGTAGAAATTCATCCGAATCGGCATCTAAAAATCGGATGATTTGTATTCGATAAAAAAAAAACGGTAGGTTTAATCTGGTGAAGTAGGCAATAAAAAAAACATTTAAAGGGCAAGTACTTCGTCCATCGAATGGTCGAACAATTTTCTTAATTCGATGGTCGAATTAGCCCAAAAACAAATTTGAAAATCAAATTTTTTGCATTTGAATCCTTCACCTGAACTTAGTAAATCTGCCCTTAATGTGTTACAACATATTTACTTTTTATCTTTAATAACAGATTAGTACAGTATCTTGTACTTGATCCCAACTAAGATATAATGAATTCTTATTGGTGGGTATATGAACCCATTGGGTTTATTTGTTTATGTTTCAATGATTTTTAGCAGACAAAGCATGTTGATCAAAATTATGGAAAGACCTCTTATCTGAGAAAACCCTAGGTCCTGACCATTAAAGATAATAACCTCCAATAACTGTAACTCTAATTATAAAGTATTGTCATATAAATTTCACAAGGAATAGCACATACATACATATATTTATAGATATATAATTTAAACACACTTGCATTATTAATTATGCTGTCTTGAAAAGAACTGAATGATTAAGATGCACAAAGGGAAACAGCGCCCCAGAGCATTATTCATGTTAGAGAATATTTAGAGAATCAGTGATATAGTATTTATATTCTGCTTGTGTGGTACAGCTAGAGAACCATATGCATAATATGAACAGAGAAATCTACAAGCTGCATACAAATAAAAAACACAATTTATATAATAAGGAAGCTGTAAAGGTTGCATCCTATTTCAAATGAACGTTGTTTGTGTTTTCAGTTTTCATATCAACTGATCAGCAACCTCCTGCTAGCAGTGATGTGAACTCTTTGTGTGCACAATTTCTCTTTCACTTGATTCAAAACTCATTAAAATAAACAAGCAGTCCCCAAATGAGATTTTATTCCAAACTAAGCTCATTGAAAAGTTAAATCTGGGCCAACTAATATTTCATATCATGGCATTGATTTGTTACAGCAGAATACAGTTTCTGAATTGTAAGCAAAACAGAGCAAAATAGTAGGTGACTTCTGTTCTATTTCACCGTCTGTCTACAAAAATAAAAATGTATGATGTATAAAGATTAAAGCTCGACATATGTGGGCTGATAAATGTTGCTGATCAATAGGCCTGCCAGACTGATTTCTGTTACAGATTCTGTATCTATTGAGCAGGTATGAAAATCCAGCCTGGTCCTTTCCAGGACATCTTCATAGGACCCCTGTACTATCCGCTCCTGCACTTACCCTGTTAGGCCTCTAAGAATCACAGAATTATGCGGGCAGTTCTGAATGCTCCATAGCATTTATCTTGAATGTCAGGAAAGTTAATGAATTGTCACGTCAAACCAAATACCTGTTTCAATGCTTTGTGCAATCAAATGAGATTCTGATCTGTTTGGGGATAAAGGATTTGACTAGTTTTCTGTGCTGGAAAGATTAGATACCATGCAGAAAATACATTGTTAAATCCAAATTGTTCTCTCTCTCAGTTGGCATCTCTGGGGTTCACCCCATGTCAGTCTTATTATCTAAAGTTGAGTGAGTGCTTTTTAGTAATAATATTTTTGTGTAGTCCCATAAATCTTTTCTTAGGCATGTAACCTTGTTTAAGTGCTGGCGGCACTTGAATGAACAGCATATCAGGGTAAAACTCCTCATTTGATCAAAAATCAATTTGCTGCTTTATTGAAGATAATTTGGCCTGCCACGGTTTCAAAGTTCAACCCAATAGTTTACTAAGCCTTTGCCTCCCCACAGCCTTTTATTGCTTATCAGTGCAAGATTTCTAACATCTCTTCTCCCATGGCTGCTGCAAATGTAACATTTGCTAGTGAGTGTAGCAAAAACTTCATAGCTTGACTACCAAAGTAAACCTAAAGCTTCTAAGGTTTTTGGACTTTGCAAAATGGCCCATTCTACATGAATTTTGTCAGTGTTACAGTCAGAATAATAACAGTCTGTTGTCACTAATCTGATAAATCACTGTTTTTAGTAGAACTTACATTTCTACATGGCACATCATTTACTAGTAAGTGTAGTAGAGTACTAGAAAACCAACAGTCATGACATGCATGCTGCTAATTCTGTGTAATTGAATTCATTGAGGCTTGTTTCAAATAAAAGCAATGTGGTGTTCAATTAGTGAGGTAATTCATTCTGTGAAAAACAGATGTCAATTACTGCCCTTATTTAAGGAAAGATGGAAACAAATGCTGTACATGCTAGTGCATTTCTCTTGGAAAATTTGAGTAAAATGGCTTGTTCCAAACATTGTTCAGAAGAACCGCTTACTTTGATTAAAAAGTTGAATGGAGAGGGGAAAACATATAAAGAAATGCAGAAAATGATGGGCTGCTCAGCTAAAATGGTCTCAAATGCTTTAAAATGGCACTGAAACCTAAATGATGTGGAAGAAACCGGAATATACCATTTGAATGGATACATAAGAATAGCCAAAATGGCAAAGTCTCAACTATCAGCTCCAGAAAAGATCGAAATGACCTAAAGTTACCTGTTAGTACTGTTACAATTAGAAAATGCGTATGTGAAGCCAAGTTATCGGCAAGAAGCCACTGCTTGAAAAAAAGACATGCTGAAGAGGTTACAATTTCCCAGAGAACACATGGGGGGAAATTTAGTGAAGGGTGAATTATTGCCCCGGAAGGCTCCACCACAATTCACACAACTTCGAGAAACTTTAATTCCTAGCACATATGCTTTTTCATCAAAATATGACATTAGTCTCGGCAGATTAATATTAGTCAGCGCGAGCATTTCTAATCAAACTTACGCTAGAGTTACTTTCTTCCTAGCAAAACGTTAACACACTTTGCTTAGGTGAATTTGAATAGGGTGGGTACACATACTGTAGGTCATATACATGTCTTTAGAGAAGTTGGTGAAATAGCTTGAAGTGGCCACTTAAAATAAAAAATGCCCAAGGAAGCAAAATGAAAACAAAAACAGATCCTCTATTGTGCTAGACATGAGCTCACCCTAAAACAAATGAGGCATGACCTTCAAATGGTTAAAAAAATACATTTAACAGTTACAACTTTTAAAAATAATCCCACTTTAAAATATGGAAAAACACAGCGTATTGACTTTTTTTAAATGACTTTTCAGGATACAGGATATGTCGTCACTGACAGAAGATTGAGGAGGATGTAGCGTCATCTTATCCAGTCACCAGTAGTGATGGGCGAAACTCCCGCGTTTCGCTTCGGCGAAAAAAGGAAATTCGCAAATTGGCGAAAAATTAGCGAAACGAGTCACGCGTCGTTTCCGACGCGCGTCAATTGCGTCGCATCGTTTTTGCCGCGCGTCGCTTTCGGCGCGTCGTGTCAAAAACGACAAGCGACTCGTTTTTGTTGGCGAATTTTTCTGCAGCGAATTTTTGCTGCCCTTTCGCGAATTTATTCGCCACCGGCGAATCGCGGGAATTCGCCGCGAATTCGCCCCTGGCGAATAAATTCGCCCATCACTAGTCACCAGTTATAACTTGGAAAAGCAGACTGTCACGATTGTTCTCCCAAAACCCAGAATAATTCCCAAGGTCCCATTCGTGGGATTCTGCCTATAACAGCCACCTTTCATTACAGGAGGAGCCCTCCTCTCCTTGGGTGCCACCAGGTCTTAACCTGAGAGGACCAGGGAGAGTTCAAGGCAGGCAGGAGAAACGCACATAATAAAGGAACGGAGAATTGATCTTGGGGGGACAGCATGAGTCGATACCAAATGAGAGCAGGCAGTACAGATACAGGAGATGTAAGAGTAGTTGGGGTCACAGACCAGGTCAAAAAACACAGATATTGAGGTACAAAGCAGGAACTGAAGGAATAGTCAAAGTTCAAGCAAGGGTCAAGGCAGGCAATAGACGATTCAGGAACAGGGACAGGCAAGGTCAAACACAGATTAAACAATAATAGTAATAGTATTTCTGGCAAATATTCAGTATTGATGACCTCTCCGCCACATTTGCCTCATTGACTGGCCTAAAGAGTAATGCGGCAACATTTTGTTCACTGATGAAAGCAAGATTGTTCTTTTTGGGCCTAGGGGTTGCAGATGACCTCCAAACACTGAATTAAAGCCAAAGTACACTGTGAAGCATGGTGGCGCAAGTTTCATGATATAGGGAAGTTTCTCATACTATGGTGTTGGGCCTATTTATCACATACCAGGTATCATGGATAATTTTCGATATATATAAAAATACTTGAATAGGTCACATTGCCTTATGCAAAGAGGAAATGCCCTTGAAATTGATGTTTCAACAAGACAACAAACCATGAGCAACAAGCCCCGGACGTGAAAACAAGTGGGTGACACCAGAAATGCTGTTTCTGTGGCAAAACCAAGAAATGTAGAAAAATTGTGGAATGTAACAGGTGCCAGAAGTTGATCGATTCAATGAAACACAGATATGCAGCAGTTCTCAGAAACAGCAGTCATTCAACTGCATATTAGTTCAGCGATTCAAAAGAAAACAAAATCTTGAAACATTTTTCAGTTTATACAGTGAATGTCTGATTTCATAAAGAAGAATGCAGACACTGCTATTTTTTGAAACAGCCCAATATTTCCTTCTCTTCACTTTCTGTAAAGGAATAACACACATTTGATACATTTTTCTTCATGTTTTGATTTGGAATAAAATGTGCAGTGTTCCTAATGCATTTGTATGTATGGTCATTCAGCACGCCACTGTGTATATGAACTCATTTAGAGAATGTACCATTAAGAAATACTCCTTGTGCATGATTTTTATGTTACCTGGAGTATTTTTTTATAATAAGAATGAGACCAGGCAAAGAACAAAGACACAATTTTTAGAAGTATCATAATTGCGTGCTTTATTGATATACAGAGTAAAGCATTATATAATACAATAGTAAGGCATATTTTTGGTGAACTTGATATGTTGTGAAAATGCAGGAACAAATATGTATAGAAAAATAATTAGTAAAATTTGACAGTGTTGTTTTTGTTAGAACACTATATAAGATGAACTGGTCAGTAACGGATAACAATGACATAACATGCCATACAGTGTAGGTGGAAAGGATAAACATTTTGCAAAATAATTTTACTGTTAAAATAATGATACTTTCAAAACAGTTCTTGTAAAACGATTAGAAATGTGTATCTGAACGGTTCACACATTCCATCACATGAACAAAAAAACAAAAAAAAAGAGTAAACCCAAAAATAAAACAAAATAAACCAAACATATGCAAATTCTTTCCATTTCCAGAATCTCTCACACAACTGCACACAAGAAAATCAGGTATTAAATTATAGAGTATAGTTTTAGTTAACACAAAATGAACATATTCACTATTTTAACACAGGGGCTGCAGACATGATGCAGCACCACAAGGGCTCTGTGAAGTTGGTTATAACTGGTATTTGTACTCTCTAGCTGAAATTTGTAAAAAAAAAAAAAAAATATATATATATATATATATATATATATATTTTTTTTTTTTTTAACAAAGGAAACTGGTGAAATTGAAGGTTTTGGCTTTACATGTGGATTTGGTTTAATTGGGTATAAGGAGAAACATATAGGGGCAGATTTACTAAATGTACATGAATGATTCGAAATTCAATCTAATTTTAAAAAAGATTAAAATTCGAATATTTTTGAAGGCCACTTCGACCATTGAATTTTGAAAATTCGATTGAATCGAATGATTCGAATAAAATTCTATTTGAATATTCGTCAGTCGAATTACTTGCTCTTTAAATTTTTATTCGACTGAGAAGCTCCCATAGGGTTTTTTTAAGATTTTTAGATCAAATAAATAAAAAATCGATCAAATGGTTAAAATCATTCGAATCAAATTTTTTTTTTATTCGAATTGCGGAAGGTTTTAAATCTGACCACAATTCGATTGGTCGAATCGAGGGTAAATTCACCCTCGAATTTGACCAATAGTAAATCTGCCCCATACTGTAAGAATCCATAGTAATACCAACACCCTGGTTTCTGGCGTGACATATGCTTGAATCTGGTCCATAAAGGTTTGCTCAAAAGACAACTGCCTAAAATTAAACAACACACAATAGATCTTCAAACACTTCCAATATATCCACAAAACATCTCCTTGAACTGGCTGTATTTTTGTTTTTAAAGCCCATGTGAAGATAGGCCATATTCTCTGTAGCAATGGGATAAAGGAGGTGACTGGTGATCCCTTTGAAAAATAAAGCTCTTGATATTTAATAAAAATGCATGTTTAAAAATGAAATTAAATATGAAGATTTGAGGCACAAATGCATTGGCTTAGAAATACACCATACATTGAATATAAATAAAATTGAAATAAAAATAGTTACAAATCCCATTAATTCAGAGAACCATAGCCATGGACTGGGTGAAAACCTTTTTTGCCAAAGTAGAACCTGAAGCATTGTTCAAGATGGATAATTCCATACAGAACAAAGTAATAGAGTTCAGATTTACTAACATCCAAAGGGAGGCTGCAAACTTTCAGTAAACAGTATTTCCTTCATGCTTACATTCAAAGCTCAGGTGCAATATTTCTTAAGTAGAAAGCCGAATTGTGCTCTCTAAAGAGCTGAATTTCTGGTTAGAAAATTAATTTGTTAACACCCACTGCAATGGATCGACTAATCGTCTTTACAATTAAATCAGTGCACATATTTTTTTCAGCAACTTTACAAATCCTTTTCCTGGCAGAATTCTGTACAAGATTTCTGGCACTAGGAAACAGTAATTCCTAATATATGTGCTCTTGGCCAGCTCCAAACATAGAACCATGTGAAAAACTATATGTAGCATAATCTTTACTCAATTTCACCCAAGTGTTTTCACCACACATAAAAAGAAGTACCAACATTTTGCTTGTAGCCCAGAGTGAGACTAACAGGTTTGGAAAGTCAGTGATTATAAGCGCTCCAGACTCACCCCTCACAATCCAGTTCTTTGCTCAGCTCCATAAGGTCCAGGGTGCTCAGCCACCAGTATTCCAACTGTAGAATCTCCTCATTCAAAGCATAAACCAGGCGGCACTCCAAGATAAGGTTAACAAGTTATTGCAGCAGGTCAAGGACCGACATGGCCTGACGCATTTCGGGATAAACTCCCTTAATCACTATCCTTGACCAGCTGCAATACATTTTTAACCTTATCCGGATTGCCACCTGGTTTATGCTTTACGTAGGGAAATACAAATTTGGGACTCAAAAAATTCATACAAAACTAGGCTTTGACTGGTTTAACACTTTCTGAGAAACAAGTGTGGCAATGCTTTGTAAAACAAGCACACACATTGTTTTTAACAATTCTACAACAGAATTTATTTTTATTTTTTTTAAGAATATCAGGAAAAGCTTAATAAAGGTGATAAATTACTGGAAATATTCCAGGAAATGCTAGGAATCCCAATGGGACTTTTGATAAACCTTCCTCAAGCCGTTAATAACTGTTTCTATGAACTTATCTTAGTGTCTATCACATTTTAGCTTTCTAGGTTCTAGAAGCTTTACCAAAGCAAACAGTAGACTTATGCTGACTTTCAAAGTCACATTCAGCAATTAAAATGTTAATCAGTCAACTATAGTCTGCTTGTATGCAGTAGCAGGTGAAGCCTGAGCCCCATGCTTTAACTCACACATAAACGTAAATAGCTGAAAAGAATCACAATTGTATTTTGCAATTCTGTTTTCATGCCAGAATCAGGTCAAATCTGTCATGACGGGTTGCATTGTTTATTAAAAAAAAAAAAAAACAAAACTGGTATATACGGGATATGCGTCCTGTGTGCCAATGAGGGGCAAATGAATGGGCAGTCACAATTAGAGGATAGCAGTTTTATGGTCCTAGTGTTAAGTTGAAAAATAACGTTCCAACCCTTTTTCAATGTTTAAATTTCAGTACTTACAGTTCAATCATTTTTTACTGTATTTTGTATATTTCACAACTTTCATACTGCAGTGAGATAAAGTGCTTCCTTGTGCAATTGCAAAACATGTAACAGAAGAGGGGATGTAAATAAAGACCTACCCAACAGATTAAATGAGGCATGGGTGCAGTCTTAAAAACATTATAATCTTTGGTAACTGTCAACTTGGCAATATTTATAGTTTAGGCCTGCAAGGGTTTTATGGGACCTTTCTCTTTATTATTTTCATTACATTTTGTACAGAGTGGCTGGTGCATAGGACCCTGTAAGTACACTATTACATAAGACCCTAATCTGCTAACCAAGTCCTTCTAATTAATGGTTAATTAACTAAATGTGAGAAACCTGATTCCCTGTTTCTGCCTTTTAAACTGCTGTTACACTGTAAAACATTACCGCCACATTGCAGATAAAGGATATTTCCATACAATGTATTGTATGTAGGTATTAGATTTAAAATGAAATAATATCCCCGGTTGCTCAGGGAGTCTATGGCAGGTCCTCACTTTATCCAGATTAATGTGAACATTGTTACATTTGAATGGCTTCTTAAAGGGCAATAAATGTGCAGTTATAACAGATTATATTCCTGCAGCTCAATAATGATTACACTCCAGAAATGACAAAACAATTCCAGTGTGGGGTAATGTATCACCTACTGCACATTATGATACTAGGAATCATTTTGTGCCGTTAAGTAATGAAAAATTAAGGTGACTTCCTATATCCTTTAGTTGTATGTTTGGGGGATACTTTTTTTTTTTATTCATTAAACACAAAAAATAAACATTGGGGCTCATTTTGGGGCTGGATGAATGAAAATCTTCATAGTCATATTGGGGCTCATTTATATATTCAATGAACAGTCTGTAACATTAAGTAATGTATATATAGGGGCAGATTTACTGTTGGTTGAATTTTGAATTAAAAAAAAAATTTGAAATTTGACCATCACATTTTTCTGGGTGGTAATTTTTGATCGAAAACTGCCGTTTTTGATTGAATTAAAATCATTCAAATCAAACGATCGATTTGTTCGATTAAAATTTTTTTTTTCCATTTTCCATGCGGTTCCCCCTAGGCTACAATGGCAATTCGGCAGCTTTAAGGTGGTGAATATTGAATTAAATTTTTTTTAAAAGGGCCAGTACTTCGATTCAAATTGATAGTCGAAGTAGCCCAAAATTACCTAGAAATTTTAATTTATAAATTCAAATATTATTAAAAAATTCACTTCGACCCTTAGTAAATGTTCCCCTTATTGTGTTCTTTGTATTAAACAGATTTAGGGGTTGGAATATTGCCATTTTCTCCTGGTTAAGATGTAATTTTCAGCTGCTGATATATTGTTTGAAGGAGCAGTTTACATGGCAAAGTAAAGAAACGGCTGCAATAACTTTTGGATTGCAATAGCATCAGTTAAACCTTTTCAGAAATGGAGTACCAGTCCATCTAGCAGTAGACTGCAAAATGTAATCTATGATAGGTGGAATTCCACAAAAGTCAATTCATTACCCCACATAGCGTGCATGAAATCCCTATCGAATGTCAGGGAGGCTATTACAGCGGAACTTCTCCCATTGACTTATACATGGACTTGGCAGGTTTTAGATGGTGAATAGTCAAATTTGAATCATTCCCAGGGTAAAGCTTTGAAAAATCTTGAAATCTGAATCGAGTTTGGATTACACAAATATAAATCAGTGGAGGAAACTCCAATTTTCTCTCAAAAACTTTAGATAAATAGGTACAGTAAGCACCAAAAAGGCCTCCATATAAGGCCTAAAAAAACATGTAATATTCAAATATAGCTTGCACACAGAAAAAAGAAAATAAAAGGTGGTATTTTTTTAAAAAAAGAATTGTATTAGCGCAATAGTACAACATTACAGTACTGTAATGTACTATTGTTTGACCAAAAAATCAATTCGAATTTCCTATTCGTCCCCTGATAAATCTGCCTTTGTATGTTGACCACACCTTCCTAGACCATATTTTCAGTAACGCCAGCATTTATGAACATTTGTCTAGCACCAGCAAGTTACTGCCAGGTATGACTTGTACATAACCCATTATCCAGAAAGCTCGGAATTATGGGAAAGCCATCTCCAATTGACTCCATTTAATACCATTGCATTTTTATAGAAATTATTTCCTTATTTATGCTTGTTGGAGACAAAACAATCCTATTTGGTTTCATTTATGCTTAAATTATTTTTTATTAGACTTAAGGTCTGGCGATCCAATTTATGGCAACACTCCTTATCGTGAAAGCCATAGATTCCAAGCATTTTGGATAACTGGTCTTTGTATTATGATCTATAAAAGCAAATTCTGATTTTTTATGGATGTATGTAATACCTTGTGCAGGGTGGGTGCATGCCTACCGGTACTGGCATGTATCATTGTTTCATTAAAAAATCAGATAACTCCTTATATTGAGCACCTCTTTTTTTCTTGTAATAAGTTAAAAGGACTCTGCAATGGAAACAACTCACTCAGAGAATCAAAACAACCTTAGCATCACCAATTAGAATGCAACAGTAAGAATGCAAATTGTATTGAATTTATTGAATGAAAGTCTGGCTCATACAGTTTCCATTGATTTGTTGTTTGTATGTGAATATTTTTTTAAATAATCTTTGAAATGAAGACCATGTTTACACTGAAGACTGCTGCCCCATTCTGGGGGTATGCATATGGGATATGTTATCAACTGACTATGTGCCCTAGTCCTTTGACTCAATTTTTGTCAAGGGTAAGAATAAGATTTATTTAAATGTATATAACACTATATTCAAGTAACCAGGAAAGAAAAACTAAAGGAAGAGAAGAACCCTTTCAAGAAATACTAAATGCGATAAACCGCTGAGATTTCCAGTGTTTACAATGTTGCTATGAATTACCAATGATCAAAAGAAGACTAATGTTTTTGTCTAACTATTTTTAATAGCAGAGTCTTTTTGAAATGTAAAAAACATGAGCATGACCAACTGTAGTATCTTTGTCTATGTATTAATATATTGTTTGCTAGATTTGTTTTATATGCATTCATGTGGAACCAAAAAGGGGATATAAGTTTACAATATGCTACATTCAGATATTGAGTATAGCAAGTTATATCTGATGTTTTAGGCCAAAGACTGATTTAGGTGCTGCATGTATGAGTTGCTTGTAGGGTGGGTAGTGGTGACTAGTGATGGGCGAATCTCACCCATTTCACCGAAAAATTCGCCCCTGGCGAATAAATTCGCCCATCACTAGTGGTGACCAATGGCTCCTGGTATGCCAGCTAGTGCAAGCCTCAATACACTGCCAGGACAGGGGTTCTATGACCTGCCTTGTTTCCACAAATCATTTCAGGACTTTACCCTGTAAAAGGAGGGAAGTATTGTTCAATGATTTGATGCCACTCCCTATGTTTCTAAAACATCCTGGGCTTCAAGCACTCAAAATTCCCCCATGTGACATTGCCGTTATAGTGGGAATTTGTTACTATAACTATTAGTTTTCTCACCCCTAAAAAACACACAAAGATGGATATTGTTTTCCACAGTTACAAAGCCAAAGTGATTCTAAAGTCAATGCACTGCCTTAGATTTTTGTTTTTTTCTTTTTGTGTTTTTCTTCAAAGAGTAATTTTATTATATAAACAAGTAATTTATATTATAAAGCACACTTTTTGTTTACAATCTTTCTTATAACGGATATAAATTTTTTTAAACAACCCAAAATTGCCATCCATAAAAAGAAATGGCGAGTTCTATTTTATTTAAGCTATTAAGATTTTACATGTAGTTTTCTCATAGTTTTGTACAATTGCATAGACGTTGAAAACCTGCCATTGTTACCAAAACAATAACAGACTTAAGAAACTACTGAAAGCTACAGTATTGTACCACTACCCTTCACAAAAATAGATATTTTCTTGTAAACTCTTACAGTCTAATCCCCTTTTGTTGTACGAACGTCATATATAAAAACACATGCGTCATGATTGGAACGGTCATTCTAACACCTCGTCATCAGTCATAACAGTAACTAAGGTTTCCATCGCTCTTCCCAAATCATCCACCATGTGGAAAAGGCTCCCTACATTGGTTCCTGAAAAACAAAACAGAAAACACATTATAGCAAATTTGTTATAAGTGAGGTCCTATTAAAACAAGTGGTTAAATACTGCAAACAATGCTAATAAGTATGAAAATAAATATAATTCTTTAATGTATGACTTCGTGAAGAAAACGCAAAATATACACAGAATACACCAGAATAAAAAAAACTCTAATTAGGCATGTTTACAAATAGATCTCAAAGCCATAATGAGGTGCAGTCGAAAGGAATAAACTGAAGCATTTCCACTTTATAACTATTTTATGCGTGTGAGAAGTAGGCAGAATCTAACACATGCAATGCCACTTAATCCATGAATTAAAACAACAAAAATAAGAAAATAGTGACATTCACCACCACTTTACAGAATTTAACAATTATTATTATTCCCTGCTCCGGCAGAGCTAACAATACACTTTTCCTACCACATGCAGAAAAACACAAACACCAAGGTCAGTTTCATATGACATATGATTACATTACGCACAGAATATTTTCTCTGCATTTTTAAATTTACAAAGTGATTTGTTTTAGGTACTGCACACAAAAATATTTAATGAGAGAGAGAGAGCAATGCCATGCATTTAGAATTCCATACACTTCAGTAATGTTTCTGGGATCCAGCTTGTCAGACCTAGTGACCCAATTGCAGTGAAATTTGTAATATTATTAACATTTATTTATATAGCGCCAACATATTTTGTAGCATATATAGTTTATACATGCTAGATCCAGTTGAAAAAAGACCAAAGTCCATCAAGTTCAACCCCTCCATACACTTACATAAACTATATATACTCATACACGAACTATAGATTTTAGTATCACAATAGCCTTGGATATTATGCTTGTCCAACAAATCATCCAAGTCCCTCTTAAAGGCATAAACAGAATCGTCCATAACAACATCACCTGGCAGTGCATTCCACAACCTCAATGTCCTCGCTGTGAAGAACCACTTAGCTGCTTTAAATGAAAGGTGGCCTCTGTAATGTCTCTAATGTACTATAATGTACTTGTAAAGTGTAATCATGTCCCCTCTCAAGCATCTTTTTTCCAGAGAAAACAACACCAACATAGACAGTCAAATGTTAATCTTCCATCCCACCAACCAGTTTAGTTGCACATCTCTGCACTTTTGCCAGCTCATTTATATCAAGACTGGAGCCCAAAACTGCACTGCATACTCAAGGTGAGGCCTTACCAGGGATCTATAAAGTGTTGAGTTAATGCCCTTTTTTTAAACAGACCTTTATTTGCTTTAGTGTCCATAGAATGACACTATCCAGAATTAGACAACTTGATATCCACAAAAACCCCTAGATCCTTCTCAGTTAAAGAAACACACTGCCATTTAGTGTATAACTTGCATTTATATTATTTTTGCCAAAAGTGCATTACCTTGCATTTATCAACATTGAACCTTGTTTTCTGCCCAATTTCACAATTTAGTCAACTCACCTCTGCAAAGTAGCAGAGGTACCACCACTCTTTGTAAAATATATTTTAGCCAGTTCTCTATCCAGGTACAAGTACTATTTTCCAGGCCAATATTCCTTAAATTAACCAGTAACCTTCTGTATCAAATGATTTAGCAAAGTTTAAGTACATCACATCACTGCCTTCCCAGAATCAAGGTCCCTGCTCACCTTCTCATAAAAGAAAATTAAATTAGCCTGGCAAGATCTATTACCATGCTGGCACAAACTCATTTTATTATGATTTGCAATGAGGTCCAGTATATTATCCCTTAATATCCTTTTGAAAAGCTTTTCTTTCACTGATGTTAGACTAACCAGCCTATAGTTTTGAGACTGAGAATGGAATCCCTTTTTTAATAACGGCACCACATCACCGACACCTTTAATAAATCAAATACATTTATTATATTGCCCTACACATGTGCTCCCTGTATGGGTTAGTTGCCATAAGTTAGGAAATAGTAAATTTGCGTAGTCACCGGAGTGCAACTTCACTGGCATTAGGGTGCGAAGTTGCGATACTCCAGCTACATCGCTAGAGAAAATTTGCCAGAGTTGGACTTAGTAAGTAACAAAATGATGTCACGCCCTTTAGTGAAGTTGCCCCTATGCCTTTTCTTACATTTACAGAAGGCTGAGCATTTTCACATTTCAGCCACATTTGACTTAGAGGCAAATTAATCAAAGGTCGAATTTCAAATTCATGCGAGTTTTTAAAAACTCCAATAAACTCCCATGAACTTGGCATTCAGATAAAAAAAAAATTAGAATTTGACAGTTTTGGCCATAAAAAAACCAAAATCAAATTCGAATTTCCACTTCAACCCTTGATAAATCTGCCCCTTTATAACCAACATTCTCTATTACTACTTTTTTTTATATTTCCAATATATTGAAAACTAAGTGTTATTGAGAGCTATTGTGATAAACTCAACTGTTTCCACTGGAAGCCTTTTCCAAATCCAAACCAGTGTTCATGTACAATAATTGTAACAAAATATACCCTAGTGCCTTTTTGTAAAATAAACAAAAGTAGAGATGCACCATATTCAGAGTTCGGTTTAGCTCAAGTCCGGCACACTTTCAAGGATCAGGATGTGACAATGCCTTGCCGAACAAAATACGAATTGCTATGTGACTAAAGTTCAAGACAACTGAAAGTGACAATTTTTTTTAACAAATGATGAAAAGGTTTGACTTTTCTCAGCTTTGAATAAGAAAATTAGGGTTTGGATTATGAATTAAGTGCATCACTAATGTAAGCACAAACAGTTTAGCCATGTAAAAAATTATTAACGTTAGTAAGTACGCAAGTAAGGACTCAAAACTCACACTGGATGCAAGCGTTAATAGCGACACGTGATGTCATACCTCTCAGCACTAAGCAAATACTTCAAATTATTGCTTTCCTGGATAATATATGTCCTGGAGTAAGGCAAGTGGGTTGACGTTTTTAAATACCTTTGAAGAACTTTTATATAAAAGAATTCAACAGCAATGTAAGGTGGTCTGCCATGTGTTGAGGACAAACAATACTTTGTCGCCCTTGGGAAATTGTGCTTCTCCCTGGTGACAAAGCCCCCAAAAATACCTTTTCATTGCAGCCAACAGGAATTGCCAATGGAAAATCATTTCAAATGGCTAATGGTGCTTCTTGTGCACTAGTGCCATTTAAGTATATTAACACAGCGATTCCCTGGTGGAATCAAAAAGGTATTTTCCTATAATAGTAAAATAAGGAGGTGCATTGGGGCTCATTTATCAACACTGGGCAAATAACAAATGGCAACCAATGAAATTATTGCATTTATTTGCAGCTGGCTGAAAAAAAACAATCACTGGTTACTGCCATGTGCAAATTTGCCCAGTGTTGAAAAATGAGCCCCACAGTGTACACACAACCCCCCACCCCACCACACACACATACTTTTGCATTTACACATATAAGGGAAATCTACTTGCTTTGACAGAATGATTCTTAATAATTCATTAAAACATTATCCCCCATATGTAATAAAAGGCACTAAGTTTGCCCAGGAGCAATAACCCATAGCATCCAATAAGATATTTGCTTTTAAACAGGTGACAAATAAATTCTACTTGCTGATTGGTTGCTACAGGGCAAACTTAGTGTCTTTTATTACATTACCCCCTAAATCTGTAGGGATAACTGGAATTATAGATGAAAAGGCCTCTGCCAATACAGAAAACCTGGATTAAATGTCAGCTGTTGGTGGAGGTAATTTAACAAGTGTTTAACAATCATTTGAGATCTATGGGCTGGACAATGTTAATGTATATGACTAAATTTTAACCATTCAGCAATGTTTTATGTACTTCACCATGACTGCCAGACCCCATACAAAGCCTCCCCTCAAATGGAAACATTCTCCAAACCAATTAACTCTCTGATGTATGATAAAATCAGTCCTACTAAGTGGCCACAAATACACTACAGTTTGCTTGATGGTTGTTTAGAGAGAAGCTGCCACTTGTACAGTTGTGCACATAAGTTTACATACCCTAGCAGAATTTATGATTTCTTAACCATTTTTCAGAGACTATGAATGATAACACAAAAAACTTTTCTTTCACTCATGGTTAGTGGTTGGCTGAAGCCATTTATTGTCAAACAACTATGCTTGTAATTAGCGGGTGTTCATAAAAGGTCAATGACTTTCTGGACTTCTGACAGACCCTTGTATCTTTCATCCAGAGCTGCACTGATGTTTTTTGGATTCTAAGTCATGGGGAAAGCAAAAGAATTGTCAAAGGATTTGAGGAAAAGTAGTTGAGCTAACACGTGCCTGGTGGGTACAACCTCATTCAAAAGAATTGTGTACGTCTAGGTCTGCGCTCCCCTGCATTCCATTTTGCTGCGTTCAGCCGCCGGGGAGCGCAGACCTAGACACAGGTACGAACGCCCATGTGTAAGGGCCCTAAAACAGGAAAGGGATATAAGAAAATATCAAAGGAATTTAGAATGCCAATCAGCAGTGTTCAAACTCAAAGAAAGATAGGCTGCATGGTCAAGTTGCCAGAAAAAAGCCATTATTACACAAATGCCACAAAGTATCCCACCTATAATATGCCAAACAGCACAGAAATAAGCCTCAAACCTTCTGGCACAAAGTCATTTGGAGTGATGAGATAAAATTTAACTTTTTGTCCACAACCATAAATGTTACATTTGGAGAGGATTCAACAAGGCCTATGATGAAAGGTACACCATTCCTACTGTGAAACATGGTGGTGGATTGCTGATATTCTGGGGATGTGTGAGCTACAAATTCACAGGAAATTTGGTCAGAATTGATGGCAAAATTAGTGCAGTAAGTTATCAAAAAATACTGGAGGAAAATTTGCACTCAACAGCCCAGAGCTGTGCATGGGACGTACTTGGACAATCCAACATGATCCAAAACACAAGGCCAAGTTGACCTGTCATTGGCTACAGCAAAATAAAGTGAAGGTTCTGGAGTGGCCATCTCAGTCTCCTGATCTCGATGTCATTTAGCCACTCTGGGGAGACCTCAAATGTGCATGTTCATGCAAAACAGCCAAAGAATATACTGGAACTGGAGGCTTTTTGCCAGGAAGAATGGGCAGCTTTACCATCTGTGAAGATAAAGAGCCTCATCCACGAATACCACAAAAGATTTCAAGCCGTCATTGATGTTAACGGTTAATACACGGTAATTAATACACAGTATTAAGAACTGGGGTATGCAAATTTTTGGGTAGTTTTGGTTTGGTAGTTTGGGTAGTTGTACGTCTAGGTCTGCACTTTGATTTATAAAGAGTAAACACAGTTGTTTGACAATAAATGGCTTCAGCCAACCACTAACCATGAGTGAAAGAAAAGTTTTTTGTGTTATTCATATTCTCTGAAAAATGGTTAGGAAATCATAAATTCTGTCAGGGTATGTAAACTTATGAGCACAACTGTATGTATGAATGCAAATATAAAGAAAATTAATATTCTGTGCACACAAAATATTCCCCACTGTTCCTCTGCTGTAAAAAGATAAAGAGATGAAAAAATAGCGAAAGTACAAGAGGCCTTAAGTAATTTTTAACTTCAACCAGCACATTTTTTATCTATGATTTAAAAAAAAAAATAATATAGTTATTTCCATGAAATGCATATTATACATGTATTCCTTTCATGGAAATAGCTATGCAATATGTATGAAAATAATTTCCAATTCTAGGACATCATGGAAATATACTTATAAATATACATAACACCTTTATGACTCAAGCTTCCTAGATATTTGCTGTTGTACCACTAATGGTTGAGAGGTACTAAATATTAGCACAACAGAGCACTTGTGGAAAATGCACTTTGTTAAAGAGACTGGTAGCTGCACAAATGCCAGACACACAATGTGGGATGTGACAGACACAAAGCAGCATGGCAGTGAGCCCAGATCTCACTAACCTCTCTCATTTGCTTTCCAGGGACCCTTCTTCCTTTTGTATTGAGAGGAAGAGGTAGAAGAAGGAAAGAAAAAAAAGACGACCAGTCACAATTATTATGTTTTTCACACAAAATACTTTGTATCTGTCTTTTTGGGGCTATAAGTAACAGAATAATAGAAGGCAAACCAACTGCTCACTGCGTACCATTTTGGCAGAAACTCTGCTGGAAACAATTGAGCTTTGTTGCGTATCATTTTATAGTATAGTAAATTGCTTGCATTAATAGGATGGGAAAACTTTCTGTAACTACATACTACATAGATCAAAACTAGCTAATCTATTCTGGTGACAAAGAGGCAGATTTATAGATTAATCATGGTTTTTATTTGCAGCCAAGTGTGGCTTCACAAGCACTAGCTTTACCAATATTTTTTTCAGTCTACAAATGTTTTAACTATAACTTAATTCAAATTATATAAAATGCATATGCTGTAAAGTTACATAATTTTTCTACTATGGAAAGTGGCACTTTGGTTCAGGCCTCCTTGATATAACATTACAATCTTATACAACTAAGCTATGCCCCTTTCTTGTATGTTGTGATGGGTGCATAACATTATAGTAACCTGATGGAAAGTGATAAGGAAGCTGACAGTTAGGCTAAGCTAAGGGCCATAGCTGTGATGCACAGGCAAGTTGTAGCTCAGTAGGTAGGAGACAAGCTGTTGAAATTCACCCTTTCATTCACATAAATTCCAATTACCTGAAAATGGCTGGTACATGTACACTTTCTTGATAATTGATCACCAATACTGAAAGTCCTAGTAGTAGCCACCTAGAGAAAGCATGCCAGGTGCTTTCAGGTATTTGCCATTATAGTGAATGACGGGATATTTTCTGAGTGTTCTGACCTCACCTACTGAGCTACTAAACTATATAAAATTCATTGGGGTAAATTTATCAAAGAGTGAAGTTCCGTCACTAGAGTGAAATTCCGCCACTCTCCATTCATTTCTATGGGATTTTGAAAGGCGTATTTATCAATGGGTGAAGTGAAAGTTCACACTTTGATAAATACGCCTTCAAAAATCCCATAGAAATGAATGGAGAGTGGCAGAATTTCACTCTAGTGGTGGAACTTCACTCTTTGATAAATATACCCCATTGTGTGCTACTGCCCTACAACTACAAGCTGAGTAAGAAATAACTTCATAGATAAATAAAATGGCTGTCCACAAAGCCATGTCTGTGCATTTTTGTGTGTGTGTTCAAAAAAGCAATAATGTTTGAACGGATGATGTATGTCCATTTAAAGTAAATTTGAGGTGATTTCTATGTCCTATATAAACCTGAAATAGCCTGTAAGTTAAATTAGGATGACAACTGGGGTGAACTGAAAAAGTGAACTGAAAAAGTACCCTTAAAATGTCAATCTTAATTTTAAAAAGACTTTAATCAGGACGAGGTTCTGCACCAAGCCAACAACTGAAACTTGTTTTGTGACCAAGTGATTTATATACAGTCTTTATATGCAGACATTTTCTTCTGTGACTTTAATCTGTCTGGGTTAAAATAAATGACTGAGGTGGTATTTAATCACTTAGTTCCCCTGAACAGCAGACCTCTGGCTTTGACATCTGTTTTGATTAATTCGGCAGCTGTATCAGATGTGGTTCTGCAGTGTGCAATGAAGCTGTGAGACTTTGCATGGGAAAGTTTGAGAGAACTGACCCAGTGTATAAAAGGACAATTAAAAACAGTGCCCTTGCAGAAATTTGCATAAATGCATCGGAAGCCATGGTAGCTTCAAATGGTTTCTCATCCTCAGTAATTAAGGAACAGTTCTATGGAATCAGTTCTATATAGACATTCCTATCTAAGCAGTGGGACAATGCATGCATAGGAGGAGGACATCACTCAGTAACAATGTAGATCAGGGCTACACGGGCCACACCTAT
Source organism: Xenopus borealis (assembly GCA_024363595.1). Lineage (NCBI taxonomy): Eukaryota > Metazoa > Chordata > Amphibia > Anura > Pipidae > Xenopus > Xenopus borealis. The sequence goes on along the minus strand of CM044434.1, from coordinate 96,631,163 downwards.
CTTTCTGGGGCCCTCCATGAAAGTCTGCATGCTGTGTCTGCTTACCATGTGTAAGCTTTAAAAGGTATCACTACAGAGAGAAACTGCATTGTTTTAGACTCAAATTCAGACTAATCCCCTGTATTGTTCACACCTGTGACCTCCCTGCATTGTTCACACCTGTAACAATTCTATTGTTCACACCCCTAAAGCCCTGTACTGGTCACACCTGAGATCCAGACTGAAACTGCCCACATTGTTCAACTGTTCACACCTTATTCAAAATGCTAATAGGGCACCATCACTGTCACACTGTGTGCCATACTCTGCTTGTCTACTGCTGCTTGTGTGTGCCATTCTTTGCTTGCATGTGCCATACTCTGCTTGCCCAGTGTTGCTTATGTGTGCTATATTCTGCTAGCCCAGTCCTGCTTGTGTATGTCCTACTCTACTTGCCCATTACTGCTTGTGTGTGTGCCATAGTGTCATACTTTGCTTGCCCAGTGCTGCTTGTTTGCATCATACTCTGCTTGTGTGTGCTATTCTCTGCTTGCCCAGTGTGGCTTGTGTGTGGCATACTCTGCTTGCCCAGTGCTGCTTGTGTTTGTGTAATTATCTGCTTGCCCAATGCTGCTTGTGTGTGTCATTCTCTGCTTGCCCAGTGCTGCTTGTATGTGTCATTCTCTGCTTGCCCAGTGCTGCTTGTGTGTGCCATTCTCTGCTTGTCCAGTGCGTGAGAGTGTGTGTGTGTGTGTGTGTGTGTGATAATCTGCTTGCCCAGTGCTGCTTGTGTGTATCATTCTGTGCTTGACCTATGTTACCTGTGGTATATAAGCCTGGTAGTGGTTTGATGTGGGTGTTTGTTTGCATTTGGAAATAGTTATTAGGGGTCCATCATGTATTGGGTGTTTTCTGTATTATCCACAGGGGAGGGTATATGGCTGACTTAAATTTTTCAAATATGAGTGATGAGGGATATCTCTGCAGTGAGCACCAACCATTTGGATTTTTGGTGTGCTACTACCATTAATGTGGATATGATCTTAAAAGTTCTTGTGGTAATGTGGGTGTGGCTTATAGTGGGTGTGGTTTAAAGGGGGAGTGGTCAACACTGACTTCCATTATCGAACCTCCACCATGTAGGCCAGAAAAAGTTTGGCCCTCTGTACCACAGAAGTTGGACAGCACTGATGTATATAATGTTTGGGCAATAGCCTATCAAAGTATAAGGGTTTTTTTCCTCAAAATATATTACCACTAAACAACCAATCAGCCATTACTCATATATTCCCCTGTTAACCAAATAATGATGGATACTAATGAGCAGTGTGTAGAGACATCCAGCTAAAGTGGTAAAAGGGATTTATACTATGGGCATAAACCGTCAAGGTTGGGGATGTTTTCTCTGGCAAAATGACACTTGCAAGGGGACGTAACTACTCTATAATTAGTATAGATACTGGTATATATAGTTTATGCGACTGTATGGAGGGGTCATTAAAAGTATATAATATTTGTACTGGAGTGCATTTGGCAGGCTTAAACTTGATGGATTTTGGTCTTTTTTTCCAACACAACTTTACTATGTAACTATATGAAAAATGGGTTTATTTCCCTTTACTACATAGTATGGTAATACATGTGTACCATTTTTTCCAGGGATGAACCAAACCCATTGGAAAAGATATGACCAAACACAGAATCCTTAAATCCCTAATTTACATATTCAAAATAAAGAAATTGCATCAATAGTGTCATAACCACAGAAAAAAATATAGTCATATTCATTTGTCAAGTCACATGACTTAAGGGTTTTGATTCAGTTTGGCCGAGCACAATCCAAACCATTAAAATCATGGAACTGAACAAATAAATGCGACTAGTAGGATTTGATAGCAGAAAAAATGGTCTTGCTACATACAGAATTAAAGACTAGCAAGTAAATTGTATAGTCCCTTCGTAATGCAAAAGCTGTAACAGATGTGATGTAGCGCTTGGCTGGAGGTATTGAAAACCATATCAAGGGTGATAGTTGCCCACCTGAGCCCAACCTCAGAGTTGGCTATATGGCTATGTGATGCATCACAATACAACATTATCATTTTGTACCCATCCAGCAAAGATGGAAAACACATGAACCAGTAGCACTAGCAAGCTGTCATCTTTGTCGTCATCCTGGGTTGTGTACATTTGCAGTGTACACAATAATCAGAAAAAAAACACATTCCCCCTTTCATATTATGTGAGCAAATGAGTTAAAGTAGGACATGCATAGAACATCTGTATATCTTGTATGGCTGCCTCAAAAAATATCTTTGTGCATGTCTTAGGACCTTCACTCTGGCCCCAGGCTTAGCAAAAATGAACTGAACTTTTACTTTAAGTTCTGATTTTACTGCTCTACAATTATACACAACCCAGAATGACAACAAAGTTGACAGCATGCAGCTTGATAGTGCTACTGGTTCATGCGTTTTACAGCTAAGAGGAATACCGGTCCTGAGGTAAGCAGTATTTCAGCCTTTTCTTTTCCCTTAAAGTTGTGAGTTGGGTCAGTATATCTGAGTTTTTGGGTTTACAACCTCTTTAAAGCTTCCTAACACTTGGCATTACATGTAAACCACTTGCAACTGTTGTTATGCACCCTCAACTTATAGTTCAGGTATGGTTTCAAGCCCCCTTTCTTAATGTTTTCTTATTTTTCTTTGCCTACTAACATTTTTGTCTTTAAACAGATTATCAATATTACAAAAAACACTGCAGAGTAAAATATTTTCTTGCTATTAGCAAGCTGCTGTTATGGGTAAAAACCAGTAGGATTTTGTATTTTGAGTACATTCACTTTTTTAAGTTTGTAATGGAGTACAGAATGTTACAAAATGCCACAATTTCAATAAAACCAGATGCCCTGAGCTCAACTGCTTACTAAAGCATATTGATTTGTTTCCCTGGAAAGTCTTAGAAAAGCAAACAGAAATTCTCAATAATCAGTGGGGCTTGTTTAAAAGCCAAGACGGATAAAGAGAAGAGACGAAAATAAAACTTTACCTGAGAATAAAAGTTTAAAGGCTATACAGGGTCAATGTTAATTTGTTTTAAAGATACCAACTGAAACTCTGCTTTTTCCATAATTACGATTTTATTTACCTCGTGCAGTTGGGAAGGAATTGTTTAGCTGTTCCATCACTTCATCTAGGCCTGTGCTTGAGTCATGAGGAGGGTTGAGGATATCATCCTCACCTGAAAAAAAGCATAGTGAGACCATGATTCTTCAGCCTTCCCTTAAGCACACCTGTAGCACAATATATGACACAGTATAGATATCTCATATATCATTCTCACAATATATCTGTGTAAAATGTATATATTGTTCTATTGGAATCCCACTCATGCGCAAGATTTCATAAGTTAAGTAGTAAATTACTGAAATATTTTTTTTCGAAATATGATTTTCAATCTTTTATAATCTTTAGACAGGCTGTGTATAATAAGGACACTATGGAAACCAACTGTATGCATGAGATGCAATATCACAATGGTTTGATTTCACAGTCAAAGAGTTGCTTGTTGTATGCAAAAGTTAATTTAGACAAGCCACAGTCATTTTGGAACAAAGTGCTTTGTACTGATTGATTTATTTGGTCATAACCCAATTCTTCAGGATAGTGTTCAAGCATCAGTCATAAAGTTGAAATTACACATGGGTTGAATATTCCAATAGGACAATGACCCTAAACACACTTTGAAATCTAAAAAGGCATTTATGCAGAGGAAAAAGTACCATATTCTGGAATGGCTCTCCCCCGACTTGAATTTAATCAAAACATGTATGGGATGATTTGAAGCAGGCTGCCAACAACAAATTTAACTGAACTGGAGACATTTTGTACAGATGAATTGTCAAAAATACTGCCATCCCCATCCAGAATTCAGGCACTCATCAAAGGCTACAGGAGGTGTCTGGAGGCTGTTACATTTGCAAAAGGAGACTCAATTAAGTATTGATGTAATATCTCTGTTGGGGTGCCCAAATTTATGCTCCTGTCTAATTTTGTTATGTTGCATATAGCATATTTTCTGTTAATCCAATAAACGTTAGGTCACTGCTGAAATTCTACTGTTTCCATAAGGCATGTTATATATGAAAAGAAAGTTGCTACTTTGAAAGCTCAACCAATGATAAACAAAACTCCAAAGAATTAATACGGGTTCCCCAAATTTTTCATGTGACTATATATTATAATTATCTTTTAACTCAATTATTTGATAGTGCCAAATTTTTGCACTGTGTGGCAATTTTCAGTAATAATAAGTGCAAGTGAAGGTTGTGAAGGCATTTACCCAATCAGAATTGCATTTTAGTTGCACTTTGAAAAGTTTTGGTCTGTGATTAGACCAGCCTGTAAGCAATGCTTGTGTGTTTATGGACAAGGACAAGTCGATAGTTGCTTTAATAACTTTCACATGTTTCAGGTAGATTTCCAGGTCCTTCATTCGCCCTAGTCTCTGAAAGTAAATGAAGCATTAACATGTCCTAGACACGACTCCTCTGCCAAAGAGTTCTTGGTGTGTTTCCAGCAGAAGAGGTTACCTTGTAGCTATGACATAAGTTTATTAAAGCTGCAATCTTCTGCCATTTCTTTTTCTTCTGTGTGCTAGGACACATTTTACTTTTAATAAAATGCTGCAATTTTTCAAACAGTTTCACACATTTTGGGATTCATACAGCAACAAAAATGAAAAAAAACAAAAATCCATACGTTTCTTAAGAGAATCATTCTATGTTTTAGTGATGCTCACACTATTAAACTTCTGCAGACAGAAATATTTGAAATCTATCTTTTACAGTCACCGTACAGATTACCCGTGTTTCTCTTTGTAATACAGGAAAAAATATACTGAGCGGATATATACTCTGTTGGTGTTAAACCTAAATGTGGATGATACTTATGTAGAATTGTTAGTACAGGTATAGGATCTGGAATACTTGGGACCTGGGATTTTCAGGATAAGGAATATTGCCATTATTTGGGTCACCAAGTCTTCTAAAATCATTTTAACATTAAATGAGCCCAACAAGATTAGTTTATCTTTGATGAGGATTAATTATATCTTATTTGGGATCAAGTACAAGATACTGTTCTATTATTACAGAGAAAAGGGAAATAATTTTAGAATCATTTGCTTAAAATGGACTCAGAGTTGGGCTTCCCTTAATTCAGAGATTTCTGTAGAACAGGTTTCTGGATAAGGGATCCCATACCTGTAGTATGTTGTAGGAGACAACCCACTAAAAAAAAACCTTAAAAAACATGACTGTCCTAAGATCACATACTTTTAAAATTCTATTTAGCATTTTTCTGCATAAAGGCAGATACTGCAACTCATTAAGTCACCTAAGCTGCTTCAATACACTAAAGCAAATTCTATTTTTATACTGAACACCATGAATGTGTTTGAATTAAAATGTCTTTACAGATTGCTTGCAATGTTAACACCTGAAGCACATGAATTCTCATTATAATATTCAGAAAACTGAACAAGCAACAGTAAGCTCACACAATTGCTGTATGATTAGCGTTTGGATGCATTAATCCTTTCTGGCATTTCAGATGCATTAGAACGGGCTGTTCTGACAATCTGCAATGGTGGGAGAACACTTCTTCTCTGACATTAGCTGGGTGAATTTAACAAGTTCACTGGAATTAGTTTGGAGGAGGAGGGAGTCTGACTAATAATAGATGATAGAGTTGACATTTTCCACTAAATGATTAAATACCTGTATTCAAAATAAGCCTAAAAAGGGCTAGTGCTGAAATGCATTCTGTTTTAAGTTAAAAATGTGTATTGTTTTAAGATGTTTTAATTCAACACCAGATGCTACATGATGGGTGCTCCAGATACATTTTTGGAAAGGGGAGTAAATAATCACACTACACTGCACTGTATAATGAACTTCTGCTTATCCACAAACCTGAGACATAAGAAGACAAAGGAAGGCAGGGACTTATCAATATGGAGGCCGTTACGTTAAAAACAAAACAGTCATCCATTACTACTTATTTATAAAAACTTTGTTCTTTATCAAAAGAATAAACAAAGCACAGCATCATAGAAGCTCTATGTACCTGGATCATAAGAAGCATAGCTGTGCATTTGCCCATTATTCACATGATTGTCTCTAGACAATACAAGAGCAGCACCACCATATGTTTACTTTTTCGTTTCCCTTACATAGAGTTGGACTTGCCTATGAACAATCCCTATACTAGTGCATTCTTCTAGTAAAAGGAGCATCATATTAGGGGGGGTAAAGTAAAGTCATTCTATATTAATCAAAAGTAACTCAAAGCAACTGGACTTGCTGAGAAATTTTAATGAAGATGTTTCACTGCTCATCCAAGCAGCTTCTTCAGTTCAACTGACTGGTGTCACAACGGCACATTGTAACTCTTCAGAGAGGTGAAATCTGAAATTTACAGTAGTGTTGATTATGTGTATTTACAGTGATAGGATTACCAATGTGTCATGCAACTCCTAGAAAACAGGTGTTACTTGTGAGAGTTGCATGAATGGATGTGTGAAGAGTTCTGAAACCACGGGGAACAGATGGTAGAACAGGTGGTGTCGATGCCCCAACCTCTGTTTAGGGATGGTTTCTCCACCTTAAAATGAATCGCCTCTTTCACACCTCTTTGAAACCAGCGGTCTTCTTTATCCAAAATTTGGACATTACTATCTTCAAAACAGTGTCCCTTGTCTTTTAGGTGTAGAAAAACAGCAGAGTCTTGCCATGTAGAGTTGGCCCTTCTATGCTGATCCATTTGCTTATGAAGCAGTTGTTTTGTGAACTGCCGAGAACTCCCCTACACCAGTCAGTTGAAATGAAGAAACTGCTTGGATGAGCAGTGAAACGTCTTCATTAAAATTTCTCAGCAAGTCCAGTTGCTTTGAGTTACTTTTGATAAATATACCATGACCTGGATAATTGAGAATCTTCATAGTCATAAAGTAATTCTATTCACTGGAAGGGTGTCTAACTTATTCACTCCAGTGAATCATGCTTTCCTAATCCGTTAGGTTTTTAGCATAAGTAATTTCTGAAATATGTCAAAAAGATTGCCGACACCCAGTGCATGGTTGACTATCTAACTAGGTTTTATATTTTAAGTTGCCTATTGGTTCTGGTGTCATCCCATTAGGGTGTGCAGTCATACACTGACTGATGGATTATCAGCTTGATCACCAGTGATTGAATTGGGCTAATGCCTAAAATAAATGTATCAGAACTTGTCCCTGCTACTTGTCATTGTGTTGAATTGTATGAACATCATAATATACCAAAACAAATCATGGCTAATACAGTTGATCATTATCACGTGAACCAGGTGGGTGTCTCCAACTAAATACTAAACCAAACAAAGCAGAATGGAGACAAAAGTGGAATCATATCATTAAAAGGAAAAAGCCACTTTAGACTTGTTCTCTGCTCATTGCCTAAAATAGATTTATAAGCAAATTTCACGCTCAGTTTTTATGTTGTATTACACCAAGTACAGTGAGGCGAGGCAAGAGAGAGCAGACTTATATCCACCAGTGGGATCTCTGTCATATGCTGCTCTACACGTTATACATTGAACCAATGCAAATTAATTATGCATCATTGACTAGAAGGTAATTTTTTTTAATAAAATTCAGAATAGATCTGACCCCAAAATTAGACTATTATCTTCCTCCTTCATTCAATAAAGAAATCTGTTAGAACTATGCAACACCAAACAATAAATTAGCTGTATTCAGTTCTTTCTAACACAACTTAAATGAACCTTTCTGACCTGACTACAGTCAGGCATTAGAATATAAGAAAATAACAAAGCATAATTATACTTTAGTGTTGAAAGATGAAAAGCAAGCAGGAATAAAAACTAAAACTACTGGTTATTGTTCATTATAATTTGTTACAATATGTACTGTATATCCAGGCTCTGAGAAGGTATTTGAAAAATTAAAAGATATAGCAGAAATCATGGATTATACTCAACCCTCTATGGAACAATTGATAAAATGAGATACTAAACAAAATCTAGCAGTTGATTAATATTTGTAAGCATATGCCCAGGAATGAATTTGACTGGCAGCTCTTCTGCCTTGTACCTGGAAGGCTCAGTCTCTCACAGACGATTCACAATACACTACATACAAGTCATTAGTGTTTCTGTCCTCAAATATTTCCATTATTACACTGGAAAAATAGAATAATCATAGACCTAGTGATTGCTACTCTCTGTAATTACACTTCCATTTCCATTTTTTAATCATCTAAAGCCAAGCGGCTGCTACAACAGACACTAGCTCAAAAGGAAAATCCATAATTGGTTCATAAATATGCAAAATAATAACAGTCATAATTATTAGTATTGACAGAGAAAGAGCAAGCACACTTATAATTGGGTGCAGAGCTGCCCACAATGCTTGTCCTCCGGTGTTTTGCTAACAAAGTGCAGTTCTTGAATCCAAGGTAGAGCAAAGGGAAACCAAGGCCCTGGCAAACTGTGGGTTAAATGAGAACCAACCCCTAAAAATAAATATGGCTATATATTTTATATACTGAACTTATTGCAACAGCCTAAAGTTTCAGTTTATCAATAGCAGCAATGATCCAGGACTTAAAATTTGGCACAGGCGGTTGAATGTTCAGTAGGGTCTGAGCAGCTGTTGAGAAGCTAAGCTTAGGGATAGTCACAAATTATCAAGCAGAAAATGAGGTTGTCCTGTAATATAAGCTGATGGTAGAAGGCTGATTATTAAATTCTGATGCTAACTGCACTAGTTTCTGTGCTGTTATGTAGTAATTATCTGTATTAATTACTAATCAGCCTTATATTGTGACAATTATATTCTATGTGTACCGTATATTTTTAGTCGTTCCCTAAGATCAGTAAGTGACATCAGCACAGAGCATGTGCAGTGAATCAGCAGAAAAGAAAATGGAGATCCACTGGGGCATCTTTGGGGGCACAGATCTTTACTGCTAAAGGGCTGTGGTTACATTTGGCTGGTACAGAAGCCCAAATCATAATATACAACATTTCTAGCCTACTTCTTTAGTTATGCTTTAGTTCTCCTTTAAATAATAGTTGATTGGAACTGCCCAAGAGCTAGTCCACATGGGAAAATTCAGGGAGATTTGTGGCCTGAGGACTCATGAGGCAATTTCTTAGGAAAGCGCTGCGTGTGAATAGGCGCAGGCGACTTTTCATTTTAGCGGGCGCGAGACACGGGTAAGCAATTCAGAAACAGCGATTAGTCACCACGCGACAAATCTCCCTGAATATCTAAACAGTATATCCCTGAATATTGCTTGCCTAACAGATGCCTTATATTACAAGTAGATAGGACCCAGCGAGCACTCATCTCTAAAGAAGTAGCGGCAAGCAGCTCAGAGGGACAAGACTGCTGTTGATGGGAAGAAGTAAAACCCATAAACTTTAATGGTTTTATATGTGTGTATGTGGTATTTATACAAATGGCCTGTGGGTGTCACTGTGCACAGGACTTGTACTGTGCATACACAGGACTTTCTGTACAGTTTGGAAGTGAAAGTAAGAGTTGCTGCTGTTATGTAATGGCTGCATGAACCTGCTAATAAAGCACTCTGTTATACTCTCCTCATTTTCGGCTACCAAACATAACAAATGGCGATGAGGATGGGATGTGCAAAGAACGTTGTACTCAAAGTTAAGCTGAGATCAGATGTAAAATCAGTACATAGCTACAGAGCAACATGCCATGCAACAACCCAAGCATCTCCAGCTGAATTATTACATGGCAGACAGATGCACACTTGTTTACATGTTGCAGACATCAAACTTCTGCCAAATACTGTTCCTACAAACTCTTCTACTGCTGACAGTCAAATGTCAACAAGCCAAATGCAAGGCTTATACTGACAGAAAACGTGGTGCAAGAGAAGTGCACTTTCAGCCTGGATCTTTAGTCAGAATTAAGAAACCAGGAATACTGAAACAGGGACAATCTAAATTTGCTGCTCCACTTAAGGTGGGATGCCAGCGAGGACCATACGCATGTGAACTGTCTGATGGAGGCATGTGGAGTGTGGGTCATCTTGCTCCTGCTGGATGTGACTTTGGAGATGTTCCATTTGATGAAGGACATTTTCCTACTCCTGATGCCAACTGCAATAGGCCTGAAGAAAATTAACCTATAAGGCATAGAATCATAACACTACCTGCATGGACCCAGGACTATGTGATGTGAATAATGTAAATGATTGCCTTATGCATTGTTGTTGTTTATTACATCTGCCCAAATGCTTTCCTACTTTAGAGGGAATATGTGATGTTTATACAAATGGCCTGTGGGTGTCACTGTGCATACACAGTACTTTCTGTACAGCTTGAAAGTGAAAGTAAGAGTTACTGCTGTTATGTAATGGCTGCATGAACCTGCTTATAAAGCACTGTTGTACTCTCCTCATCCTCGGCTTCCAAACACAACACACTGCCAAGTATAAAAGTTCAGCACAAATACCTAAGCCTCCCTCCTATTTTATATATGACAGAGAGATAGATTAATGAATAAATACAAATAGATGTTTAAAAATAGTCCACCCATTTTCCCCTTCGATTGCATGGGAAATCAATATTCAGCGAAGGGCTCCTTATAATACTGAAGATGACTTAGCAATCATATGGATTGTCAAAAGCTAAAGTACATCCCTGTCGCCATGGAAATAATGATTCAAACTACTGAGCATAAAATGTCCCTACTGGGAATTCCAGGACGATGTTCTCTAGTCAGGACATGATTGTTAGCTGAGGGATGATGTCTGCTTATGATTCTCTCCAATTTCCCCTGAAAGATGATGATTACCTTATTAACTGTGCAAATTCTCCTTTGCTCCCTTAAGAAAGGGTATGGACGCAGGCAATGAATACTTCATAATATAAATAAGCAATATCTTTTCTCAAAATAATCTATTGGTGGGAAGTGAGAAAAGCATTGCAAGTCTAAACAGACTGACCCCACTGGATAATTTGGCATGTCTTAAAATTACATTTATGTGCAGTGACAATTATATATATATATATATGTATATGTGTGTATATATCTATATTTATATATATATATAAATATATGTGTATATATGTATATGTATATATGTATATATATATATATCTTTGGTGGGAGAAAGACCATACCAGTTTTTTCACTTAGGACCGACGCATGGATACTGCCTTGACTGGGCACATCAACTCTTTTTTATTAGTTACAGTTTAGTAGGT
>CM044434.1:96554725-96600640 GCA_024363595.1 Xenopus borealis | reverse complement strand
TCAGAGCTCACTCCTCCAATCTACCCGATCAGGTGCTCAGTCAGCAGCGTCCCCCTGCTATAACACACTTAAAGCTCCAAGGAAAGACGGCACTCCAATCAGGAAAACAGGTTTATTTGGAATAAGGAAGCTGTGCCCTACGCGTTTCGGGAGTCAATCCCTTAATCATAGGCATTGCCTATATAGGTTTTCTCACTATGTTTTCCATTTTACTCATACACTACAAAAACATCAGGCAGGTTAATTGACATAGTTTGACACGCAACATATGTTGTATTGTATTAACATTAAGCTGATGCAGGGGTGTCCAAACTACGGCCCGAGGGCCAAATGCGGCCCAGAATGGATATGAATGCTGCCCAGCTTGAAACGCTCAGTTCCCGAGAAAACGCCATGTTGCAAAGGATATAGGAGGAGGGGGACTCTGCCAATTGCCCAGTTAGTAATAATATAATAATACGTCTATTTAATATCCAGGTGTCCCTTATTCCAGTGTATATCTCCTTCTGGTTATCCAACTGGTATTGTAGTTTTTTTCTGTAAGTTCTTTATTTTTACAAATCAAAAGTGTTTGTGTATTTCATGTGTGGCCCCCAGACAATTTTTCTTCTTCCAATGTGGCCCTCAAAGCCAAAAGTACAGGAACTAATAAGACTGATACCATAAAGAACTGGGAAGTGTGGCACTATATAATAGAGAAGTTGCCTAAACAGTCCCTCCCATATAGACATACAGAGGAAATATTGATCCTTCGGCAAAGGGAGGAAGCTATAAGCAGCTTAAACAGTAAAATATGAATATCCCAAACTATTTCATGTGATGGCATTGAAAATAGATGCATAATAATAAATTGAGTGCAACCAAGCAAAATTTAATTCAACTTACTAGTTAAGAGATACAAGCTAAAGGGACATTAGAGGTGTTTGAGGTAAACCACAACTTGGAAGCATCATGTGTGAGTTACCTGAACAGAGTATATTTAAACTGTCTAGAAGAGAAACAATGCCTGTAATTACAAATTTTTGTAGACAGAATTTTTAAAGTAAAAGGTAGCTAACTACGATGTTTCATTTTAAAGTTTCATGCACAAGTTTTTAGCATAAAGCTGCACAAATCATATAAGTACCAACTAAAAGTACCATGCTCACTGCCAAAATTGATACCGTATGCTTAATATTTGATCAGAAAGAAAACATTCTGAATTTGAAGATAGTTTCCCTCTTTTTCCACCTTTTAGAGGGCACAGGTATACAGTACATGCTGTTTTTTCTCAACACCACTGAACTTTTTCTGTTCAAGCCACCTTTTGAAAACCAACATTTTCTTTTGTTCAGTGCACACACTAAGCTTATAGAAACATTACAGATTTTGGAAAATAACAAAATTATGTTTTTTTAGCCATAGTTCCAAGAACACAGAGCAAAACATAAACCTTTACCCAAGTCTTACTACAATTCACAGTTAAGTTTTTCTAGTAGTAAGTAGGGCAGTAAGTATTCTCCACAAGTACAGTGTTCAGCTACTGATCTGTCATTCATCATCTATTAAAGCTATAACAGTAAGTGAGACACCACAATAGTGTAACGTTTTACTCTCTGAGTAACAATACTCGAGTATAAGGGGTTAGTTATATTTCTAACATAAATGTTAAAACATAGAGCTTTGAAGAGAAAAAATTGGAAAGTAAAGGCCATTCTGAATCATCACTTTGTACAAAAAAAAAAGGCATGGCAAGTTAACTATATGTTCATTTATTAACTACAGAGAAAATATACTGCTGTTATATAGGCGAGAATTTGAGAATAATATTTTACAAAATGTAGAGGAACTAATATATTTAATATTTTATCTTGGTAAATTAAACCATAATACCCAGCCCATTTCTATAGAACAAGGTATGATGTGTGCAAAAGAAACATTTCAACAAATGATTTTGATGTCTTGTGCTCGGGAGAGAACACAGAACTCTTTTCCAAGTTAAAAAGACCAATACATTCCACTTTTTTTTCCACTACTAAAGCTGCACACTCACAATTGCATTGTCAAACAAAAACATGAGTATGATAAAAATAAAGAGCGCATGGAGGAAGCAGCAACAGCAGTAGCGCAAAAATAAAAGTACTCACGCAGAATCTACTGGCCAGAAGTTGATCAGAGTAACAGGACTGAAAGACAAAAAATGGGGAGGTGAAGAGAAAGGCAGGAATCTATAAGAGAACCAAAACAAAATGATGGAATGATGTTTGATAAACATGAAGGCCAAATAATGCAGCCAATTGCAAAATGAGAATAAAAACTGTTAAAGTGACATTATTTCTGTAACTACTGTATTCTAGAATATATATTTTATTGCTCAGGGAAAATTAAAACAAAAACAGTACTTTCTGGGCAGATTCCCTAACATTCTACTATCTAGTTTTTCCCACAATGGGCATTTAAGTAAACAGGTTGTTTTTTTTTCTCCAACTAATATTCCCCAACTATTTTTTCTATTTATGAAAAGTCAGTTTTAGGCTTTTAAAAATTTTCCCCCAATAGATTTTTGGTTTTGCAAGTATTTGCCTCATATGAGGCAGTGAAAATCACTGTATACAGTCAAATGGGAGAAAAGTTTACAGATTTCTATTAAAACCATGATGGGAAATGTTACGGCAAGAGATGGAGAATGACAGTAAACCTGTTTGAAATGTGCGTAATTATTAAACATAATAAATATGTGTAAGTGCATTTGTTTATCAAACTGAAGGTATCTGGTTCGCTGTGTTATACCGGTCTACAGTGCACATGTAGTTGGCATACCCAAGTACATCCAAAAAGAAGAATCCCATTTTTCACAAACATATAGTTGGCATGAAAAACTCGAATAGTATTTTCTTCTCTCTAAAAGTTCAGTAAAAATTTATTCTGCCAAAGCAAACCATATTTTATTTTACACACATATATATATTTTTTTTTTCTTATGAATGGTAGCATACCGTTACCTATGAATATACCATATTTAAGCTCATGCAAATATCCTAATGTGTTACAGTAGTCTATAAATGCTGAATGAGGGCACATGCTATTTTATTTAGCCCATACAGCAGGGGTTTCTTTGGTTACTTTTCATGATATTAAGCAGTGTAAATATTGGCAATATCCTGAAATCTGAAAAAAAAAAATATTATAATTTGCTTATAATAGCACTCGAGTTATAATTTACCCTATATAGACCTTTTAATAAAACTAATAATAAAAGAAACATAACTGAATTGAAAAAGTGTAAAAGTTCTGGGTGCATCAGTAATATGCAATTTAAAATTCAAAACGGTAACCCTCACATAACTTCTAAACTTATTTAAAGAAACAGTAACACCAAAAAATGCAAGGGTTTTAAAGTGATGAAAATATCATGTAGTGTTGCCCTGCACTGGCAAAGCTGATGTGTTTGCTTCAGAAACGCTACTATAGTTCATATAAACAAGCTGCTGTAGAGCAATGGCGGGAATTGAAAAATGGCTATATGGCACAGGTTAAATAATGGATAACAGATATCACCATAAGACAGACAGAGCTTATCTGCTATCTGCTGTGTAACTTGAGCTTTTTCTCCTTTGAATGGCTGCCCCCATTGCTACACAGCAGCTTATTTATATAAACAATAGAAGTGTTTCTTAAGCAAACACAGCAGTTTTACCAGAGCAGGGCAACACTACATTATATTGTCATTACTTTAAAACACTTTTATTTTTTGATGTTCCTTTAATATTTTTCCAATCAAATTTATTATTTTTACCTATAAAACAATGTAAAAAATCAAAGAGACTGTGGTCCACCAGTAGTTTTTGGTCCACTGACCAGTGATCACAACAGAAATCCACTAGCTCTAATACTACAGATTTATTCAAATCTGTTTAATGAAAAAAAATGGTTTGGGCTTTGACATTATTAACTGAAATAACACGGAGTATTTTCATGATAATGTATAGAAACTGGAATAAACAGCTTCAAGGCAGTATTTTCAAACTGCAAGTGTTCTTATTATTAGCAGTGTAAACATTACATGTTTCGGGTACAATCAAAGGGCAACTTTGGGCAATTTCGGAAAGCGCACCGCCGCGTGTGAATTGCCACAGGCGACTTTTCATTTTAGCTAGCGCGAAACAGGGGTAAGCGATTCAAGGAGATTAGTTGCCCAAAACAAGAGGCGATTAGTTGCCAGGCGACTAATCTCCCAGAATCGCCTGGTGTGAACACTTAGGGGCAGATTGATAAATTTCACGTGAATTGATCGAAGTTCGATCGAATACGATCGAATTACGATCGTCCGATTTAATCGGACCTTCGAATATTCTAAATTGGCCTCTTCGATCATCGAATACCAAATTATCGAATAGATCAAATGATTGGATATTCGATAATTCGATCATTCGATGATCGAAGGAATCAAAATTTTTAAATTCTTCGACTGCCTACTTCGCCAGATTGAACCTACTGGATTGCAATAGAAGCCTATGGGAACCCCCCATAGGCTTCTTTGACTAAAGCTGGCCATAGACGTAACAATTACGATCTTTCTCGGGAAAGATCTTTCCAAGAAAGATCGTTCGTTTCAACACACACGTGTAGAGCTGAATCGTCAGATATACAGGTAGAAACAATAGAATTCTACTTGTATCTGACGATTCAGCACTAACAATGGCCGATGTTCAGGGAGCTTTCAAAGGCATCCGATCAAAATTTTCCATCCAGTCCGATCAACCAGCCGACCGATATCTTAATCCTCTGACGATGTCGGTCGGCTCATTTCCCACCATACACGCACCGAATATCGTACGAAAATTCGTTTCGTACGATATTATCTGTGCGTCTATGGCCACCTTAAGTCCTGCTCGAATACCATTAGTACGATCGAAGCGTTAGATCATATGAATCGTACAAATTTTTTGGAGGCTCTAAGGGAATTTCACGATTTTTTAGTGAAATCGAACGATCGGTATTTGATCGTACGAATTCATCGAGAAATCGAATATCGAGCAAAATGATAGCCTAAAACTATTCGATAAGCATTCGATAGTCTAATGCTTATCGCATTTCAAATTAAATTGTAGGATTTTAGGTGAATAATAGTAAATGTGCCCCTTACAGTTTGAAAATACTGCCTTGAAGCCGTTTATTCCTGTTTCTATACATTATCCTGACTACTTTGGGAGTGCAACACAGACTCAAGGGAATCTACAGCAGCATAAATTTGGAAAACCACGTTGAAACCAGCAACCTGTTTTATTTCTCAGTCATTTAATCTTATTTGCATGGCATTTTCAAGTCCACCTGCACTTTCCGGTTGTACATGCCCAGGAACCTCTGATATAATACATATAAATAATGTGGAAATAATGGCATGCTCCAAAAAGTGTCTAAAGCTTACCTATAAAGTCAATTAAAATTAAAGCCAACGAAAAGGTACTTACGTTTCCATGTTATCGCCTTCTAGCACAGTTTGAACAGGCAAATATCCCATCCTTGGGTGCTTAGCAAAGTATCTTTTTGTTCTGAATTTATTCTTCAAAACTTTTGCAAAATCGCGAACATCTTCTCCAGATGTCGTCTGGAAACATCAGGAATTTTCAGGTTATAACTGCATCCTTGAGTCATGCAGTTCAGTATTACTCACAAATGATTGTGGACAAAAGCAAATAAGACATCTACACACACAGATATATTGTAGGCACTTTTACTAGTTAACATTTTTAAGGGTTGACAAATAAAAGGTATATTTTATAAACGTTGCCCAACTTGTCTGAGCCACTATAGTATCTAAATTACAACTTTTCTAGAATAGAATATGCAAGAAAAGGGGAAAATAGATTTAAATCTTTTCACTTACAGGAGTGCAATATTCAACCATTGGGTAGTGCATTTTGTGACCTTTTGCAACACGGCCAGAAAAGAAGCAGCTTTGACAGATGTCATAGTTAAAGTGTTTTAAACTTCGATACCTAAAGGAAAATGAAAAGCATACACTTAAAACACACAGGCTTATATACAGAGAAAATAAAATAAAAATCCATAAAACATATTTGAAGAATACATTTTTTTGGAATTACATATAGGCAACTGTTAAACCATGATCCTTAACAAGTATACAGGTTGAGAAACAACATGTTTTCTTTCTGACAGTTCTCTATCCGGGTACAAATATGTTCCAGGTCAATATTCTTTCATTTAAACCAGAAAGTGTGAAACTGTATCTAAGTAGCTTACATCCACTTCAATCCCTAAGTCCAGATGACTGCTTACCGCCTCAAAGAATACAAATGAATTTGTCTGGAAAGTTCTATTGCACCTGAAACCATGGTTTAAGCTGGGGAGTATCAAAGAAGGATCTATATTTTAGCCATGAGGTAATGATGGATACTACTCATCAAATATACCAATCCATTAGATATTCCAGGCAATATCCGTATCAGTACCCCCTCCAGCTTAGCACTAATCTATGAAGATGAGCTTCCCATGTTGCTACAATTACATACAAAGGGTAAACAACCCATGAAAATATATTTATCTGTGGGAAACTTAATAAGCTACCCTTTGTATTAGCTACCCTTTGTATTACCGTAAATGGAATATTCTTAGATCTGCTATGCAGTTTTTTTTAATGTACAGAGATAAACACCAACTAGTTTTTTGGAAAAAAAAAAAAGCAAAAGATACAGCCAAATACAATTCTGCATTTCCATTGGTTGGGTATCTGTTGTTACAATTACTTTTTGCCCAGCAGTGCTTCTATTTTAGATTCTAACCTCATTTTGTTCCCAGTGAGATTTGGGCAAGACAGACGAGCAGCCGACTAAGCAGTTGTGCGGATGTTTAATTAGGGGCACTTGAGTTATTGGCTAAGAACAAATTAAACCTCCCTCTACCTTAAAAGGCTTGTGTACTCAGCTTGGTTCTCATAAAGAAAACTAATGTTCTGTTAAACACAGAAACTGGTGAGAATATGAAGTAACATCTTATAGAAAACAAGCCACATAAACTGCTTCAGGGGATGCTGGGATATAATTTGCTTCAACACTATAAAAAGGACATTCAAACCATTGTAGATTAAAAGAATCTATCATTCTCTGAATAAAAATATCCCTGGCCTACTTCTGAGGAAGCACACATAATGAGTTGCAGTGGTTGTGTGAGACTGATGTCAGCTATCATGGGGGGAGGGGGTTCATTCCACATACAGTAGACATTTGCTTATGTGAGGGGTGATACATACTTTCTAAAAGGGTATACACTGTAGTGGCAATTATCTGTGGAAGTCGGGTTCTTTCAGAAGTAACAGGACAAAGATGACTGTAAGCACCGAACATTTCTCACATTACCTAGCTCTTGCCTCACAAATGTGGGAGAAGGTAAAAGTAGTTAAAAGTCCAATTTGCAAAAGAGCCACTATACTATAAATTCCTCCTTATCTGAAAGCCTGACACAAACTGCAACTGGCAGGAGAAAAAAAAAGTTTCGTTTATACAGAGCTCATTATCTGTATTTACAAAAACGCTCCTGATTACAGAGGTAGAAAGAAAGGGTTGAACAAAAGGCCAAAACAGAACAATTTTATATTTTTTACAAAACAAAGATTTTTGTTACAAGAATAGGCACAATAGACTTTTACAGAAGTTTAACTCAATATACACCAATAAATAATTTGCATTACCTGAAACCAATAATTGGACACTCCTTACAGATGTTGCACTTTGCTTGGTGTTTGGCAGTCTCAGCAGCAGCTACTCTATGGAGCACTGGCAGCCACACCATGGACTGTGGTTCCAGCCTCATCCAATCCAGAAATAGGGCTGCTTCAATTTCTGGTTTGTTATTAGCCTGGAAAAAAATCAGTAGGATTAAAGAATTTTTAAAAAGCCATTTTATCTATAACATTTGGCTGCTAAGACAGATATTTGTTTTTTAAAGGGATTCTGTCATGATGTAGTATCTAAATTGCACTTTTTACACTGCAAACTATTCACTCTACAATATTAAAATGAATTCCTGAATCAGCAAGTGTGTTTTTTTAGTTGTAATATTGGTGTGTAGTCAACCATCTCAGGTAATTTTGCCTGATCATGTGTTTCAGAAAGAGCCAATGCTTCACTATGGAACTGCTTTCTGGCAGGCTTTTTTTAATGTAACTGAATGTGTTGAGTGGGACCTGGATTTTATTATTGAGTGCTGTTCTTAGATCTACTAGTCAGTGGTTATCTTGTGGTAGGGAGCTGCTGTTACCTTGCCATTGTTTTATTGTTAGGTTGCTGGGAAGGGGGGGGGGGGAAGGATGGGGGTGACATCACTCCAACTTGCAGTACAGCAGTAAAGAGTGACTGAAGTTTATCAGAGCCATGTCACATGACTGGGGGTAGCTGGGAAACTGTCAGAAGAATTTTCACGCAATTCTTCTGATCGTTGATGTGAGGTTGCCGATTCCTCTATTTGCTGTGCACCAGGATAAGAACTTTTGGGTTTGTGTGGTGTGTGATATCGTCATACCTTTTTTGATATGGTAACTCCATATCTTTTTGTAGCTGGGAAACTGACAATAGGTCTAGCCCCATCAGATTTCAAAATTAAATATAAAAAAAGTTGTTTGCTCTTTTGAGAAACTGGTTTCAGTGCAGAAATCCACTGGGGCAGCACTATTAACTAATGCATTAAAAAAAAAATTATTCTGTGATCATAAACCATATCCCAAATATATATTCTGAATAAGATAGGTTGTTAATACATTACATAAAGTGGCACCTTAAACTTAAAAATTTTGAACTGGAAATATAAAGCACAAAATCCAAAGATTTTCCCAGAACTTCATATTTTTTGTGAATATTTGTCTGAAGCTGTCACCCCTACTGACGCACGTTTGATATTTCTGGATGTAGGAAGAGTGCAAAGTATTTGATTGTCATGTCTAAAAATGCACTAACATTAGCATACTGTTTTTCTTTGTTCAGTTGAATGATTTGTCCTACTAATGTAAATGAGTTATAATACTCTAAAAAATGTGTGCAGGAGATAAATTGTTACAGTAAAGTAAAACCACAGAAATGCACATAGATTCGGAGGCATAATGAAGCAGTCATAAGGGACTCCAGTTCCTCCGATATCAGTATTCCAGAACATTATTAGAGCAGTTGATTAATATGCATATTTTAATAGGAAAAGATACATTCAATACTGAATGGCGCGGCATGTTAAAACCAGAATTAAAATGAGACATTAAAAGCATCCGGCTGCCTTTTGTTAATCAGCATAAATTAGAAATACAGAAAAAGTCAAACAGCAAGAACCATAATTCAGAAAAATATATATCTGGTTTATTTTGTAGCCTACAATCAATACAAATGTGTTAATTGTCACAAAGGCTGGATAACTGCACTACTCAGTGGAATGTGTACTGAGAAACCATAGAGATTGCTTCAGAAGGATTCTTTTAAAATGCATCAAACTGATGGGAATGGCTTTAAGATTTAAATGTCACGTGGCTGAAAGCTGGTCAAGGTTATGCTCAGACTTTCTTGCGATCATTCTTTCAGCTGCTGGTACAATTTCCTAAATGACCTCTAAATCTAGTAAAGGGCAGGCACTGAGGATTTTACTTAAATAAAGGAATCACTGCTAGGCTCTTGCAGGTTAACAATAAACAAAAAAAAACATTTGTGAACCTGTTCATTGCCCCACAAAAGTGAAATATATTGCTTTGCCTGACTACAGGTTTTTTCTCTAGTCACCTCATATAATTTCAAATATGCCTGTTCTGTGAGAAAGAACAAAGATGATAGTAGGTCCAGCAAAAAAGTTTTGTTGGTTTCTTTATTATTCTTCTGGAAGTGTTCCTTCAGTTTCTGACCCTTACGTTTATGGTATTCTTAGCCACATTCAAAACCAAATATATAGGTTTTGTCTTCCTAAAGCCATACATGAATCATTATTTCCCCATCACTCAACAGAAATGCAGATGACTTGGGGCAGCTGGGAAATTGACAATATGTCTAGCCCAATGTCAGATTTCAAAATGAAATATAAAAAAAATCTGTTTGCTCTTTTGAGAAATGGATTTCAATGCAGAATTCTTCTGGAACAGCACTATTAACTGATGCATTTTGGAAAAAAAAAATCCCATGACAGTATCCCTTTAATGTTTTTAAAGTGGTGAGCACTTTCCCTTGTTTGTTTTATATATATATATATATATATATATATATATATATATATATATATATATATATATATATATATATCTCCGTTAGCCATACATGATGTCCCTTAGGAGAACAGTTCCATTTTGAGATGGATATGCTTATTAAATAAATTTATTTTTTACAATTTATAAAGCCCAATGACTGATCCATTTTTAAAGACAGATATAGGTATATACATATAAACAGACTGAATGTAGAACACAAATCTGTACAGCTGTGTCAATATAATGAGCAAATGAAGATATGCATCTCAAACATTTCTAGCGTGGTCATAAATTGTCACTATTCATACATAGTGACAAGCCTCAAACAATCCTTCCACAATGCAATTCCAGGTTCAGTTTGTGAATACCCCAAGCCTTACTGGGTACACAAAGCACTATTCCTATACAAAGCATCATAGATCACTCCCAGGGAACTGAATCTACATTTTCTGGAAGGCAGATTTACTGTGCCATGTTTTGACAGAATAATTACTTACACTCAAATGGAGTGTGCTGATCCTTTGTTCCTGTATACATTCAGATTATTCTGCACCTCTTCTAAGTGACAGAGTCAAGGGGAAAATGGCAGCCCCCCCACTCAAACTATATATAGAGCCTGACTACATGTCAACACATACATACATATTCACTTAACTGCTAACATAATATTCAAAACACTAATAAATATTTTCACAAAGAATTTCATGGATTTTAAAGTGATATTGATAAAAAAAGAAAAGTATTTTCAAAATAAGAATCTACATTAGGGAGCTTATTTATCAAGAATAAAATGTTTACGTTGTGCAAGGGTTTTTCTATCTTGGATGAATTTTGAATGTCTGGCTATTTATGAAAAATATCGATGTAAAAAAACGAGAATAAAAAAGGATGGGAAAAAAATTAACGATTGAGTTAATTCCCGAAAAAACTTGAATCGTTCAAATTGATCACGTTAATGTCCCAAAAACTCAATAAAAACCCTCAAATCAACCCAAAAAACTTGAACTTTGCCTAGGACAACTCCCATTGACTTCTACATGACCTCAACAGCTTTTAGATGGCAAATTTTTACATTTTAAAGTTTATTTTGCTTAATACAAACCAGACATTCAAGTTTTTCAAAAATATAACTCGAATGTGAGAGTTTGGGTGCAAAGTAAATTTGAATCGTGGAAAAAATCAAATCCAAAATCGGCCCCTAAAAGTTACTTATACAGTAGGTCATGTTTTGCTGATAGTTCTGCCTTTTTAATTGTTTGTTGGAGTCTCTAAAACTGTTTTGCCAGTCTGACTGTCCATTCTCAGCCAGTCTCTAGAGTTTTTAATGCTAACAGACTCTTGCTACACAAATATGGCAGCCCTTTCATAGAGGAACATGGGGTATGAATTGCAATGTAAAATCATCTGGCAAATACGTTTATGGCAAAATGATAAATATCATTCAAAGACAATGTTTTGATGGTTATAAAAAAAGGTTGATTTCTTGTGTCAGTATCTCTTTAATGCAGAATACTTCTAGACATCTGGCTCACAATGTAACAATTTAAATAAATCATAACGCCTTTAACCATAGATAGGAATGCTGTGGATATTTGCTGTCAAATAAACGTTGGCTCCATGTGTTACAGTCTCCTCTGTTTTCAGGACCTGGGAAATAGCAAAACTTACACAACACTAAAGCTCACAAAGTAGCATCACTCTACTCTCTAATGCCATATTTTAAAAAGAAGGGTTTAACAACTTTTTCAGGATAATTCAGAAGTTTTACTTGAGAAACTACAGATTTGTCTTTGTTTAAATGTTAGTGAATCTTAGTTGTTGCTCAGATATAAGCTTAGGCCAATTTATGAGTCAGGAAACCCACCAGTAAGTTTGTAGAGCATGCATACCACCCAAGATTTTGGAAATAGAAAGAAGGACAAAAAGATTTGCCATGTGGAGAGCAGTAAAATGGTATTGACCACACCCTTTTTGTGGCCATACACCCTAATTACCATGCTCAGATTACAAAATTTGCCCAGTTATGAAAGTTTGAACACATTTCTGTAGTTTTTGTGTGTTATTACAGTTTTGCTAAGGAAGGTGAATTGCCCTTAAGCTGCTACAGTTTCCATAAGAGACCTGCTTATCTTACATGGCTTGAATGATTTCTTGAACAAGTATAACATCCAAGTCTATTGTGATCTAAAGACCTACAATGAGTTTAGTCGGTATCAGTATATACGGTTTATATACTTGAGTGTATAGACAGGTCTGTTTATGTGAGTAATACATGTGGGCTGGGATTCATTTAGAAGGGTTCAACCGAAATTTACTATGCAGTTATGTTGAAGAAGGAACGCTGGAGAACAAATCATGACAAACAAGTTGCAGTACCAGTTGGCAGAGCAAGTTGGGTCATGTTATCACCTCAAGGGAAGTATTTATACTCATGCTTTTTGCATGATGTCAATTTTGCCACCTCCATCTCTGATGAAATGTAGGTTGAGAAATACCCGCTTGTCATGATGCAGGCCTGTAATAGTTAATAAAACAGGCCAAGGTATCATGGAAAAGCATTTCTGACTAAATTAGACACATAACAGGCCTCTCTTCACTAAGGTCTGGAGTCAGCCATGTGTAACAGGATCACAACCTCTTATGCCCTTCTCCAAGCCCTGGCTTGAGCCATAAAATAACAGGAGGGACAGCCCAAGGAGGGAGAACTTAAAGTTCACACAAAGGCTTCTCACAGGTGAAGGGAAGGTCACAAATAATACAACCCAAAACATATTCATCCTCACAGAACCCAGACCTGTTGTACCAACAGTGTTAGAAAACTGGTGATGGGTTCAAAGTAATATTAGCTTTCAGATGAGTCCAAACATGACTAGGTTTGGTACTCTGTTTATCAGATGTGAATATCGGGGCAGGGGCAGGTCACACAGTATTGATGTTTAGTATCTATGGAATCCAGGAGAGAATTCATAACCAATGAATATAATATCATATCTCTCCTATGTTCCTATAGGGAGTTATGATCATTGTATTCTTGGTCCAGTTGCTTCTCCCAGGAGGTCATAAAAACTCAGTCTGTGTCCTGCTAGGCCACACCCCCTTACATTCCTGAGGGAGGGGGAGTGTGCAGTCACCTGATGCCCTGAAATCACTGATAAATAGTAAGCTCTTCTGACTAAGAGCCTCCGCTCCTCTCAGACTAACCGCTTGGTTGTACCCCCCACTTCTACTGCTGTTTGCCGTGTCAAACCCTTCTCTCTTGCAGCTCCTTATATTTGGAATGCCATTCCTGCATCTCTCCGGAGAGAATCCTCCCTCAATGTTTTTAAAACAAAACTCAGAGACTACCTCTGGGAGCACCTGGATAACACCTGAACTGGCACTTGTTTCACCCACTGTAAAAAGCACTTTATTACCCCTCCAAATTGTGTCTTTATATTACCCTCCCATTTAGACTGTAAGCCCCAAGGGGTAGGGCCCCCCATCATCTTGTCTCAACAATGTGTAATTATATTTTATATTTATGCAAACTGTATTTATAACAATGCACTTATTGTTACTGGTTAATGCAGTGATCCCTTGTTTGTACTACTAAATTATTGTTACTGTACAGTGCTTTGCCCTCAAGGAGCGCTATATAAATAAAAATATACATACATACATACATTTACTTTGGAGGACCAATTGCGATTGGAAGTTTCCCCGTTTGTTTACCCTTGCCTCCAGGACCAGGAATTCCATATCTTCAAGCTAAGTATAGGTTTTCCATGTTTTCCCTTTTTATTTTATAACTGTTTGTATTATTGATTGTATGTCTCTTTTTGTAATATCATTTTGTTAACTGCACTGTTATACCTTTTATAATATTAAAAAACTTAATAAGATTGTCTTTGGTGCTCTAAAAGAACCTAGCCTGAAAGAGAGTAATTGTGAGCCTTAACCCTCTGCATGCTGAATGGGAATGCTAGTCTGTATGTATGCTAGTTAACCATTTGAGTGCTGGTAGGAAGTGTGTGTTTGAATTAACCCCTTCACTACTAGAATACCTGGTTTCTCTCAACACCAGTGTGAAGTTGAGTGTGGTGGCAGCAAGTTGTGTGTGTTTGTGGGTGTTGGTTGGTGTTTGGGGTGCTGTTATACTAGTCTAACCTGTGCGCAAGGTGGGGGAGAGACTGAGTGAGTGACCCCTGACAGCCACATCTGAAGTCACGTGCGGTTGGGAGTACCGTGTCCGTGACACCGCTATATTCATTTTTGGCCATATATCATTAATTATATTGTAGCCTGATTTATAGTGAAAGATGGACATTCACCGTAGACATTTTTTTGAATATAAAGTTTTTTTTTTTTTAATGCCTGTGATTTCACCAATCTTATATATCATGTAAAGAGCAATGTGTAATTCTTTACTGTCTTATTATCTTACAAAGTAATACCTTATGAAACCTCTTCGAAATGCTAGAAAATCTCCACTTGGATAGAACAATTGGCATCTTTGCAAGGTATAATGAAGAAAAGGAAATCTGTAAAGCAGACAAAGCCACTACAGACTGGTAACCTTAAAATAATGGTTTCTTACACAGAACAGGGGTTTGCTTTCAGCTTTTCATTTCCCTACGGACACACACCAAGCTGGAGATCTACTGAAGCCTGTGTTTGCTTTATAAATACAGTCACATTAATTTGCTCTGCTATACAAACAGGGCCCCACGAAGCCCAAGTGAAATGGAAGCAGAGGTAGAGCTGTTCTGATGACATTTACAGCAATGCTTAGCTTAAAGTGGGGGGTTGAGCATAAAGTATTACTGTTCTCCAAAGGCTAGCATGATTTATGTCAAGGGACCACACAATAGGCCAAATAAACAAACAAGTGCTTTTTCATTCATCTGCACTACACAATAGAGTAATCAGCATGTTTCGGATTGCCCTACATTCCCTCTAGGAAAATAAAGAGTCACTGCTTTCTGCTTTTCATTATAAGGTTTTATATATGGATTTTTATTTGAAAGACCATGAAAATCAATGATTTGACAGTTCATTTCCATCATATAGTTTTCTTTGGCAAGGGTGTAATGCTTACTATAATATACTTGGTATTTAGCATGTAAAAGAAACAGAAAGCAAGAATGGAAAGCAAATCAATTATATTTCGATTTTTATAGAGTAATATTTCATCCTGATACAATAATTCCTTTAATGAGCTTAAAACCAGAACCCATTAGCAGAAACGTGTAGGTGAAATGACAAAATATCCAGTTCTGGTTATTCAGATGCTTAAGGGGCCTATTTACTCTACTGTATATGCTGGAGTCTAAGGGTAGAACTACATGGATATTTTCGGTGCGTTCCGAAGCACTGCAACACCTGCATCAAATCGGATGTGGCAGAAATAAGGTAAGAAATACAAATGACGGATGAAGTTGCAGCGTTCATCCAACACAATAAGACTGATGGATGCAGAAGCATGTTCTAGAAATACCTATTGTATAGCGTATTACTAGAATATCCCTAGCTGTCCCCCTACTTGACTGATGAGTAAAATGACTGCTGGGATTTCCTTAACTGTTACAATAAATAGATATGGGGTTACCACATTAACAAATATAGACTGGAAAAAAAAATATCTTATGAATGACCCCCCCCTACAACTATAAGGCTTACTAGTAAACAGAGCTTCTCCAAACATACTAAACAAAAATGTTAAAACTGTACTATCAATTTGTGTAGGGTGCACACGTATATATAATAAAAATGTTTGAAAAGATTTTTTGACCAGGGGGAGGGGGGTTCAAATGGGTTAACTAAGCCTTATTAAAACATCTTCATCCTTAACTAAACATTTAAAAACAAAAATGGCACTGGCTGCACTTTTACATGGCTGGTGGAAGACTTTTCATTCATTATTTGTGAGGTTTTCTGTGTCACAATACATACACAATGTTTTTACTTGTAAATAAATGTGTTTATCTAAAAATATTTAAAAAAAACGAATTTATGTATGTTTTGAAAAAAAACAAAAAAAACTGTTATATAAAATGTCCATCCAAGACCATGATATCTAACTTTTTCAATGTAGTGGGCCATTTTCCATTACATCAGATTATAACATTTATGTCAGACAGCATGAAAAGTCAAATATATTGAATTTTTTTTCACACACATCTACAACTGTTGCAGTTCTTCCTGAGAAGACCCCAATAATAATAATGAAAGCTGCTAGAGTGTGACACAGAAGACCTGTTGCAGATAATACCTGCAACTGTCGCAGTTCTTCCAGAGAGGACCCCAACAGCTAAGCAGAAGGAACTGAACTGGGGAAATTTTGTCCAGAGAAAAATGGAAAAGTATCATGTGACCAACCACTGTAGACTATTTAAACTGTTTGACCAGTTTCTTTAACTATGCAATATAGAGGTCTCAAGGGAATGTATCATACTATATACAACACATTTTTTTAATTTGGTCATGGGGCATTCTGGACTTTTTATTTAACTGTATAGTTCTATAATACATCTATTCCTCAATGGTAAGGGAAGCAGAAAACATTTTATTATATGAGATTCTGACATGTGTGCCTACCAAACACATCAAGCTGCACCTTCACTGGAAAGATAGATGGCTTTACTTTGATGACTATAAAGTTTATCAAACTTTAATGCAAGCATGTGACAATGCTGACCATTTCTATTCAGAAGTAATTTGAACACCAAACAGTCCAAAAGCTATGGATTGAGTGCAACTCCAGTCAATAGTAGGGTGTCGACACACAGAGCTGTAGACTTTGCTTATCTCAGCCTGAGCATTTTTGAAAGCTGAGAGAAGCGGATCTGCTCCTTGCCCCTGATTCATTCAAAGATCAGCCTGTGTGCGCACACATATTGGAGTGGAACTCAGCCCCAATACGCTATAAGGCCAACCTCTGCTCTGTTGTGTGTGCATGGAACAATGGAGCAGGGGCATGGAGTGGATCAGTTTCTCTCAGCCTGCAAAAATAAGCAGACTGAGCGGAGCGGTGAAAGATGAATAAACAGCACTCTCTTCCCACTTGAAAAATCCAAGTAAAAGAAAAAAAAAAAAACAACAAAGGCCTGGCAATGTATAACCCATGAGAGAGAAACACAAATAATGTAATACACAATCTCTTTAAGCAGACACTGATATGAATTAACAGGATGAAATTGCAACATAGATATTCTAAAAATGTAATATTCTCTTAACGGTTAGATAAAATCTTTGATGGACATGCTCATGTGTGTACTGAATTCTTCACAAAATCCCCTTCATGATTACCATCCCCATTTGCACAAAGTAGTTAAATGTGTGTTTATATCTCATCACAAATATTAAGCCAAAGAACATCTTACACAATAATTATTTATAAGGTATAAAAAGGGCACTTGACCCTATTTCGACTCATATTTGTAAAATTAGGTAATAATAAAACAACAGGGAGTTGATTTACAATGGGATAACACATTTTATTCCCATAAGAGGCATATACTTTCCCTTTAGAGGCTGTTTCTTTGTTATGAAAAAAGGTTTCAGGGTATACTGAATGGTTATTGTTCTACAAGGTCAAGTATAGTAATATTATCTCACTGAAACATTGTTTATTTATTTATATAGTACACTGAGATAATAAAATATAGATATCTGGAGAATATTTTACTCTGTAAGCTTTTTTTGGGCAGGGCCCTCCACCTGTTACTGGTTACTTTGTATGTAATTCTGTATGTTATGGATATGGGTATAAATCCATTTATTATACAGCACTGTGGAATATGTTGACACTTATTATTATTATTATTATTATTATTAATAATAATAATAATTCTGTATTTAGAAATTCTTTTTTCTTTGTCAAATTTCCCACTGGGCAACTTTCAATCTACATTTTAAATGAGGCCATCGACACAGTGAACCTCTGCTCCCTAAAAGTCGAGTCGTAATACATAGAGAAAACCCAAGAGAATTATTTTGTAATGTCATAAGATCTTCATAATATAATGTTTATAATTAATTAGTGGTAGTGGCTTGTACTTCCTATATCTAGTATGCAAGGCCATCCTGCACAATGCTTGAGCAAATGGACCTGTATCATTACTACATTCGTATGGTTTTAATGTTGATGCTAAATAAAAAGAATGGGTTAATAGTTGCACAGAAAAAAATAATCCAGCAGTCACTCTCCTTTCCTTCCTAATGCTAATCTTTTCCTTATTCCCCACACTTTTGCTTTTTAGAGAAAATATTGTATACCACTAACACAAAAGATTACAGAAAAGAAGAAAATGTGCAATTACATTTGTTCTGCACTTGCAGGAAAAACTTCCATTAATCCTGTAAAGTATTTGCTGCTGCATTTCCTATCAACCAAAGACACATTATCTCAATCAGTGCCTCGGATGATTAGTAGGTTCTGACTTATCAGCTTGTAGATTCTCGATAGAACATAGCGGGTAGACACAAATGGACAAATAAAGCCGGTTTATTTTCCAGTTTTGAGAAATACAATTCCATTCAGGCCACTGCAGCATTTATTCAATAAAGCAGCCTATGCTCCAACATCTGATTTGTATTACACCATGGCATCTCCCAAAGAAAAACACTTTCACATATATAAACGTGAGCAAATATTTACACTGAATGGTAACATCTGATGAGCAGGCGGGCTCAGAATGGAGCATTGCTGCTATTAAAAGTTATTGCTTTTCACCCAATTACACTCTAGTAAACGGAGGCACGGCGTGATGAAATAGCTTGCCCTGGGTCACTGGTAAAAATTGAGTCTGTATTATATTCCACAGAAAACAGAGATGTTGTTAGGCTGCATACTGCATAGCAGTATTCCCTCAGCTATGGCTTGCTCTTGGGGAGGCAGTGCTGTGAAAAAAATGTCCTTTGATGAAGAGTATTCACCAGCATTGCTTCAGCAGAGGCCTAGCAGCATTCTGTGGCACTAAATGCAGAATGATGTTTAGTAGGACACATGCTTTATTATTATTACTTCCCTCCCCCCCCCCAGTGTTTTAGTTGTGTTACACAAACATACCTCATTTCATGAATAAAAAAATAACCAACACACCACGTCCACTAGACAATCTTACAGGGATCTCTTTTTTTGAATAATAAAAACAAATGTAAGTGTCTTTCCAATAAACAATACAAATAGCAAAAGTGAAAGGAGCAAACTTGTTTCAGGACTGAGGCTTTTCCCAACGAATTCATAAAGGATCCAAATATACTTCAATAACGGCTATCCTTTAGTAGGGACCTGTAGCTCTGGTAACATAAGGAGTGAAGCTGGCTGAAATCCTTTTACAGAGTAAGTAAATTAAAAATAAATAAAGCCTCACATACTGTAGTGCCAAGACACAGATTAGGAAACTGTAATGAAAAATTCGAAGAAACAATCCCCGGGTAGAAAATTGAAGAGCATTTATTTCCTGTATCAAATTTAAATACATGAATGCAGACAGTCATGGGAAAAAATTTTAAGTACTTACATACTGAAAGCAGCTTCGGACACTGGGTTCAATGTTACTGCCACCAAAAGAGGCCACTTCACCCAGCTGTCGGGGAATTTGAATTGCGTCATGTAGAAGCAGACCCAGTCTCCGCTGGTCACAGAATCCCGTTGAGCTTGCCACCTGCTTGAATAGGTCTGGAAAGGAAAGAGGAAATATTAAAGGGATTAGGAAAAACCTACTTCATCCTTACAGGACAAGTACAGTACAGAAACATATTAATTTCAAGAGGTAGCTGACTGATTATGTATGATGCAAAGCACAAGGAATTCTAGGAAGAAAAATGATTTTACCCTCTGAAATGTTTCATGTTTACTGTATATGCTTAAGCTCACCCATTGGGTTTGCAGTAGAGATGCACCAAATCCTGGATTCAGTTAGGGATTCAGCTTTTTTTCACCAGGATTCTGATTCGGCTGAATACAAGTGCCTGGCCATACAGAATCCTTAAAGTCAATTGATTGTGACCAGTACGATCCAACATCTCCAACATCTGGAGAACCACATTTAGAGATGACTTCATACCTCCCAACTGTCCCTTTTTTGGAGGGACAGTCCCTCTTTCAACAGCTCAACCTGCAGTCCCTCATTTGTACTGGAAAGTCCCTCTTTTCTCTACAACAGCTAACAGGTGCAAATAAGATACTTTGTAACACTTTTGAGATAAGAAAATAAGTAATTGTAATTTTCAAACTTTCATAATCTGCCAAATTTTGTAAAATGAACATGGTAATTAGGGGGTGTGGCTACAAAAATGGGTGTAGTCAAAAAATAGCCAAAAAACTTTTCCAAAATGTTGGGAGGTATGCTTATTCTTACACTTTTAAGGTAAAGAAACACCCATGTGTAAGAGCCCTGAGACTACAACATCCAGGTCTATGGAAAGGGAAGAATAATTGGCAGCTGGGGTATATTGTAATGGCATTTAAGGGCTTTTGCGCATAGGCATTTGGGTTTGACACGCATTCATAAGACAAGGGGTGTGTTTGGAATTCTCAAAACCAAGCTGAGTTGTGTTAAAATAAAATGCAATAAGTGCAAGATACTGTACCAGACAGTAACCAATCAGTGACTTGAGGGAGGGCCATCTGGGCCAACTGTTTGCTTTTGAATCTGAGCTGCATGCTAAGGATCAATTGCAAACTCATTGAACAGTTATGTCCCATGCACCCCCCCTTAAAGAGTTAGGGGTCCGTTTACTAAAGTGTGGTAAAAATTTGCGCACAAAATATAGACAAATTTAACGCAGAATAAGTTTTCGCGAGTTTATTAACCTGCAGTAAATATAAATTTGCGAATATTCTTGAGCAAGAATATGTTTTCGACAGTTATCGCATTCACTGAAAATAATGCTACGTACAAGGGTGTGTGAGTGGATGAAGTATGGGTTTATATGATACATACATGTTTGATTGGTGTCACTCTGGTAATGTTGTTGGATGGTATAAACATCTGTCAATTAAGTTTATAAGTTTTGAAGATGCATTTCTGACCATAAGGCTGGGGACAGACAGGGAGATTCGGGGAGATTCTGTCGCCTGCTATTAAACGCCAAGCGACAGAATCTCCACGAATCTCCCTGTCTGTCCCCAGCCTAAATGTCACAGTAAAAATTGCCATAATTAACACCATTATAAACAGCATAAACCAAGACTATTTTCTAGAATAAATATATGCAAACGTAATTTGTCACCAGAAAATTCGCAACTCGCTAAAATTACCGCTAATGTAGTTACCGCAAGTGATCGCAATGACTTCTGAGCGTATCGCTGTTTAGTAAACTTAGTCGCTGCGAATATTCTGGTGGAAAAATATTCTCAGCGATAACATACAGAAATTTTAATTCAAATTTATCGCACTTAAGTAAACGGACCCCTTAGAAAGCTGCAAAGCAGGAAGTTGTGTTCTGTTTAGTTATGTTAGACATCTGCTCACTCCAGCCTTTATAGATTCGTTTTGGCTAACTAACTATACTAACTATACTAGAAATATTTTTTATTTTGCACATCCTTTCTATTTACCCAGTTTTTATTTTTAAACAGAACTGTATCTTTAAGCTTGGGGCACAATCAAAAGTTTAAATATATTGAGTTCATCAAACAAGCCTAGCCTCACATTATGGTGTTTACATCATTCTCATGTATTATCATTAACCATCTTAATGAAACACAAGAGATAAATAACTCTTTAAAACCTAACATGCAAATTTATTGTAATCTATTCTATTCTAAAATATAAAGAAAAAATCTACTTTCCAGATCACACCACTCTCAGATAGGCTTGGCCACAAAGATGTGCCTAATTGATGGATACATTTTAATCAATAAAAAATATCCTCATTAAGTATGTTTACTAGAGCTGAAGTTCTAAATGGC
Organism: Xenopus borealis; assembly: GCA_024363595.1. Taxonomy (NCBI): domain Eukaryota; kingdom Metazoa; phylum Chordata; class Amphibia; order Anura; family Pipidae; genus Xenopus; species Xenopus borealis. Next base: position 96,578,534 of record CM044434.1, on the reverse strand, counting down.
ACGGCAATGCCAACAGCTAAATATTCCATTTCTATAGTCATTATAGCACCTTCCCGCTGAGAGAGAAGTTCATTAAATGTCTCATTGAGATGCATTTGGAGCAGTTGTAAATGTCCTAACAAGTTATACTTTACTGCACCATTCATTGTGGAAATCAAACTTGAGAGCCCTGAGTAATCATCTCAAGAGCTTGTGAGTGTGCGCCGGTAACACGTAGAGCGGTACGCATGTCATTTATATTGGGCCCTAATAATAAAGGGAAGCGAGAGAAAACAAGTTTAATCCTAAAACTTGAAAAGGTGTTTGAACTATACAGTTAAATTCAATCTGTGATCTTCCAAATGAAGGGAATCATTTGAAGTGTTCTCTCAAATGAATTGAATAGAAAACTGAAAATAAACTCCAAATGTGTAAGAGGATATTATATGAAGCCTTAAATAAATGAAAGCAGATTGATAAGCACTTTTAGCCTGACTGGTTTTATATTCCTAGTAATATCCTCCTCCTCTGATCATGAAGTGTACATTAATGCAAGTGACTGAATTGGAGTTCTGGAAAGATGTTTAAGTCTGACCTTGCACTGCATCTAGTAGAGTGTACACATGGCTTTCTAATATTTAGAATTTAATTCAACTGGAGGTTTCTAAAAAAAAATTCAATATTAAATAAACCCAATAGGAGTGTTTTCTCCAATAAAGATGAATTATATCTTAGTTGGTATAAACAACAAGGAACTGTTGTATTATTACAGTACAGAGGAACAAGGAAAAGGATTTTATTATAATGGAGTCTATGGGAGATGGCCTTCCTTTAATTTGGAGCTTTCAGGGTAACAGTTTTCCGGATAACAGATCCCATACCTGTACTTTATAACCCAATGGACAACAGGAGGTATTCAGATGCTTAACTGTAGATTCCAACAAAGTGTACTCCTGGGTGATGTAGTTTAATATCACATGGTGGAGAATGTTTAGCCCAACCCCCATCATAGTTACTGGAATAGGCATTGAGGGATTTATACCTTAACATTATTATTATGAAGCAACAAGTCTTTCATTGTAACATTTTAACTCTGTGACCACAAACAGGAGGGAGCAGATTTAGTTTAGAAGCTAGAAATGGGGATGGTTCAGTTTCATGATCCGCTCTACAGATATCAAAGCACTTACAGCACCAAAGAGTTATGGAAGCTCTTTGGACAAATCCCACAATACCAACTCATACACTACTACATTAACTCAGATGTGTTCATCCCTAGAATTATGTGGTTACACTTACAGTTGGATAGCAGTAGCATCAGAAACAATTAGGGATGGAACAGATTAAATTAAAAAAACATTTTTTACTTAATTATTTTGGGGAGTATTTCCATTTTCTAAAAAGAAGATTGTGTACCTAAAACAGTACTTATTGTACCATATACTACTTGCTAACCTCAGCCTTCAGAGGATAGCCAAAACACTGGCTCTGATTATAAGCAGCCTTATATGTATGAAGAATACCTCAACAGATCTCTGAGACAAGCAATACACTCATGCGTCTAAATGAAAATATGAACCAAAAATATGTTGTACTCTAAGCAGCATGTGCGTATACAATCTCTGTAACGGAAATTCTATGAAAAACAGAATTCTTTTTAGACATACAGTATGGGATCCAATGTCCAGAAACCAGTTATCCACAAAGATCTGAATTATGGACAGGCCGTCTCCCATACACTCCATTTTATATAATTTAAAAAAATGATTTCCTTTCACTCTAATAATAAAACAGTCCCTTGTACTTGATCCAAACTAAGATATAATTAGTCCTTATTGGAAGCAGAACCAGACTGTTGGGCTTATTTAATGTTTAAATGATTTTCTAGTAGATTTAAGGTATGAAGATCCAAATTACAGAAAGAGGTTATCTGGAAAAACCCGAGTCCTGAGCATTCTGGATATGAGATACTATACCTATATATTAATGTTCAAAAATGTCTTTATTCTAAAATTCCTAACACGGTTTGGGGTCTTTTTTAGGATTATGGCACTCTTTTTCAAGAAGCTTGCATGTTCTCCTCAATTCTTGTGTCTACATATTTGTCTCACATCCAAAAACATGCATGTTTAATTGGCTGCTGATAAAAGTGACTATAATGTGACTGTAGGCTTCCCTGGGGCTAAGGCAAATTTGGCATTATTACAATTGCTAAGCAGAATTGGCTACATAAGCCTGCAATATGAAGCATCCTGTATTTCATGAACGTGTTAAAAGATACGGCTGAATATCATTTAATCTGTGAATATGGAACCAATCAGCTTTAGTGAAGCATCACGATAATACACAATAAATAAAAAACGTCTATTATAGTTTGTAGATAAGCAACCACCTTTCCCCTTTGTGATGATTTTTTCTTCTAGATAGCAGCTTTGCTTAAAAACATGCTATCAACTTTTCCCACAATGCACCCTTTTCAATAAAAACTCAATGCAAGGTAGCAGCTTGAGATTGGCAGATTATTGCACATCTTTGTACTAACATTTTATCACACCCTGGAGACTTCTATTCAAGCTATCTCCGCTAGCTCCAGGTAACTATGGTGCCTTGTGTACCCTTCAGCGCCAGCACAAAAATATATATATTTTTCTGCTTCTGCACAATTAATTTACAGACAGTATTGCCGCTAAGAATTTGGAATGAGAAAAAGAGCCGCAGCAAGGTAAACAGACTGCTAATACTGTATATAGAAGATGTGAGAGGAAAAAACTGACTTCACACAACAAAATATTCATATTAAACAGAAAGCTGTGTGTTTAACAGCTGAATATAAATGAATTAAATTAATGTTGCTTGCTTGGTACACACACACAGACATTCATAAAGGGATGTTATTGAATTGAATATGAAGATAAAATTATATACAACTGTCAAAGCAACCACACTTTCTTAGGATTCTTAGTTTTTGCATTTACTAAAACCTCCCCAAGAAATAGAAGCCTAGTTTTCTCATATTTGCTCAGGGATTTTATCATTTGTAACCAGTGTTTTATTATTGCCCTACCAATGAATCTGGCATATAAAAAAAACAGCAATTACTGAAAATGTCAGGATTATTTAATTAAACTTGTCAAATGAAGCATTTGCACTTACAGAAGGTGTTTGTTAAAGTAAGGTAAATCCCTTTGATGTTTCATATATTTTAATAATAGGATGCAGAAATATTACTTTCAGGGAGCATCTAATTTTTCGATAGCTCTGGTAGAGGTTATAAGGAATGTGTCAATATTACTATTGGACTACAGGACTTTAGCATTCGGTTATCTCAGAAGTACCCCAAAGCCACACTCAGCCTAGCTGCAATAACCCTGATGTGTGCCAGCTTTATTGGGAGATAGCAGTTTCCTAGGGTCTATTATCTAGAATTTTGGGGACCTGAACAAATGGGTCTTTCCATAATTCAGAGCACTGTTCCTTAAATTAGAAGTAAAGGCATAATCACTGAGGTTTGCTAAATGTTACGCATTCCCCCAGGCTGGTGCTCCTGTATGCTTAAAACTGCCCTGGTCCAGGTACTTAAAGGGATACTGTCATGGGAAAACATTTTTTTCAAAATGCATCCATTAACAGTGCTGCTCCAGCAGACTTTTTCACTGAAATCCATTTCTCAAAAGAGCAAACAGATTTGTTTATATTCAGTTTTGAAATATAACATGGGGCTAGACATTTTGTCAATTTCCCAGCTGCCCCAGTCATGTGACTTGTGCCAGCACTTTAGGAGGGGACTGCTTTCTGGCAGGCTGTTGTTTTTCTACCAGGCAACTGTTATGTTGTGTTAAGGAGCTGTTATCTGGTTACCTTCCCATTGTTCTGTTGTTAGGCTGCTGGAGGGGAAAAGGGTGATACCACTCCAACAAGCAGTACAGCAGTAAAGAACGATTGAAGTTTATCAGAGCACAAGTCACATGACTTGGGGGAGCTGGGAAATTGACAATATGTCTAGCCCCATGTAAGATTTCAAAATGAAATATAAAAAAAATCTGTTTGCGCTTTTGAGAAATTGATTTCAATGCATAATTCTACTGGAGCAGCACTATTAACTGATGCATTTTGAAAAAATAAATACCCATGACTGGATCCCTTTAAGCCACATTGTTTTTCCACTTCTTAAGACAATGATGGTGGTACGGAGCTCCTACAGTAGTATCCGGGGGGCCAAAAAGGAGCACTGGTGCCAAACATTATCATCACCCAGTGATTCTACCTTTCTTTCTGCTTTCAAGCTACTAAAAGCAAATAAAAATAAACAAAATTTGTTTTGCCATCAGCATGAATTATGTTACATTATTTACCATCAAGCACAAAGTTCAGGGTTATTATAATAGAGGAAAAGCATATAAGCCAATAATTCTTATATATCAGATTCTACAGAATCTAGGAGCTTCCAGCTTATAGATCACATAACTGTATTTCTAGCAATGGTGGAAAATTATTCTGCCTGACCCTACCTCCCACTATGAAGAGGGGTCTGCCTGGCACTGGGTCCCAGGGGATGGTTGCACTGTTCTATTTTCCAACCTGATGTGGCTATAGAAGGTGGCTGGTATAACAGGGAGCCCATCTGTGTAGACTGAGAAGCATTGTAAGAAATTATCCAAAGTGTAACTTAACAATGTTGGTACAGTATGGTAACCAGTTTATTTGTTATAGTTTTATAATAACCTGTGGTCATTTAAATTCCAACCTGGTGGTATGTCAATTTTCTTGGGAAATGGGAAGGGTAGGGTTGCTATATTAGAAAGTCTGTACCATGACACTGCCCTTGTCATCAAGTTTACATTTCAACAACATTGCCTCTTTCTAAATTAAATACGCATAATAAGTATGGTTTCCAAGTACTAATGACTGTCACTTGTCCCATGAAACAGCACAACAACAAAAAAATTACGCAGTAGTAAACGGGATAACTATGCCTTAATGCTGTGCAATGCTAGTCAACACAGATAATTATAGAAACAATAGAGAAAAATATGGAAATACATACATCTATACTTATCTTCCAAATGTGCTTTACACAGGGAAATGACTCCAGTTTTAAAAGATAAGACACGTATACGTCCCGTTCGACCCCTGTGAAGGAAAAAATTGAGAGGAAAAAAACATTACATTGCATCATCTGTGAAGATAAACTTCACTTTTCCAGAGCTTTAAATATCACATGACTTTTGGAGTTCAGATGCATCCAAACCTGACTATAATGAAAAGTACTGTGATTCTGCTCAGTGCAATTCACTGTGTACATTTTGCACATCCCCTGATTTTTAAAGGATGCAAATTCCACAAGCTTAAGTGGAGCCACATAATTTAAGAGATAGGCTCTGCAAGAATATTACATGACCTAGTGCTTGTATATATGTGGGCTCTGTTTTAATAGACAGTTCCATTTAAAACCACTTTGCCAATTATTTTACAGGAAGAAGTGACAAATATTTTTGCAGTAAAGTATGGGAGCACTGTGTGTGTGCTGCAGTTTACCCTGCCTTAGTCATGTGAATTCACTGTAGAAAATAAAATAAATAAAAACTACACTGTCTGTAGCCAACAGAGGTGCTATCAATGAGGTATAGGGCAGGTGGTAAGGAGAGGGTCCCATTGTGGCCAGTGTCCCTTGCTCCCTTACTAGCATCTGAATGAATCAAAAGTTACTGAATGGGCAAGGTGCGGGAAACATGTAGGCAGTGATGTATTTATGGGCCAGCTGCAGGTCTTTGTGCTCCACAACAAAAATCCAGGGGAGGAAAAATGGTGGCTTATGCCAAAAGTCATAAGTGACCATTAATGTGCATTGAATAGACACTGCAAAACTTTTGGAAAACAAAGTTTTCAAAGCTGCAGTGCATCTGCAGAGCTGAGTGACCACTGAGTGGATTTGAAATATCCCTCCTAATACATAGAAAGTAGAGCATTTCCCCATAGTAGTGGCAGGTTTTGCACAACGTAAATACAGTGCAACATAAAGTAAATTCAGTACAATCTTTCTAACTATTAATACAGCACCTCTTTCTAACTAGTAAAGGGGTTGTTCACCTTTCTTCACTGCTAACCATAAAACAATCAGTAATGTTCCCCTAAGCCTGATGATTTGTGTTACAATCCTTATATGTCTCTAGTTAGCCCAATGTGCCATTTAAAACATACCATAAGATTCACAATTCTCTAAGAGGCATCTCTGAAAGTTTTCAAGGGGGCGGATCATTCGGCGTGCTTGCAGTTTTGGGCACAAGGGAGCGTCTGGCGTCAACGTTTTCCCTTACTAAATGCTTAATGGCTCTGAAAAGAAAACTTCCAATTGGCTATACATGTATCGTTTGCATCAGATATTCTTACTGGACAAAAACAAATAAATCAGCCTGCCATGTGCACTAACTGAAGCACGAATGAAACAAATTAGCAAACCCTCCACTAGCCATTTCCTTCCCCGGCGCACGGTAGATGTTGCCTAGTGCACGAAAGCATCTTAATTTACAGTGTGCTACCTCCTCCCCAGCATATACGGCAGACTACACCATTCCACTGTGTCAGAGTGCCCGCCGTCAGCACATATAGCAGAACTGTGTCCGAGCGATCACTAATAGAAATGACTTGTGTAATCCCACCTCCCTTCCTCTGAATGTCTCTCTTTGAGACATTTACACTACCTCCACATCGACTTGCATTAGAAAAGAGTTAGCAGATAAAGAAAACACTGTGGGGGTCATTTATAAAGTTTGCGCAACACATAATTGTTCCCAAATGGTAGTTTTGCCCATGGTTTTTCCTGAACGTTACAATTTTGCACTACTGTGCCCGTCTCTCCGGTTTTTGCGAATTCGCATTGTGAATGAATTTTCGCAAACAAGGTCTTTGCGTGAGTACAGGCACTTTGCAAGGTTGTTTTGCACGAAAATTGCGTTAACAGTAACTTAAATTTGCAATTTGCAAAACAGTTTCGCGAATATGTTCTCCTCCACCAAAGTTGTGGCAAAGAGTGTTCGCAATTTGTGATTTTTGCCATATTTAAAAATCTCCTATAGACATTCACAATGTGAAAAACAAATTCGCAAATATAACCAGGCACATGGCAAATATATTCACTCTGCGAACCAATCTGCCCTGCGCAAAGTTTATAAATGACCCCCTGTGTGCAGAGTGCTCAAGCTTGGTTGTACTTACCAAGACAGGAATAGGTTAACCAATCGGGGGAAACATGCAAATTAGGAGATTAGATGCAGACATGCGCAGTAGAATGTGAAGCTCCTGCTGCCAGTACTTATGTTACGATGTGTTTCGTTACGCTGATACAGCCCTGTGACAAAAGGGATCAGTGACCCCCTCCCATGGTACCTCAACTAACTCCTGCCATAGAAAAAAATTCTAAATCACCAGGTAAATATCTTAAAAACGATTAAGATATTTTTAAACAAATACTTTACATAATTAACTTAAAATGACAATCTGCTCTAATAACTGAATTTTTGTGAAGGTGAACAACCCCTTTAATACAGCACCTACAACCAACAACTTTCCTTTCTCATATGAGAGATATTTATTTATTTATATTTCATTACCAACAATTCACAACTGTAAAAATCTAATAAATATATATAAATATATTCAATAAGACATGTGCCTACCCACAGATGCCAAAGTTGTATGCAATAGGATGTATGCAGTAGCATCTTTCCCAAAAGAAACACTAAATAAACCGAGACACAAATGGAGGGCATCACTGTGGAAATGACTGGACTAAAGTAGCACATTTCAGCATTCCTCTACAGTGGATCATTCAGTAGCTTACACCACACTTTGTGTCTTATGTGCTCCTTCTCCTTTTAGATTGTAAGCTCTACTGAGGAGGTCCCTCTTTATTTTTTTGTATCGGCTATTGGTTGTATTTGTGAATGTAATCTGTATGGTTAGTGTATACACCCATCTACTGTACAGTGTAGCAGAATGTGTTAGCCATCATATATGTGTTCATAAGGGTAATAATCATCACCTCAGTTTATGCAGAGACTTTTGGATTTCAACAGGTTAACCAAAACCATATATTGCATTATTATTATTACTAATAATAATAATAATAATAATAATAAAAAAAAAGCCTGTAACAAGACACAGCACTGGAGGTTCATATTCACATTCTGTGATTCTCTTTTGAAGGCCTCTAAAAGTCTTTTAGCTTTATGAAAACTGAACTATGACCTGCTGCTTAGAGCTGCAATCCATTCAGCGTGTTCTAAAGGTGACATTCAATTATCTTAGACCTAGCCATAAAACCTCCTAGCACGCTGTAATCAGTACAATAGCACCCACGTGTCATAAACATTCAGCAGCCAGTTGAGGCACATGTCCACGCAGAGAGGAACGTTCACCAGATTATTGTGCTCTTGCTCCAGTCGATCATAAATTGTGGTCAAGCAATTAATAATCTGCAAGATGTCCATCAGATGGTCATTCTGCTTAAGGTTGTGCTGGTCCAAGGCTTCACAAGCTGCAGACAGCCCTAGCAAATCCACTGCAAGAAAGGGAAAAAAAAATATATGTTTTAAACTTTATAATCCACATAGCCCATCTACAGTTTCAGAAAAGTGTCACAGCATGAACACATTGCTCCACATTTCCACGTGTAGTGATCCAACACAGCAGGGGTCCCCAACCTTTTTTGCTCGTGAGCCACATTTAAATTTAAAAAAGAGCTGGAGAGCAACACAAGCATGAAAAAGTCCATGGGGATGTCAAATAAGAGCTCTGATTGGCTTTTTGGTAACCCCTATATGGACTGGCAGCCTACAGGAGAGAATGTTTGGCAGGACATCTGTTTTTTATACAACCAAAACTTGCCTCTAAGCCAGTAATTCAAAAATAAGCACCTGCTTTGAGGCCACTGGGAGCAACATCCAAGGGGTTGGAGAGCAACATGTTGCTCGTGAGCTACTGGTTGGGGATCACTGCAACACAGCATTCAAGTATTCAGTTATAAATACACATTCTGCTTATTCACGTAAATATAGATCAGGCTTGGTGTTGTCCTTAAAAGGGTGGTTCACTATTGAATAAACGTTTAGTATGAGGTAGACATTCATATTCTATGACTATTTGGGGATTTGTTTTATTATTTTTCTTTTTATTCAATAGAATTCCATCAGCTATCTGGTTGCTAGGGCCCAGTTTAGCATAGCAACCAGGCAGCAGTTTGAATGAGAGACTGGACTCCTCCAGTCAGTGGTTCATTTCCCACAATGCTTTCCATGTACAGTGATAAGCAAACTGTAAAGGCAAAACTGTGCAAAGCATTGTGATATCAGGAATCTTTCATGGGTGTAAGCAGACTACTGCAATACTGGTATGTGTAGTCAGAAACAGCAGTAAAGGGACTTGAAGGTGTATATCTTAAAATTAGAATTACATTTGCTTTCATCATGCAAATTGTTATATTTGAAGTGTACAACGGATTTAAATAAAATGCATAAATCCAATTGTTCATTACATAACTAAGGGCTAAAATAAGTAAAAGCATCTAAAATGCAAACTGAAATGTTTACATATGAATTTTAAAAGGCAAATTATTTGAATAGTAAAGCATGTTTCTGCCTTTAAAAATACATCTGTGAATAAATGCTCATAATAACAGCATTCAGATACACCTTATTTTACCTTGTAACAAATGTATTGGCTTTTGGACTCAAACAGAAGATTGTAGTATATATATGTGTACAGTACAAAACTGCAGAGATTTGCATGTATTCTAATATAGCTATAGGAAATATATAGCCTGTGAGCCTCCCCTCCCCTGTCTTTCTTTTGTAATAGTACTTGCCACTGATGTGTATATTGTTGACATTTTTAAAAGATAATGTAAATTAACATGTATGTTAATTTAATAACCATTATACACATACTAATCAAGGCAAACAGAAGAAAAAACAAAAACAGGAGACTCTTGGCCTTGTGCTATTTGTGCTACTGCACAAGGCACCATAGGAAAAGGTGGCATCAGATTTTCTGTATAAACAAGTAAAACAAACAAATACAGTAGGATTTATTATTATTATATGCTCCTAAATGGGCACTGGAGGGTTAGGATTATGTAGCCCACACTGGTCTGTGTGTCAACCAAGCAATACATGAAAATAAAAATGTATTGTAAAAACTTTGTATACTGAATTTCTAAAGCACAGGACACTTTATATTCAGCAGCCCAACTGTGGTTCCCAAACTGTAGGGTTGGCACCTACAGGGAGGCACAGAGTTTTCTACGGGGTGTCCAACTTGAAGGCCAGTTCTGGATATATTTGGGAATTTAGAATTTCCATCTTTGATTATAATGAAATTTCATCTTGAAGGTCAATTAGAACAATATTGTGGGTAAAACACCTGTTTGATGTCCTAGATATTCTGTTAAACCCATATAAATTTATCTAGGTTATATTAGATTTAATTTAATTATATGATTACTAATACAATGAAATAAATAAATAAATACAATTTTATTTAACCATTCCCCATGAAATTGCATTAAATTAAACTTAATCAAATTAGATCAAACTATACTAAATTGTATTATGTGACAGGCTGAATCTGTTAGATAGAGATCTTTTTTCTACATATAAACATATGTTTTGTTACTTATTTATAATTGTTTTTATCTATTCATTTTCATATACATTGTATCTTAAAAGCTTCCATCTCCTGTATTGAGGCTATGATTGTTATTGTTTTGTTACTTTCTTGAACTAAGGTACTTATAGGTTGAACGACACTTTGTTTCATTGTATTGATTGCTGTGTAATACCCAAACATCACCCCTGTGGGTTAAATGTTTCAATGGGAGGTGTTTTTGCTATGGGTGGTTTCTTTATTCCCCTATTTATGGGTGGGGGGTCGCTGTGTTATCTCATGCTTCTGAGGAAGTGGCGAGACGCCACGAAACGCGTCAAGCATGGGGCTTGTCACACTCACATTTTCTGCTTTTAACATGATTTAATAAAAGAGGAATTTTTAACTTCAAGCATACCGACTGAGTGCTCCGCTGATTATTCTAATTTCAAGCTTCCTAGATATTCTGTGACTGAATGGGTAATACTAGGTATTACAGATATCTGTATGTAATAATTAATGTGTAAGGAGGGCCCTGTTCAAATTTTGGGCCTCAAATGGAGCTTGGACAAAATAAGTAAAAAAAAAAAAAATCAAATCCCTTCCATGGTGCCAGTAGAAAAGGGCAGCAACTGCTACACTGATTCTCTGGGATTTCAGCTTCAAAATGGTAAATGATTTGATAAAACAGACCCAAGCTTATTTGGGCCATTATTTGCTGCACACTTTACGCCAGCATTACATTGAACAGCAGTCCTGCTGGCAGTCAGTGGACTGTGCACAGGTTAGCATGAATGCTTTTCATATAAGGAATGCTCTACCTCATAGTTCCTCTTGTAATATTTTACAAACAGAGTGGATAAAAATGTAATTAACCAGAACACACAAGCACGCAATTAAATAAATGGATACCTGCTTTCAAAATAGTTGATGCATACCACAAAGCTATGCATCCTGTGCTTTTAAGTTGTTGAACTTGTTGAACATATACCCTATAAATATTGTGTAAACTTTCGAGTGGGCATGCTCAGCCTTGCAATGCAGCCCTTGTTGACTTAAACATTCTCAATGTCATTTCTCTAGGGAATAGATGAATACAATGAAAGGTCATAGAGAAGGTTGCTGACACACAGCATCTTTAAAGAAAAGCAGACCGCTCGAAAGGTTCCTAGAATGCAACTTTCCTCCAAGTTGTACACACACCACACACACACATGAATACATATTTATGAAAATCAAATCTCTCTTGCCTGTAAGTTTGCTGGGTGAAGTCTTTCTGTTCCACAGCTAAATCGTTAAGGACTGATATTTGGGAAAGAGGATATGCACATGTATAATGAATTGAGCATCAGTCAGGACCTCCAAGGACCTCGATTCTAACAATTTTTTCGACCAAATCAAATTTTTTTTTTATTCGATCAAAAATAAAACCCAATTCGGTAGCTTGGATCTGGCGAACTAGGTGGTTGAATAAAAATTTAAAGGGGGAAGTACTTCGACAGTTGAATGATCGAATATTCGAATGAAATTTTATTTGAATCATTCGAATAATTCGATTCGATCGAATTTACAAAGTTCTCTAACTTCAAACTCTTCGTGTGAATTTAGTAAATCTGCCCCTAAGTATCAGATAATCATACTACACATGAAAGAAATTACATTACCTTATGATTTAGAATAATGTCAGCTGAGAAGCAGTTCTAGAACAATGCACACACTGACTATTATACTGATAAGATCACATTTACAGGATATATGATGAAAACAAATCCACCAAGATTGTATTAATTACGAAGGTAGAGCTGGTTTCTATGGAAAGGTGAATGTGCTTGGTTTAATAAGCATATTACACCCACTGGAAAATAAAAGCAGACATTAAAAATGTGAAATTACTGATTTAATCCATCAGCCCCCATTCAGAACAGCAAAGTGATGTTCGCTTGATCTCACTCTTCTCTAATTGAATACTGAAAAATGCTATTTCCCTTAGCGTCTATGAATCAAAAGTTTGTAGCTTATTATAAACTGAAGAAAAGGCTTATTTGGAAGACTGCAAGGCATTGTCTCTTAATTTGCTGACAAATAAAGCTTTAACCATGCTGAGATGTGAGCCTTGTCCGACATCAGCAAATCAAGACAAGGGATGTATATCGGCAATATTCCCAATGGGTTGCAGAGAAGCACTTCATTCTAACGCCAATTTATTAAGCAGATTGGAATTGCTGCATTGGCTTCGGGACACCTTTAAGATGCAGCTTTCGGCTAAATGCTTAAGTCCACTGGGTATAAAGATCAATGGTAATTAAGTGAACCCCTCAAGCTTTAGGGTGGCAGTTTAATTATCTGCATGACTGCTGACAAACTTTTCACTACAATAGATAGCGATGTCCTACAAGTACTTTATTCCACGATTTCTATCCTGAAAGTCAAGATACCATTCAAGTCATCGTGGCACACGATCACACGGCAGTGGACCTACCTCATTCAGGCAAATAAACAAGTTGCTCTAAGAGAGACTGACAGCATTTTTAATTTGGGCTTAATGAAATAACAAATACACACTTCAATTACAAGCCCAGGTGGGCCAAATGGATCAGACTGCCCATCAATACCCACGTTGCTTTTTCAAATTAAAGTATTGAAGTTGAATGAATCCTATAATTAAAGATGGATTGCAGCGTCCTTGAAATGATTTCTAGCAGTGTAAACACAAAATGCAGGCTTAGTTCCTAAGCGCGTTTGTAATATTTACAATGTCATCTTGACAGGGTTACATAAGTTTCCAGGCATCCATGTTTGACAAGTTTGTAAAGAAAACTCAATTTTCTGGAATTTTTTAATATAGCTTAAAAACATGCTAGAGGCATATGTAACCTGGTATTGATTTAATCCAACCTCCACTGTCAGAAGGGCAGGGTATATATCCCTCTGGCTGATATTAATGTATGCAATGAGGAAGGCAACAAGGAAGGAAAGGGCGAAAGATTATTTGGAAGGATGTAATTTTCCTAGCATGATGTGACTCAATAATATATGACATTTTTTGTAGCCAGAATACTGAGTTTTAGCTTTCTAATGATGTTTATTAACAAGGAGACTTGTTACTATCCTTGCATTTTATACACATGGAGTTGGTGCTGTACATACACTGTCTGGCTGGGATTCCATTTACTGCTAGGACTGTTCGGGGTTGACATGGAAGTTAAACAACCATTAGCCTGCAAGCTGGTAACATTGAAGATTCAACTTGAAACAAAAACTACTACATTCAGGTACTGAATTGAATGATACACATCCATCCAGCGACTATGTAGCAAGCCAGCCAGTTCAGGTTACGATCGCAACAATGTATTAAAACTTAACCTTTAATAGTAACAATAATTTAAAAACTTAATAGGCTCAACCGACATTACACATACAGCATGTTACACTCACAGCTGTGCAGGACCTTGTCCTTAAAAATAACACATACTAAAAACTGACTGTGTAGGTTGGAGGGGTGGGCTAAAATATGGTTTGCATAAACGGCAGCAGCATAACAATGTATCATACAGTCTATGCTTTAGAATGCTCCAAAATTGCAAATACCCTACCATAGGGTCAGTGTACAGATAACCGCTTGAACCGGTTAGACTCTAAAGTATATTCAACACCCGCCCGTCAATCACTTCGGTGCCCCCCACCATAACCTCCCCAAAGCTTCAATTTCTACCTAGCTACGTTGGGAAGCGTGGGAACTAGCCTCACCACCTTCCACCTTCCATTTACCCTACTGTTGAACCCAGGTACGTAGGTTTGCCTAAGCTTTACAGTAGGCGCTACTAAAAAAACAAATACACAAACGCACAAATGCTGCAGAATGTATTGAAGAAGATGAAGTCATATAGTAATAATAACGTATGATAAACAAGTACATATGCAACACAAGTCAGGCAAATGGAGTTGAATACCATGTAGTAGCATATTAAACGAACAGTTGTGTAAGAAAGAATAACCCCCCTCCTGAATGCAATATGCAGAGTCAGCACTGCATACTTTACAACCACCAAAGTACTGAAGTGCTGGCACCCATACACGTTTTAAAATGAAGGCTACTGCTTAGAAAGCTATATACTAATCTTCCTCAATAATCTGTAACATTTCAATGCCAGCCATTTCTGACACTTCATTTCCCTTTAAGGGAAACTACACCCCCCCCAGAATGAATACTTAAAGTGGATCATCTCAAAACCATAAATATTTGAAAAGTAAACAAACTTTGCAATATACCATAATATCAATATTTAATATCAATTAAAAAATATTCAGGCTTATGATTTTTTAATGGTTTGTGGCAGTTCCCTAAGCCTAGCCCCTTTCTTTCCTGCTGATCTGTTTGACTACTTTGCTGAGCTGGCTGACTACTGTTACTTTGTATCAGCAGCCAACTATCCTCAGCCTGCATCCTCCAAACACCACAAATACCCTTACACATCTGAGAAACAGAACATCTCAGTGCAATGCATTGTGGGTTATGTAGTTCCTGCATGCTGTCTGTAACTTGTGAAAAAGTAGTTACATTTGTTACATCAATGTTTTAGTCCCTCCTTCCCTGCCAGGATTTCAAATGATGCAGAAAGAGAGAACTATTAAACAGGTGATATTTCAGCATAGAAAATGGCATTTAAGTATACTTTGTGAATAAACAGGTAAGTGTGATGGGTATATTATGGATTTCTGTGTTATGTGGGCCTCTTTATCAAATTTTGGTTTGGAAGCCAAAGTCCCCCTTTAAGCAACAGATAGTTTATATTATATTACGTAATATATTGAATCTTACAAACTGGAGTATATATTTAAATAAATATTGCCCTTTTCATATTTTCCCTTGAGCCCTAATTTTATGATATTCTCTGTGCTACCTTAGAGATCACCTGACCAAAAATACTGCAGATCTAACAGGAAGAAGTGTGGAAGCAAGACAGAACTTTATTTGATAATTGCCTCTTGTGACCCAACATATATAGTTTGTTTGTGTGATCCCAGGGGACGGCCCTTATTTCTTAAATTGGCAATTTTACTAGAAAAGTATATTACAGGTATGGGACCTGTTATCTGGAAACCCATTATCCATAAAGTGCTGAATTATAGAATGGCCACCTCTAACAGGTCCCATACCTGTAATATGAAAATAGTTTATTTACATGAAGCAGGGTTTACATATGAGCTGTTTATGCAATATATTTTTATAGAGACCTACATTGTTAGGGGGGTATAGTTTTCCTTAATTGGACAATTTGTACAATTTAGGTCCATGTATTCTGCAACTTTTAGTTTACCTAGTAATCCTATATACTGTTTTTGTTCATACGACCCACATATTTCAATTTGCCTGAAGATGTGTGCAATAATGGTTGGGAAAATGCAAACAGCAAGCAAAGCTTCACGTTTCATTTTACTGAAAACAATTATTTAATTCTTCTTCAAGCTGATAAAAAAAACCCTAGTTTTTACATTAAAGCATTTGGTACATATTTAAATAATATACAACCGAGTATATTATTTATAATGTCTTTATTGTAGGGTTTTACAAAATGTGTCAGTGCCATCTACACCAATTTATTTCAATGTTCAACCTACTTGCAGTGCAGTAAAATGGTGGAAATCCTCACTTTACTAAAGCCCCAGAAAATCTACCTCCAGCGATTAGCATTTAATAACCTAGAGAAAGTGACAAAGCAATAGTGTAGCCTTACACCAGCATGGGCAATAACTGGAAATGCACCTGAGATTTAAATATCGGTAATTCTCTTAATCAATCTATGGGGTCTATCAAATCTGATATTCAGATGCATTTAACTGTATCTATCAGACAAATGTGGATCAATCTGATAAATCTATTTCAATTTATCACTTTGTCTATTCTATTCCTATCTATCACTGGTGAATCAATTTTAATCATTTTTATTCATCTTCAACTTTTTTTTACTGATGGATAGATTTATCAGATGGACAGATTCATCAGTTTTTCTTTTAATGAATCCAAATAAACCCACTAAATTAGAGATTCTTAATAATCTCTATACAAATGACAGAATGTATTATAGAATGAATTATAATGTTTGTAACTTTCCAAATCAACATCTTTATATAACTAACATACATGAAATATACAAATATGTGCAACGTGAAAGCAGGTACAAAACGGGCACATCATTTACAAAATTCAATGAGCTAAAATATAAACCAAAACATGTTTTTTAAAAAAAATGAATAAAAGGAAAAGTCAGTGTGGTTATGGAAGAGGTTAATTATGGATATCCGAGAAAAATGAAAGCCAAAAAATAGTTAAAAAAAGCATGTGAAGTCAAAAATGCATAATTCAACCTGCTTTAAAAGTGCTCTAACAACCTGCACCATGGAAGAAGCTGTTAACTATTCCAAGCATAGTGTAAATCAGCTCTTTAAAAATATAAACTGCCTGTGGTCCTTCCCATGCCTTATAAATATTGGTCTTGGCTACTCTAACAAATGAATGACTTCAAATTCACATTACATTGCAACGTCTGATACAAATATTTCACATTTCATCATTTCAGAAAAAGCCATGCATAACTCTTTCTTATACAGAAAATTATTATGGGCTTTATTGCTATACAGAATGGTAAAAAGCACTGAGGCAATAAATATCAATCGCCATCCCTCACAACATAAAATGCCAAGTGTAATAGATAAAGTATCCAACGTTAGAATCTTGCAGAATGAGTACCCGCAGACAACAGTCATGAAACCACTAAGGGGTGATTATTTTTTGTTTGTATGACACTTGTGTGAAAGGGAAAATGCACATTTCTAAAGGGGGGGGGGAGGGAAAGACAATCACAGCAAAAGTTAGGTTTACTTTTTACATAAAATCAGTGGGCTTTTGCTATTATGACTTCTTGCCAATTTCCATATATATATATATAAAATACAAATAAAACATAAGCAAAGAAACCTTTAAAGGGGATCAGTATATTACTCTCCCCCAACAACATAGCGGATGATCCCCAGAGGTCTGGCAAAATCCCCACTTTCTGAAATAATGCTCTGATGTTCTAGGGAAAGGGACTAGTGATGGGCGAATCTACCCAGTTTCGCTTCGCCGAAAAATTTGCGAATTTCCAGCGAAAATTGCGAATTGGCGGAACTCGGTTTTTTTCGCGAATTTTCACCAGCCGAATTTTCGCTGGCGTTTCGCGAATTTATTCGCCAGTGGCGAATCGCGGGAATTCGCACCTGGCGAATAAATTTGCCCATCACTAAAAGGGACAGCTTCTGACTAGGGGCTTTTTCTACTCTTGGACATGGATTCTTAAAGGTAACCAACCCAAAAATATATCTTTTTTCGTAAAGGAAACATTATTCTAAGCAACTTTGCAATATACATTAATTTACACATTTTTTTATGGTTATTTGTCTATGTATCACTACTAAAAGCAGTTTTTGTCTCCTTCTATTCTCTGTTTTCATGACTCAGACTTTTGAAATAATGTAAGAAAACCCATATGATTAAACAGACCTGTCTTTACTGGGGAACTTGGACTTTTGCAAAAAAAAAGGTAACAACCAGGACAAAAGCAAATGCTGCTTTTATTAGAATTTATTAGAGTTTTTACAAATTTTAAAACACTGACATTTGTTTAAGAAAAGTATATTGAAGGTTGCTTAGAATTGTCTTTTTTTTTATTATCCAAAATTTTTATTTTGGGGTTGACATGCCCTTTAAACTATGGGTTGGAAATCTGATTCATGGATCTATTATGGGTTCCCTAAGGAAAACATTCAAGAAACATTACTTTAGTTCTGTTATCTGAAAAAACACCCCACCTGTTTAGCAAAGGTGTTCAAAAACATTTCTGTGAAACATTAGTGGTTACAATGGCTCAACCCCTGCATGTTTATTTCTGCTCCACAGTATTTTCAGCCATAACACCCCATGCAGAATGATCAGCAGGTCAACTGGATGCAGCCCGCAAGCAGTGAGGATTGAAATGCTCTGTTTATAATCACTCTTAGTCCATGATATTTTCAGTGGTCGGTTGTGTGTCCTGAATTCCTATCTGGCCTTATATGATTAATACCTTCAAGCACCTCAACAAATTGATGATTTGCTATAATCAAACCCATACAGACATGCTCATTGCAGCAGTACCATTTGGTTTTGTGCTTCAATGGTGTAACTACATGCTCCGTTTAATTATAAGCACCATCTTTAAGGCTAATGCATGGAACTCAACCACTGGATATTGTTGGAAAAGCATTGTTGCATGAAGATAATATTTTATGATAGAAGCCACACAAATATCCCCCCCCCCCTTAATTTTGTCTTTATAGAGCTGCAACAAAATCTCAAATATTCTTATAATAGATCAATTCAGTCAGGTCATTTAGATCTTAATATAGGCTAGTGTTGAAAACATATGTCTAGAGTAAGCAAAAGTTATAACCAGAAAAAGTATGTTCATTCCTTGCCCTATTATTCGTAGCCAGTATATATTGTAGGACCTAGGATAATCACTTGTGCTCCACAGAATTAGGTCTTTAATGGCAGCTACCTACAGGACAAATTCAAGACAGAACAAGTCCAATCACCACATAAGTCACAAGGCATTTTTGAGTATCTGGCCTAGAAAATTGGGCTGTATTATTAAAAAATGTTAATCATAATTATGGAAATTATAGGCTTGTCTTTAGCTAAAATGTTGGCAAGTAGAAACAAGCTAAAGTCTAAATAATAACATGAGGGAAGACTTAACATCTGTTAAAATTAATGTTTCCAGTAATCACAAATGCAGCAATGCAGTAGTTGGCGATGAGGCCAGGTATTGTAGATTTATTATCCACTACAATAAAATCTCTTGTGGGACAGGAAGAAATGTGATAAGGTGTAACAAAACAAAGTTTATGATACCAACAACTGCAGTTACGGAGCTGAAAGTATAATCAGGAATCTAAAGATCATTAACCAGCTGCTGAATTGCTCTGGGTCATTCATTTACCAGCTACAGGCAATTTGTGTATCTTTTAAAACACAAAAACACGTGTGAAAAAACTAGAAAGAAATTTGTTGTATAGAAAGAGGCTGACAAAGCAGAAGTTTACCAAAATGACACTGCACTATTATACAGGTGAAATGGCATTTGGCCACTAATCAGTGTTTGTTTCCAGGGCCTGTACACATTTTGAAGCCAATGCCAAGGTTCTGTCACTATTGCAAAAGGAATTTCATGGAAGAGAAAGTGCTTATGGCATCAGCAGCTGTGCATATACTTTCTGCACTGAAGCACATTGAGGCCTGCTTAACTTCAGTAAGTTTCCAAGGGAGACAGGGATTACTATTGGAACTTGGCATTTGCTGGCCTAGCCAATTGTTCTGCTGAAGATGGTTAACAGTCTGAGCTGACTCATTTAGCCTGCCTTTGGAAGTGTTCGGGAGCGTCCAAGAGCTTCTGTAATGCTCTGCAGCCCTGTGCATGACTAATGGCCACATTGTCATGAATGCACCCATGTTCTTAACATAAATACACAAAATTATAGTATAAGAATTTCAATAGTTTGGTATCAGGCCATTCTGTCTTCAAATTAGATCACTACTGACATTTCCTAAGCATGTCACCTCCTGAGTCTGTGTTATGTTAGGCCATCAGAAGATCATCATGCCATGGGATAGACCACAGCTCAATCTCAACTCCATTAAGTTTCAGTATTTCCTTCCACCATCTACCATCATTTGTTCCAGATATTTACTTGGTCAAAAATATGTGAAGACCCAGCCCTAA
This sequence comes from Xenopus borealis, assembly GCA_024363595.1. Classification (NCBI taxonomy): domain Eukaryota; kingdom Metazoa; phylum Chordata; class Amphibia; order Anura; family Pipidae; genus Xenopus; species Xenopus borealis. The sequence goes on along the minus strand of CM044434.1, from coordinate 96,558,117 downwards.
AAACAAGTGATGACACAGCACTTACAGCACAAGGCCTTCTGCAATCTCCTTAGCTTCATGGCAGTTCTGTATGCTGAGAATCGCACATTGTTCAGGTCAGCTGAGGAAGAAACAAAAGAACAAAATCAACATAATAGGAAATATAAGTTTACATTTTTAATCTTGCCGACTTGTTGGTACAGTATAGCCGCAAGTATTTTTTATTGAAACTAGATGATATTTGGAAGATGGTGCATGAATTGACAAATCACAGGACACTGCAGATAAAAATATAACCCTACAACTGGTCCAAATCCATTGCTCTGGTTTTCTGATTTGGCCGAGGAACAGATTGTAATTGGTGGTGGTAGTGGTGGTGGGGAGGTGTCACCATTGTAACATATAGCTACATAGTTAAATTGGACTGAAAAAGAAAAAGACCAAAGTCCATCAAGTTCAACCTCTCCAAATGAAACCCAATGCACATATATACACACCCTCAGTCCATATATTGACTATATAACCATATATACCAATATCTATACTAATTGTAGATTTTAAAATCACATTAGCCTTTGATATTATACTTGTCCAAGAAAACATCTAAGCACCTCTTTAAGACATCAAAGCAAAGTGCAGTTTTCTGCCGATAGGAGCTCTGGCCCTGGGTGTCAATTAAGTAAATATAATCACTTGACGCACTTGAAGGTGCTTAACTTTTAGCACCCCCAAGTATAAATTGCCTTTCCTTCTCCGGGCAGTCCGACACTGAGGAAAAATAACAGCCTGCCAGAAAGCCTAAAGTGCTGGCACAAGTCACATGACTGGGGCAGCTGGGAAATTGACAAAATGTCTAGCCCCAGGTCAGAATTCAAAACTGAATATAAAAAAATCTGTTTGCTCTTTTGAGAAATGGATTTCAGTGAAAAACTCTGCTGGAGCAGCACTATTAACTGATGCATTTAAAAAAACAAACATGTTTTTCCATGACAGTTTCCCTTTAAATGATTAATGGCAAGACATTTAGGCAGGTTAAAAGTCAAAGAAAATGCAATAAATATGTTTAAATAGATTATCAATGATTATTAAGTTACATGCAAATTATAAACCCCTGTAACGTCTGTGCATAATGTTATAAACAACATATATTTTTAATGTTCCTTGCCCATTTATCAAACAGACTATTATTAATGTGTATAATAATATATTATAATATAATAATAAAACCATATACATTGATAATATAATAATATATATAACCTAGTTTGGGAGTTTTATTTTCAGAGCATCAAGTAAGTTGCAGGTACAACTTAGTCCCTTTGTAAAATGTATAATGAAGCAGTAGAATTCTTAATGAATCAGATGCAATTTGAGAGTAGGACTGGCCAGATATGGGATGACTTTGACGTAGTTGGTCAGCTTAAATATATTGCAATATATGGACAAACAATCCCTGTTTTGTTTAAAGGGTAAGGCATTTTTAAGTAGCTTTATGGGCAAAATGTCTCAATGTCTTAAATATATTGATAATGGGTTGAGTGCAGAGGACCTCTTGCATTTGTCTATATGTATTTTGTGGTCACAACCTCATTGCACCCATTAATTATGGGCCCCCAACATATCCAAAAGTTGTCCTGTTTTACCAATAAAGTTGACATTGCTCTTTATTTGGACCTCATGGTGCCCCCTATACCTCCTGGGCTCCCCTGTGTCCTCTGTAGTTAAGCCCTGTACATTACACACCCTAGAATGTATTAGTTCACTTGTTCCAACACTAAAAAAAAACAGCATTCCAACACATTAAAAGGTTAATGTTATGTTGTCCTAAGCACCTCATTCTGGTTTAAATGGGAGTTTTCAAGCAATTCACCTTCTTCTACAGAGAATATGAAATTGATTTTTTACAGACTTGTTTCTAGGATCATACAGCAGACAACAATAAATCTTGCTTATCTCAACATTGGTTAGAGATAATGTATGTAAATCAAATACGTTTGCCTAATACAAACTGAAGACACATTTACAGACAAAACAATGTGTCCCATTAAAATGTTGCTGAGTTCACCTCAATTTCAGCCTTGCACAGTCAGATAAATCACTGTGAATTTGGAGTTCCTTCGTACAAACTAATCATGTTGCAATTTGTTCTCGATCCCACATTCATTGGAATAAGTGAAACTACTCATATATTTAACAGATAAATGTTGACTGTTGTAATGGACACATTAAAAGGACTCAAGAATTTGCTAGCTGAATACCTATGCTAGATATTGTTTTATGTTCTCTCTCTGCAAGGAATAAGACAACCTGATAGGTGGTTTATAATTTAACCACTTTCATTTTTTCTGTTAAATGTATAGCTAATTTTCACCCACAATGATTTTAGGTAAAATATGGACACCCAGCAGGTCAGATAATCCCTACCAGCAAAAGGATTAGAACACTACAGTAGAAAAAATAGCTTGTATCAATAAGGAAGAGGAAAATGCACCAAATATAGATCTGTATATTCTGCAGAGGTTCCAACACATGGGGCTGTGGTACCTAGATGTACCAAATAAATAAATAAATAAATAAATAAATATATATGTATATATATATATATATATATATATATATATATGTATATGTATGTATGGGTAAACATGCCAATATAGATCTGCTTAGTTCACACATCCAAGTAAGCAGTGATTTAACAAAACAATGTATATACACATATAATGTTTCAAGGCCCATTCACACTAGACTGCATCATTACTCTGTTTGGCAGTGCACAGAGACGACACATCAGAGCACTAATTAAAAACAATGTTCTAATTTACTTGCTCCCTGTTCAAAATAAATCAAATATAATTTGATAGGCTAAAAAGTTCCCGTTCATAGCAAAACAGATGTTCCTATACATGGGTGTTGTGTCTATATATTAATTTAACAGTTAATCACACACACTGCTAGCTTAAATAATGCTAGAGCTGGAGGAGAAGTATGAAGATTGCAACCAACAGTGGCTGAAAAGGATGGGAGGAATCAAGCAACACTTAAACACTTAAAATATCCAATAAAATAGCTAATTTAAATTGCAGCATTTCATCGGAATGAGCGTGTGCTGGACTTGCTTGTTTGCTTGTGTCACATTGAAAGCAGTATGTGATAGCATCTTCATGGCAAGTCATAAGCTTTCAATCAGTCTTACAATTATTAACACTCCATTACCAGTATGATTCCCCTTTTATATGACATGGAAAATAAACATTTCAACAAGAAGAATGCACAAGTGAATTTCTCAATGAGATATGTAAAGTGTGCATTTGCCTTCAGTGAAAAACAAGAGGGTGATAGCAATATGATGTTACTAGAGACCGTGCACCAAGAAAATAAAGGGGTGTGTGTGTGTGTGTGTGTGTGTGTGTGTG
>CM044434.1:96503358-96552629 GCA_024363595.1 Xenopus borealis | reverse complement strand
GAATAGAAAGATGAGTAATAAAAAGTAGCAATAATAATATATTTGTAGCATTACAGAGCATTTGTTTTAGATAGGGTCAGTGATCCCCATTTGAAAGCTGGAAAGAACCAGAAGAAGAAGGTAAATAATTAAAAAATGATCAAAAATAAATACCAACTGAAAAGCTGCCTAGAATTGGCCATTCTATAACATACTTAAAGGTGAACCACCCCTTTAAATAGAAAATTGCCATTTTAACTACGAAGATCTGCCCTCTGGGACAATGCGATTCACGGTGCACACAAACAAAGCAAGGACATGAATTAATGACCAAAGTTTACTCCCACACTTCTTCCTGTTTGAGTTAGAGCTGCATTATTTCTGGTCAGGTGATCTCTGAGATCATCACACAGACCATCACAAAATGATGACTCAAGGTCAAAGATATAAAATGGCGATATTTACCGATATATATGTATTCTAGTTTGGTAAAAGGGCTATCTGGGACTGCTATCAAATCACTGTCTGCACATGAGTCAAATGATAATCAGTGAGCAAGAATATAGAACAATAACCCACAAGTTAGGTAGAGTTTCCTTTATCATTTTAAGCAGTTGACAAATGCAGCTGGGAAATTACTGGACACTAGCTGGGGATCTTCGCTAACACATGCAAGTATAAGGGATAATGGCCACATCTATATGACCTCACCTGGTTACATTGAATATTCTTTCTCTGTAAACTTTATTTATACTCATGTATGTGAAGACATATATCTTCCCTTAATAGAAGCACTCTTAACAGATGTTGACAATTGGAAGGAATATACAGGAATTGTACAACAAAAGTAATCATATATATAACCAATTGTGGAATGCGCACATCTGCATGCAAATTATCGTGCAGGCAAATAACTGTAATTAGCTAGTTCATGAGGTCAGAAATATTTTCACCTGGGGTGGGTTACTGGTAAATAAAGTGAAGAGTTTCTTCAAATCAGCTGCAAAATCTTTATTACCCTCCTGATAGTGGAGCTCATTACACAAAACAAAAATAAAGAATGCCAAAGTGCACATGCATGTGTCAATATATTGGCAGCTGCTTTATTCTTTTAAGTGCCTATTTATAGTGCCAATAGAAAATGCAGATTTAACACCTTCAGACAGAGCCAATGGCTCATCTGCCAGTGTATGGGGCCCTCTGATGGACCTACCTAATGCATATATATCTGAGAATTGAGCCTGAAGGCCAAACAATTCGATACCTCAAGGTGAGCATATTGGAGAAAGATCTGCTTGTCTGAAAAGTTCTTTAAATACATGTCTTTTGGTAGATGGGGTTATGACTGCCACAGCAGCACACTGGAACACAGCCCTTCTCAGTCACTCAGAAGCACAGGCAGTGTACAAAACACCATGTTTGCTTTAGCCCTTTATCCAAATAAAACCCATGACCCCAGCAGAACAAAGCAGCAATTCAATATACTTGTTGTATCAGATGCACCAGTCTACCTCCTATAAAAATACACATTTCTTAACAGTTTGGAAATATTTTTTTACATTAAAAGCTTTTATGCAAATATTCACTTTATTGTGAAGCTACAGAAACTCATCAAGCTATTTGGCAAATGTAACTATCAATACCATTTTAAACAGAAGTTAAAACTAAAAATTAAAGGAACAGTAACACCAAAATATGAAAGTGCTAAAAGCAAAGTAAAGTAAAGAAAACTGATCTGTTTGCTTCAGAAATACTGCTATAGTCCATATAAACAAGCTGCTAAGTAGCAATGGCGGAAATTGAAAAATGGCTATATGGCACAGGGTAAGTAATGGATAACAGATAGCATTATGTTCTACAGAGCTTATCTGCTATCTGCTGTGTTACTTTTCTCCTTTGAATGGCTGCCCCCATGGCTACACAGCAGCTTATTTATATTAAAAATAGTAGTGTTTTTGAAGCAAACAGTTTTACCAGTGCAGGGCAACACTGCATTATATTTTTATTACTTTAAAATTTAATTTTTTGATGTTACTGGTCCTTTAAAGGTGGAAAATCAAATATAATGTTGCAGTTGTTTTTGGTCATCGTTGATCTACCATTCAACCAGTTAAGATGATTGTTGCTTAAGAGAATCACCCCAAGTTTGGGTGAAACATCTGCCATGAACTGGGTTGAGGATTCACTTCTTCAAAGTAGCAATAAGAACCCAAGCAAGTGGATGGATCTTTCTTTCTTTCTTTGTATGGCTTGTATCTTATGTGATTCAAAAAAAGAATCAACATAATGTAAGGAAAACCAAGAACCACTGGCTGGTGGACCCCTTCAAATTAGATTGGTAGGAATAACCAAAAAAGAAAACTGGACTGGCTAACTTGATTCAATAGTTATACTGGCTATTTGGCTAATCTGGAACAGCATGGGACAACAGTTTGATGGCAAAAATGCCTGGATGGAAAGCTGATTTTGGAGGTTAGGAGTACAGCAGTTTCTGGCAAAAATCTTTGCCAGAAAAGGTTTCCTTTGTGCATTTAGGCCTGAATAATATAGATCATCTTTTAATGCTTCATACATATTTTCCATTGTTACTAATGGTGCTCAGTGTACAGAACTGATTAAATGAAGATTAATGTCTGGTTGCAAGCCAAAACAAACCATTGGTGCTTGGAATACTGTAGTAGGCACACTAGCGTTCTTCCAAGATTTTTAATGATACAAAACATGTCAGCGGTGCATCTCAATGATATTTTCATTTGTGTATTTGTATAGTTTATACGTACAGTAAGTTTACAGAGCAGGCTCAAAGGAATATTTGAATTCTAGCAGTACATGCATTCCTTTATTGCTATAAATTAATCACACATGCTATATTTCTTTAATTAGATTTTCCTAAAGGGAAATCCTTCCAAAGAAGCTTTTGTTTGATTGGTTAAATGAGATGTTGTGTTTTTGTGTCCCTCATCAAATGGAGCTTCTCCAAAGTCATACTTACCAGGTGCAAAAGGACTTGCATTTCATATATGTCCATCAGATAGATCGTATGTGCATGGTCCTTGCTGAGTATTGACTTCATAAACATGTTTAGCAGAACTACAGCAGGTTTAAGCAAAGTGTCCTACCTTTCTGTATTTGTAGCACTGTACAGCTTTTGCAGGACATGTAGCATAATTTGCAGCACGTTGTGTTTTATCACAGCGAAAGCAGTATTTATTTGTATTTGCTGCACATTTCTGCAGTGAATCCCTTTCCTTAGCACTGTATTTTGCCTGGGATTGTGCATAATTAGACCACAGTGCTGGATTCACAGTCTGTACATTCCCAAAAATTGTTCTGTGGATTTTCCATTACGTTGTCCACGTTGGCGGGATTTATATCTTTCAGCAACCACATTTACTCTTGGCACAAAAAAGTTCTTTACAGCAGTAAGAGCAGTTTCATAAGTCTCATCAGATAATGGTAATGTATAGAATATATGCTGTCCCTCTGCTCCCAGGCAGTGAATAAGTAAAACACACTTTCTAGCAGCAGCAATCTCCCCTTGGTCAGCAGCAATAATGTAATTATCAAGCATGTGGATCAAAGCAGCAAAAGGTAAAAGGTACGGTAGGCTCACCAGGGTTTGGAAGAAAATCTACAGGCTGCTGCAGAGGTAGAAGAGACATCTCGTCGCCAATTTGCTGTGTTTTTATAGCCGAGGATGAGCACAACAGCCGTAACTTGAACAATTCCTTTTAAACAGTATAGAAGGTAAAGTGTATGCACAGTATAACTCGTATGCACAGTGACTGTTACAGGCCATTTGTATAAATACAAGCTTTTATTTTGTAAGGCCAGTTAATGAAGAAATTCAAAGGATGTTTAGGCAGGAGGCTTGTACATTTTTTATGCTAATGCGTTCCTTTGTTTACATAGCATTCTGTTATAGTTGATGTTAACTAACCCAGCATGAAAAGTATGTTAAAGGCAAAACTGTTGTATTGTGTTTTTTTCTTATGTTTTAAAGGTAAACTTACAAAGGTAATGAACTCACTTAAGAGCTGCTGTGTGTGTTAATAAATCTGTTTAACAAGCAGGTCTTTTTGCCTGTAGTTGAGACGTCAAATGGTTATTTAGTTTTACATCTCATTCTTACATCCCCCTCCTGATTCATTCATGTTAATTGACAGTCCCAAATAAAATAGAAATATGACTCTTATTTATTTTTTTAACCTTCTTATACCAGAAACTTACAGACTTTGAAAATGTAATCTGTTGATGCAACAATTAGCAAATTCATGGCACCCCTGGCATATAAGAAAGCAGTGGCATAAATATAATAAAGCAGGCCCCACGGTCTTTGGAAAGGACAGAGGGGCCCAGACAGCAGAGTCTACTGCAGGGGTCACCAAGCTTTTTAACCCATGAGCCACATTCAAATATAAAAATGGTTGAGGAGCAATACAAGCATGTAAATATCTGGGGATGCTAAATAAGGGCTGTAATTAGGCATTAGGTAGCCCCTATGTGGACTAGCAGCTACAGTAGGCATTATTCGGCAGTACACTTGGTTTTCATGCAACCAAAACTTGCCTCCAAGCCTGTAATTAAAAAATAGGCACCTGCTTTGACTCCATTGGGAGCAACATTCAACAACATTCAAGGGGTTGGTGAGCAACATGTTGCTCACGAGCCATTGGTTGGGGATCACTGGTCTACTGTATAAAAGTCCTCCTGCTCAGTCTCTCTATGGAAGGAGGACCATCACGATAGTGGTGAGGCAACAAGCAGGCTGTTGAGAGGGGGGGCAGGAGGTTATAATGTATGTCAGATGGTTAAGCGTGTGTGCACCCCCCCCCCAAGATTTTTTTACCTAGTAAGAAAAAACCCCAAAAAAAGAGTAAGACAATCACTCCATTGTGCTCCTACAGAAGTACCCTGGACGAGTTTGGTATCCAGTAAACAGGAGTACAGGCCTGGGATATCAGGTAAGCTATTATAACCGCTGGGGTGGGGGTTGTCAAAATTTTGCAGTGGTTAAAGAGCAATCGACGAGGTATTGCCCAGCTTTCAGTCTGTGCCCTAAGTGGAACCTAGAGGAATTTCTATCATGCCTAAGTATACACACTTATAGTCCCTACTCTGGGTTATTTATTAATACCTGGGATCTTAATCCCTCTAGCTCTCCTCGTCGGAGCCTTAAGCTGCTCAACTTTATAACTTATCTATTACTCCTTGAGTGATCTATAAAAGAGTATAGCTATCCACTTTATTAGGGCCAAAGCTTCTAGGTTCCACTTCCCATTCCCTTCCAGCCTGCTTGGTTGGGCTAAAGTAATAGACCCAGACCGCATGGTTCCCAAGACCTTTGTACTATGGCACAGAGCCATCTAGCATACACTGTGACAATTACAGGGGCTTACATAAGCAGAGCATTTACACATGGTCCCCATTAGGATCCATTTATTTGTGAATGTTACTAACAACAACTGCTTAATCTTTGCATGTCTTTCATTGCAGATAGCATACAAAACAGAACAGGAACAACAGGTCAAAATGAATGTCGAATAGGTGCCCAAGCATTGCATGCTTTGCATGTCTTCAGGTAATACACTGCATCGTCTGCCAGAAAATTACCTTAGCTGAAGAGGTTTTTACAAGAACAGTAAGACACAGTACATTAAGTATCTGACTTACAAGGAATACATCAGCTTGTAAAACAAGAGTAAATAATTGACAATGAAACCCCCACAGTCAAAATTCTCAGGGGAATTAAATGAAAAAAAAAAATCACTCAAAAACTGTACAATCCTCAGAAATAACATAAGCCAGCAGGGAGATACTAAAAACTTTCTGATATGACTAAAGATTATAGAGAATGGTGGTATGTGAATATCACAGTCGCCATAGCATTTGTCTCCTCTCGATGTAGACTGATGTACTGATTACAATGCAGCATTGTGCATAATGAAGAACTACAACTGTAATAAAGAATCTCTCAGCCTTAAGTGCACTCCAAGAACACAGGAATTCAGTAAAATTGTTCACAGTGAGAGCTATTTGTGAATTCCTGTTTTTGTTTTCTAGAAAAGTCGGGGCAACAAACCAGTAACAAGGGATCCCAACACAGACTTTGAATAAAAAGGTGCCGCTTAAGAGAAAATGAGTCAACAAGTCAGGCAAGATCAGCCAGCCATTCTCTGCTACAAACAGAGCATGAATCCCATGACGTGAAGCAGACAAAGCAGCTAAAACTTTTATTTTTTTTGTGTTTTCCAACACTAGCAATTGTTAAGTAATACACGCAATAAAAACATTTCTTGCCCCTCCTTAAACACAAGAGAAGGATTCACCAAACTGGAGTGATTTTACTCCAGAGCTGCAACTCACAAAATCCAACTGGGTATGTAAATTGATGAAAAATAAACTGCAGCATTACCCTCAACTGCAATTGGATGGACAAGTATCTCCTCATTATAAGTCAAACATAATATTTATAGAGGAGTTCATTAAATAGGTACCAGTGTATATAATCTGGACTATCTATGGTCTGCACAGAAGTGCACCCAGTGTTGGACTGGGATCCCAGGGGCCCACCAGAAAGCCGGCTGAGGGCCCACTTTCCAAACTATTATACCTCCTCTCCTCACTCAACCTTTATGTTCTCCTACTCTCTTTTCACTAATACTGTACTATAATCTATTCTTCCACCATAAATAGGGAATGCCCATGAAATATGCAACATTTTTAGAAGCAAGAGGCCCACTGACACCTGGGCCCACCGGGAGTTTTCCGGGTATCCCGGTTGGCCAGTCCGACACTGAGAGGACCTTTACAACATACAGGGCTATGCTGTTGCACTTCTTCTATTCAGCCACAACCTACAGAAGTTGTTAAATGCTACAAAGATGGGGGTAAATAAACACTTTACCAACATTAGTATTCGTTACAGACTATAACAAACATAAATACACAACATTCCAGTGATTTCTTTCTTACCTAGAGATTGATATAATTCTGTCATTTTGGGATGATCCCAGCAGGTTGTTTGTGTCTCATGGCTATGAAAACAAAGAGGCAAAATTATGAATTAGTATACAACATGTATAAATGTTCTGATGTAATAAGATCATCAAACTATTTAAAGGGCAACGAAAGTGTAAAATAGAATAAGGCTAGAAATGCTGTATTTTGTATGCTAAACATGAACTTACTGCACCACTAATTAAACAAATGATTTATGCTTTCAAAGTTGGCCACAGGGGGCTGTCATCTTGTAACTTTGTTATACATCTTTGCAAGACCAAGACTGTGCACATGCTCACAGTGTGATCTGGGCTAAGTTTAGGGATCATCATAAATGACAAAACAAAGCTGCTTGAGTTCTGCATGGCTAGTAAGTAAGGCAGGAGCTCCCCCTGCTGTTCATAAGTATGATTGTTTCCCTGCCAGAAGTTAGGGACCGTCTGACAATTCCTATCCACAGCACTAAGTGAAGGGAGAATTTCACTGCATACAGTCAGGTTTCTTATAAAAATGGTACACATTTTTTAAAGTATATTGGAGATAGATTTCTTTTTCATTAAAGAAAGTAAAAATTGGATTATATTTATTTGCCTTTCCTTGCCTTTAACTCTATTAACTTACTTGGGCCCCAACCTCACATTTACATTTTTTTCTTAAAGAATAACATATGTTTACTTAACATAATGCTCCCATTTTGTGTTTTTCATTTACAGCATGCTTCCATACACAACAAGATACGTTTGCAGAACCCATGCAGATTAGACTACAAAGCCTGTCAGAATGTGACCATTCATCACCAATAGAGTAAGCCACCTTGATATAGTCAGCAATATAAGGCACAAAAAAATGAATGATGGCAGTGACAAGTGAACCCCTTTATGATGATAACAGCGTCTAGACAGTGATCCCCAACCAGTAGCTCGCGAGCAACATGTTGCTCTCCAACCCCTTGGATGTTGCTCCCAGTGGCCTCAAGGTAGGTGCTTATTTTTTTAATTACTGGCTTAGAGGCAAGTTTTGGTTGCATAAAAAACAGATGTCCTGCCAAACATTCTCTCCTGTAGGCTGCCAGTCGATATAGGGGTTGCCAAAAAGCAAATCAGAGCTTGTAATTGACATCCACATGGACTTTTTCAAGCTTGTGTTGCTCTTCAACTCTTTTTTACATTTAAATGAGGCTCACGCGCAAAAAGGTTTGGGGAACCCCTGGTCTAGACTGAACCCCTCTAAATAAAACATTAAGCTGTATATGTCATCTCAAGAATGAATCCTTGGCAATGTAAAATGCAATCCTATATCAGTAACAACTACAATGTCAGTTGACTAATTAACTTTCGCTGGCAATTCACCCCTATCCCCCCAAAATGGTCTGCAGAAATTATTCCGTGTCAGAATTTGTACTATGCTCAAACCAACTGACCTACAATACAATACACAAATTTTAAAATTATCACTGTCTTAGCCACACATTATGTAAGCGTTTCCCTGAACAAACATTGCATACCTCCCAACTGTCATGTTTTGAGTGGGGCAGTCCTGCTTTTGACAGCTTAACCTGCAGTCCTGGCTTGTTACTGAAATGTCCATACAAGGTTTCTAATTTTTTGGTTTATGGAAGAACCCAGAACAACCACCATGTGCACTAAGATACTTTTGTAACAATTTTGAGATAAGCAAATGCGCAATTGTAACAATTTAACATAAACCGGTCTAAAACTAAAACTCACAGCTTAAAGGGCAATTCATCTTAATTGCCAAATCTGTAGTAAAAACTTTCATGCCCTGCCAAATATTGTAAAATAAACATGGTAATTAGGGGGTGTGGCCACAAAAATGGTTGTGGTAAAAAATGTTCGCCTACGAGCGGCAACTCTTTTTGTCCCTTTTTCTATTTCCAAAATGTCAGGAGGTATGACATTGTACATCTATAGCTGTCATCCAAGATCTCTTGGGTTAACATTGCCATGAAAATGAAGCCATATGACAACTAATCATTTAACCAGCTACACACACATATGCTAAATGCTACTGAGTGAGCAAGTATTGGAAAAGAAAATTAAACACTGACATCTATGTATGATCTGTATGTATGTGTCTTGCAGTCAGACAGGCGTTTCATATTTATTTATGTTTTTATATGCAGCAATTGTGCTGGGCAAGCTATTCACTTTTTAAATACGGCCTTGATTATTAAAAATGGTTAACCCATCATTATTCATCATAACAAATGTCTGCAGTTTAACAAGAGAAGTAACATCAGTGGTGTCTGAGGTTCACTCTATGCCCTTCACTGTGCAGATCCCACCAGATGACTAAGAGTAAGTAAGGCCAGACGGGAAGATTCGGGTAGATTTGTCGCCTGGCGACTAATCCCTCTTCTTTGGGGTGACAAATCTCCCTGAACCGCTTCCCCCTGCCTTCCAGCTGATTAATGAATAATCGCCTGTGCCTATTCACATGTGCCGCTGGCTTTTCCGAAGTTGCCTCCTTAGGCAATTTCGAGCGATTTTGGGAAAGTGCCATGCGACGAATCTCCCAGAATCTTCCTGTCTGGCCTTACCCTAAGGGCTAGACCAGACAGGGAGATTCGGGGGCATTTTGTCTCCTGGCGACTTCTCGCCGCGACTTGTACCCCCACGAACCTCCCAGAATAGCCACGTACCCAAGCGAGGAGGTTCGGGGGCTACAAGTCGCGGCGAGAAGTCGCCAGGCGACAAAATGCCCCCGAATCTCCCCGTCTGGCCTTAGCCTAATGCCTAATTATTCACTACTGCTGCAAGTAGCTCATGAAGTGTGATGACTATTGCTCAATTACCACACAATACCTCTGTGCTCAAAGCAGCAGCAGCAGATACCAAGCCTGTTCTGCCTAGTCCATTTACATTTGCTGAGAGCCACTGGAATGATAATCAACACCTTTAATTCTTTTGGGGCACCTTGTACAAATTGCTGTAGCTGCCTAGTAATAGGTTGTAATTATTTGAATAAAAATTGGTCATCCAGTTAATAGACATTTAACTGGCTCCCTGCTAAGATTATTATTGTTAGGCTTTAAATAAGGGGAAATCAGCCATGTTAATATTTAATAACCAAGTCCTTGAAAAGTTTACGGCATTATTTTTGACTCTGTACAGAAAAAATATTTTTGTGTTAGCCTAACTGTTCTTTGAGACTGTGGTTCAGAATAATATTCATTTATTGGATTCAATTTCTTGGCATGCAGATAATGGCAATTATGCTCAATGGTATAATGAGTAAAGCTTCCTTGATTACCAATGTATCCTAGGGTAATGGCACACAGGGCTGTTTGTTTTGTCTGCTTTAAATAAGTTTTAAACAGCACAAAATAAAATTTCAAAGCACACAAAACTATACACTTGCATTGAATGTGCCAAAACTCGACACTGGTTGCCTATGGAAATGCAACAGCAGAATTCAAAAGCAAGTCCAGTGATGATGTTGGTAACTTTGTCATTTAAAATTCAATAATGCAATGGAAATAATTTGTACTTACAGTAGAAGTAATGCAATTTATTATAATTAACTAATAATTAAATACAAGACATCCTTGAAAACACTGTTTGGGCATTCCTAAGATATATATAGCTACACACCCAGTTGACAGTCCATGCGGAAAATTCACTAAAGCGTGAATCGTCTAACGCTAGCGCTAATTTGCCAGCGTGACGTCCTTTCGTAACTTCGCTAACACCGAAGTAGATAGACTAGTGCAATTTCGCACCCTAACGCCAGGTGAAGTTGCGCACTAACGAAGGATCGTAATTATGCTAAATCACTAAGATGACCATTTTACTGAACGTTACCACTTACGCTAGACGTTCATTACAATAGATAGGAGTTTGAAAAAAAAGGCAATTTTTTTCTAAGGCCCAAAAAAAATGCTGGCGTGTTTTACCTTTTGTAGGGTGATAGTCTGAAAAAGAGCGAAATTTTTTTGGGGGGTTACCCTCCTTCCCCGCTACATTTCCTAACATATGGCAACTCAAGTATACAGGGGGTGCATGTAGGGCAATAGGACAACTTTATTTTATTTATTAAAGGTTTCCTGGGCTTGTGCAGTGGAATGTAGTGGCTGTAACATATACTTCTATTATACTTTGAAATTCGCTCCGTATGCAAATTAGGCATCACTAGCGTAAATGCGCTTTGCCTGGTGAAGTAAGACTAGCGCAACTATGCTACCATTTGCCGACCTGAGCGCAACTTCGCACTTTAGTGAATTTGCATAGCGCTGGTGAAAATTCTCCTGGCAAGGTGTGGTGAAGGCAACGCTAGCGCATTTTCGCCTCTTAGTGAATTTGCCCCCATGTGGTGGTCCACATCAAGGTGATCGATGGCTGCAGTACAGGCCTATGCAGGCCTATTTGGAAGGACTGCTTGCATGGCCCTTGTCAGATGACATTTTCAAAACTGCCCAATAGGCCAATTCCTATCATTATGATCCTATACATAGGCCAGTAAGCTGTCTGTAGTGAATGCATCGGTAACCAACATCAGAAAAAAAAGAAACAAAAGAAATAAAGAAACTTTTATAGCCTGGTGTTTTTGATGCAAAGGAAAGCACTTGTGAAGGCAGAATAAAACACCATACATTTTGTATTATAGTTCCATAACTAATACAAGCAACAGTATACACAGGTGCTATCTGGAAATCTACATATGCTCAGGTCTCACTCTACAGCTAGCTCATAAAAAGGACATCAATATCAAGTTGAGCTTTATTTAATTTTCATTTGTTTTTGCCACATACGCACAACACCACTGTACCAACATTTTGTTGAAGCTTGAACCACAAAAACAACTAAGATAATGGCACAATAATCAGTCTACTGAATGCTTTGAGTACTGCAAAGAAATGTCTGAAGAAAAAAATACCATAGATTATCATCAAATATGGCTTCATTGTTTTTAATGGAGGAAGATATCACACCATCAGTCTGCAGCTGCATTTCGTTATAACAATTATGCTGTGCTGAGGGTAGAGTTAAATGGACCATATATTATGAATATAATTTTGAATAAACCACTAAGGCTGTAACCTTAAAGGAATTGTTAAGTATAAAAATAAAAACTGAGTAAATAGATAGGCTGTGCAAAATAAATAATGTTTTCAATATAGTTAGTTAGGCAAAAATGTAATGTATAAAGGCTGGAGTGACTGTAAGTCTAACATAACAGAACAGAACACTACTTCTTGCTTTTCAGCTCTCTTTTGTTTACACTGACTGGTTAACCTGGTTACCAGGCAGTAACCAATCAGTGAATTGAGGGAGGGCCACATGGGTCATAACTGTTGCTTTTGAATCTGAGCTGAATGCTGAGGATCAATTGCAAACTCACTGAACAGTTATGTCCCATGTGGCCCTCCCTCAAGTCGCTGACTAACTCAGATTGAGAGAGCTGAAAAGCAGGATGTTGTGTTGTATTCTGTTATGTTAGACATCCACTCACTCCAGCCTTTATACATTACATTTTTGACTATAACTATATTAGAAACATTTTTTTATTTTGCACAGCCTATCTATTTACCCAGTTTCCAGATAAGTGATCTCCAACCAGTGGCTCTGGAGCAACATGTTTGCCAACCCCTTGGATGTTGCCCCCAGTGGCCTAAAACAGGTGTTTATTTTTGAATTCCGGATTCGGAGGAAAGTTTTGTTTGTCTAAACCCAAATGTACTGCCAAACAGATTCCTGTAGGCTGGCAGTCCACATAGAAGCTACCAAATACCCAACTACAGCTTTTATTTGGCATGCTTGTGTTGCATTCGGATTTTACAGCTATTCGATCGGTCGAAGATCGATCGAACAATCGATTTTTTATTTTGATCGAATATTTTTTATTATTGATCAATTATTGGTGGTCGAATAAAAATTTAAAGGGGAAGTACTTCAACAGTCGAATGGTCGAATATTCGAAATAAATTTTATTTGAATCATTCCAATCATTCGATTCAATTGAATTTACAAAATTCACTGGTCGAAGTGGTCTTCAAAAACATTGGAAAATTCGATCGAACTTCGAATCCTTCATGTGAATTTAGTAAATCTGCCCTTAAGTGTTCACTGTGTCATAACAGTCTTATTCGAGCATAATAAATGCAAAACAACACTATATGCATTATTCAAAAGACATTACTTAACCAACCAGGCCCGTTTAGATACTGAACCCCAAAGCCAAAGATTTAATTATTTTACATATATTACATAAAGCAACTAGCTCCCATCCATAACAATACAATTCTGTAGAGACAAAATTTTCGGAGCAAAAGAACCTATACCAACAAAAGTAGGTTATAGTTTCCTTTATAAATTTTAATACCAAAACTTTAAATAATCTTCAACTACTAAACGGATAGTATCATGCCTGTTTTCTAACACATGCCATATTTGCCCTTAAAGCTAAAAATAAAACACTGTTCTGACTACAGGGAATGTCTTTATTAATGGTTAATAAGTCCATCATGGCTATCTGGTTTTATCTATATGGCAAGATTAAGACCAGCAACAGTTCAAAATCTAAATTTAATCCTGACTATAAACTAGTGTGTAATTAAACCTTGTCATACAACTTTGTCATCACATAGTGGTTCACTGGGTACCCTAGTACTCTGGGTGGTTTGGTCTTAAATAAATATAGGTTGTAAGCCAAAAAGAAGGGCAGGATAGCTGCTCTTTTATAGAAAATAAGGGAAGACAGCAGTAAATAATGTAATCTACTAAAACCCAAGTTAACTATATTTTTACAGATGAATCCATTCCATAAAAATGGTACAGGTACTGGTAATACCGACAACTCTCCTGGCACTTGCTGTTGTACTTTAAAACACCACCGAAAATAGATTCTTAAAGGAATGGAAACCAATCAACTTTTCTTTTCTTTGCAATTTTACTAAGCACGGCTCTGAGGCAGTTCAGGAGATATCTCTGGGCTCAATTCTCAGCTGGATTTGCCTTTCAATCAATGTTGTACAACACATTCCACCAGGGGCATCCTCTGCCGGTTATTTTTGTCATTAGGCCTGCCCAACTTATTGCCAGATAAAACAAAGTATAAGCAGGAAAACCTCTGGGAAAGACCTGAAGTACTGCAATATTATATTACTGGATCTGTCAATGTGCAAGGTGTAAAGGCTCAGCATTTGAAGAAGTCTGCCGCTGAAATATAATCTTTTTAATATTTTCTTTCTTATTAGGATTCTACCAGATCAATAATAAACTAGACCAGACATCCAATAAAACATTCATATTAAAGTTATACTGTAACTCTAAGGCTAGTCGCACACATGCCATGAAATCTAACCCGCATGCATACACATAGAAACTATAATATTGCCAAGACATTATAGTAAAGATGGAGAACAATAATAACGTTTATCACTGTTCATGCATTGCTTGTTTAAATAGCAAAATATACAGGTGATGCTCACTGCGGGGGTCCCCTGGTAGATCCCCAAAATTGAGCAGGACACTCAAAGTACTTTGAAAAAAAGCCAGCTTTTTTCCATTTTTCCCCTGACAAAGACCCCCTCCCTTATTTTGAGTGGGGGGGGGGCAAACATAGAAGGCAGAGCTGTAAGGGTAGGGACAGACAGGGAGATTCGGGGAGATTTTGTCGCGTTTTTAGCAGGCGACAGAATCTCCCCGAATCTCCCTGTCTGTCCCCAGCCTAAGAATACTACCCGGGAAAGTACTTGAGGGATCAAAAACACCGGCAGGAGCCGAATGTTTCTTCTAGCTTTTCGATACACTTATCTGTGATGACATGACAATGATTCATGGGATTTGAGTGTTTCTACAAATGTCAGGGCTAGAGAGACTACAGCCCATTTACAAAAGGTTGTGTGAGGAAAGCACTGGCACTGACGGGTGGGGACTTCAGAAGGGTTATACAGTGGAAAGATGTGTTTTACAATGTCTTTGAGTGTTCTAAAGGGTAGTTTGTGAACAAAAGGATTAAAAAAAAACCCTATATTCACTTCATAGTTCAGTAACATCTTTAAAAGCATTCAGCTTGCAGTCTTGTGCCTTTATACATTCATACAACTCCTTGGTGACTTGTAATATCCTTATACAATCCAGAAGGGGGGTACATTATGCTAAAAATATTAAAAGGATATTATGCTCTTTACAGCCATATGGAAATCGAAAGCCTTGCATGTAACTTCAACACACTTCCCTTGGCAAAGTTCCTGCTGTGCTAACTGACAAGTATGGAATTTGAAATGTGAAAAATGATTGAGGGGACTGAGCGGAGACTGGAAAAGAAAAAGAAAGAAAGATTATAAAAAGATATGTGGCATTGTAAGGAAACAAGGGTCTTCAGTTGTTACGTCTCATTTCCTTAAAGGTATTGTAGGATAGAGGGGCGACTTTTCATGGTACTTTACATGCAGAACGCAAGAAGGCTGCAGCTATTTCACTCCAGGTCTCAAAAGTGGCGCTCCTTCCCCCCTGCACACTTTCAGCTGGCAAAGTGATCATTAATTCCAAACACAACCTCACAGCTTAAGAAAAGGTTAGACTCCAGTGAGAGTTTCCTTCCTAAGCTGTTCTGCCATTTTCAAAGGCCATTTAATTGTTAGCTCTGGGACCACAAGGTGAAAAAGAAGTGAATAGCGCAAGACTTCTTGTGTGAACCCTGTTAAGTGAAATGCCAGCTCAGCAGTCCACACAAACGCTGCACAATTCAGAGAATCTTTAATTGGGTCTCGAAAAGAAAGGGGGATATACAGTGATGTGGAAAAGTGCAGAAACACAGAGTTCTTATGGATGTTTAATTGTGTGGGATTCTAAGTTATAGACATGGTGTGCCCAAATAAGAGTGAACCCAGTAAAGCATGATACTGTATTTGTGCAGAGTAAACAGACTGTGAATATCAGTATAACAACACAAAGCTTATATCATGCAATATCGGGTTGTTAATACACAAAGCTCGCAAACTATAAGATCACAAAGTTCATAATATGAGAGTCAGCCTTTTTAAAGAAAACCAGAGCTTCTACTCAATGATGCGCTACAGAAATGCCTACCTGGAGGGGGTGTGAAAATGAGCAATGTTGCTGGCAGCCACAGAACTGATGTTGCGTGTAGCAGGACTTCTGTGTATATTACATAGAGCCCATCACAAATCTTATATTTACTTCAACATGCAACAATGTAGATGTTATTGAACTACAACTTCCAGCACCCCCAAAAAGCCTTCAGTTGCTGTTGAATGCTGGGAGTTGATGTACTGTACAATAAAATTCAAAGACTGCAAATGCTGTGCCGGATAATGAATCCTATATTACACGGATATAATGGGGCCCGACTTAAGGTACACCACCACCAATGACAGTCCCTGGCAACAAACATTTAAGTCAACGCACACAGCATTAAGTCATACCAACAGACACTAATGCCAAGAGGCTTTTACAGTAAGAGTGAACTCTTGACAATGCTGGAGAATATTTTCGGTTTCATCCTGCCTCCTACAGTGTTAACTGCCCCGTTTTTTGTTTTTTGCACGAGAGTCCCAATTTTGACAGCTCACTCTGCAGTCCCAGATTGTTACTGAAATGTCCCGACTTTCTCTTTGATCTCCTGCACTGAACAGCCAGAAAAAGATCTAAAGTTTCTAACTTAATTGGCTTTTGGCAGAGAGCCCCGAATATGTGCCAGGTGCACTTAAGAAACATTTGTAACAATTTAAGAGAAGCAGGTCTCTTAAACTATGACTTACAGCTTAAAGTGCAATTCACCTTCATTAGCAAAACTGTCATAACTACTGAAATGTATCCACATTTCCATAAACTGTCAAAATTTGTAACATGAACTTGGTAATTAGGGGGTGCGGCCACTAAAATGGGCATGTTCAAAAAATGTTCACCGTGCTCCACGTGCAGTATCGGACTGGCCCACCAGAATACCAGGGAAACTCCCGGTGGGCCAAGGTGTCAGTGGGCCCTCATACTGCTAGACTTTTGGCCTATTTCATTGCCATTCCCTATTTCTATGAGAACAAAGAGGCTAAATAGATGGATTAATTCATTATAGTATTTAAAGAAAACAAACTGGGAGAATAGAGGTTGATTGAGGAGATGAAGAATATTAGTACTGAGAGTGGCCCCCTGGTCTAAGGTTTTTGGGTGGGCCCCTGGTGTCCCAGTCCGACACTGTCCACGTGGAAATTATTTTTGTCCCTCTTTCTATTTCCAAAATGTTGGGAGGTAACTGATGCCTCATGTGAAGTTGTAGCTACCCATATCACATTGAAAGCTCCTAGAACCAGCGTTGACTATAAATAAAAAAAAACGTGAAACATTGATAAAAAAAACACAGCTTTAACTTTGGAAAGTGCACCAAGCTGATCAACTATCTTGTGGAAATAAGAGATATACCCGACGACAATTTAATTGTAGAAGGATAACATAAAAAAAAAAGTTGTGTCCTTAGCTCTCTGAATAAACATAGCCGGTATTTGTGGCTAGGGAAACTGGCTGCCTTCACTGCAATACAACCTCCTAAGGATCTGAACAGGAACTACACCTGTGACATGCTCTTCCCTCGCCTGATGCAAGGTGAAAATGGTTTTAGGTAGTGATTGGTGAATCTGGGGTGTTTGGCTTTCCTGAAAAATTAGCAAAACAGCGAAAAATTCAGGAAACGCAGCCGGCATCTCATTTTGGACGCGGGCGTCCGTTTTTGGGTGAAAAAATGGACGCACACATCCAAAACGAGGCAAATTTTTCCAGGTGTTTTGCAAATTTATTCGACAAATTCGCACCAGGCAAATAAATTTGCCCATCACTAGTTTTAGGCACTCTACCTGATAATGTTGAGCAGTCACTTCCCACTCACTTTGCGAGACAACAAAGCCTAGAATATACAAAGCAGCAAGAAAATCCAGAGACTTTACTGTTACGCAAAGTTGACCTACTTTCCAAGCCTTTGTTTCTTTGCTTTAGTGCCCAAGGTAAGCAGTTATATTGTATGTTTGCCTAGCTCTAGCATTGACTAATGAAGTAAAAAAAAAAAAAGCTGCAAAAAATAACCATATAATGCGAGAGAGGGTTTGGAAATGATTCTGGTAAAGCAATGGCCAGTTCTTGTTTATTAACACATATTAAATAAAGCGCAAACATACTCTACAGAGGATCGGGATGAAGCTTGAATTAAAGGTACCTTGCTTCTGCAAATCCAAGAAACAAATAAAAAGGGGGGCTTAAATAAATATTGAGATCGGGAAGCATTGTGCTAGATCAGCTGAAGAACAAGCCAAAGGTCGTCCATGTGTTGGAAATAAATAGGCTCTTCTAGTGGAGCTGCACATTTCCAGTCTGTTTGCTTTCACGGGAAGGAGGAAGGTAATGATTACTTGAGCTTTTCTGAAGAGGGCCCTACAGCTGACTGATCTATTTGCCTTTTTAAGTGCCAATTCCTCCCCACTTCTCCCAGTGTCATTTTACTCTTGGGTCTTATGAGACTGGGACCTTAGTGTCAAAAACACATATATATGATGTACACCAGCTTCGCCTAGAAAATGCTGCTGTGAACTACCATTCCCAGCATTCCCCAGGAGCCAAAGGGGAGTTGCCAACATCTGGGCAGCTGGGTGTGGCTACTACTCCTATTTCTTGCACATAGATCTCCTTCCCTGAAAGCCCTACTCCTACCACTTAGTGCTCGCAGTTTGACATTTCCTTTTTAATTAATCCTTGATGAATATTGCACTGACATATTCCTCAGCGCTTTACACATATTCTAGATCATTGCCATTAAGCCCTCCCCCAGTGGAGCGAACAATCAAAGTCCCAATCATATAAATCATAAACATGTCTATATGTTTAGTGGGAGAGTGGACACACACAGGCAGAACATGCAAGCTCTGTGCAAAGTTAACCACAAAATATTTGCCTTTATACATAATATTGGCTCTTCATTCAGAAATGACACTAAAGTGCCTTCTAAAAATAGAGGAGATGGACATTAACCTGCCTGACAGCCTTTTAGCTTGCTTCTAATCAAAACATGTTCTTAATTTGTGGAACAATCCGTTGCAGACACAATACAGGGTTATTTAAGTCCAACATTAATCTCCCATTCGGAATACAGGTATATATCCAAAGGCTATTTTCTTTCAAAGAAATTATTTATGACTGTAGTAGATGTTCTTTCTAGTCAAGTTATGCCCAGGGGCTGACGGATGTAATTATGTCACAGCCAATGAATTATTGGTACCGGGAGCTATAAAGGAAAACATTTCATTCCTGTATGACACGTAGTGGAGTATCCTTCAGTGTGTTGAATCACAGCTTTGCAGAGGTGAAGGAGTTAATTCATAAAGGTAACATCAGCCATCCTATGGATGTGTCTAGGAAGAGTCATTACTGGCAACATTGTAGTATCATAAGAATTAGAGATCATTTATAATCCATGGGAAGGTGTCTCCTGATCAAGCTTATCTATGGAACTTTTCGTTTTTCTTGCCCTGCACCTGCTGCCACATTTCTGCCCAGCGTGCTACACTAAATAAATAAACGTCTACGCCAGGTACTAAAATGCCATTGTGCTCTACCAAAAGAAATCAGTCAGAAAGTTGACCTTTTGAGAAGTCTGAATGGAGCAGAGAGAAGGGGGGGGGGGGGAACCCAGCAGTTCATATAGCATGTGTTCCAAGCTGGGCGGTCAATGACTTATTCTAAGCTTTTAGATTAAGGGGAAAATAAGCACCTACTGTTGCTGCTGCTGCCTAGGAATGCGGAATAGGTCTATCCAAGGAACAATAAATAAGAAATCTCTCATGGTTCTCCTTGATCATGGTTCAATCCAAGCACTCAGAAAACCTGCAGCTTCCATCTGTGCTCTGCTCCAGCTGTTATTAAACTACAAGTCCCAGAATCCCCCGCAGGCCGCAGCCACAGGCTAAGGGAGCCGATCCAACTACAGCTGGAGAGCTGCAGGTTGCTGGAACAACTGCTAGTGATTCCTTCAGCACAGCACACCGACGTGCAATACCAAATCAGCAGAAAACACATCAGGCAGCGGATCAGGAAGGTGTTAGCCCTCCGTGCAACATGCCCTAACATACCTGCAGCTCCCCGAGCCCAAGGAAACTCTAACGCATGCCAACATGCCAGCCAATCGACAAGAGGAGCAGCAGCAGCCCCTACGCTCTCGCACAAAGTTTCAGCTAGAGGAGAATGCTCGCACAAAGCCGCAGCTGATCGGCACATTCCTCCCACAACTCACCCTTTCAGCAGCTCCCTCATGGCTGGAGAGAGGGAGAAGCAGCGATTCCGGCTCTGAGATGGAGAAGCTCCTGTGCTCACGGGGCTGCAGCCACTGAATCAGAGCCGCCGCAGCAGCAGCAGCAGCAGCAGCAGTAGCGACAGCGGGAGGAGAGCACTGCGGTGAGACTCTCTCTACAGGACTAAGGAGATCTGGGGGAGGGAAGGCTGCAGGCTAGACTGGGTGGTGCTAACAGCCTCTGCTCCTCCTCCTCCCACCTATTGAACCTGCACTTCAGCAATCAGCACACAACTTCCAAGGAGTTCTTCTGTTTTGGGAAAGTCATGAGTCAGTTTTTCCTTTTTTCTTTGGTAAGGATTTTAAAGGGGTCCTTTCTGAAAGAAAATGAAATTGCAGGAACCTTTGCACTGCTCGTTTTGACTCCTGACAATTGTAGCAGAAGTTGTTGATTAACGCACCTACGGGAATTCACAAAAGTGGTGAGAAGTGAAATTGGAAGTGAAAAGGGTTTTTTCACCTTCACTTCTTTTCATTTCAGTTGTTTACAGATTGTTCTCCATAAATAAAAACTTTTTACAATTACTTTTTATTTTTACTGTTTTTCCAAAAAATTGTAGAACTATGCAAGCTTTTCTTGTCGGACCGGCACCCGGCAACAAACGCTTGCGACAAATCAGATGGAGTCACGCGCTCCTGGACTGAATGAAAAGTCGGATGTAACAACTACACCGTCCGACTGAAAATGCTGCTTGCTGCATCCATCGACTCTAGTGTAGTTTTTACCTGCGACTTTTCATTCAGTCCAATTACAAATTTGTCGCCTGCGTATTGTCTCCGGGCATCGATCCAACGAAAAACGCTAGTGGAGTTCTACCCTAAAGTGTAAAGTCGCTGTCTCTGGTGTTTGTCTGGCAGCTCAGTAATTCAGGTGCAGACTCTAAACTAATACAATTTTGCAACATTCAGTTGATACATTTCTCAACAGCTTCTCTGCAGTATTAGCAACTATTGTATCAATTCTAACAGCTACCTGTAATGAAACCCAGAGATTCTGCTCTGCAGGGACAAAGATAAGAAATGTATCAACTAAAGCTCCCCATAGCAACGATCTTTCCCTGCCGAACGACCGATCTTAGGGAAGTCCGACCAATCTGTCAAATTATCGTGCGGTTAGTGGGATACAAACGATCGTTCATCTTACGATTTTTCGTCCGACATTGGTCTGAAGATTGATCAGCCAGGTTAGAAAATCTTTATCGGTCCCCATACAATCTACTTATGTTTGCAGGGCCAAGCAGGCTGCGATCCTTCAGTTTTGCAGGCAATATCGCCTGAAATGGTCTTTTTAGTTGATGGACACATCGGACATTTAAAATTTTAAACAATCATTTTGAGATGATCGTGGTCTCACGATAACAATTGGATCTTTAAAAAATCTTTACGTCTATGGCCAGCTTAAGGGTAGGGGCAGATTTGGGGAGATTTAGTCGCTTGGCGACTAATCGCCTCTTCTGCACGGCGACAATCTTGCCAAACTGCCTTCCGTTTGCTTTAATGAAGGAATCGCCTGTGCTAATGCACTCGCAGAGCTTCGATTTCCGAAGTCGCATGAAGTTGCCTCACGAGGAAACTTCAGGCGACTTTGTAAATCGAAGTGCCGTGAGTGCTCAAGCACAGGCAATTCTTCATTTTAGTCGCCAGGCTATATAAGCTATATATTATACCCAACTAAAAGTGCTGGGAATAGAGCCTGCACTCCAGCTGGGGGTAGCAGTAGTTTTTTTTTTTTAAATTGCCCCCACCAGCGCTAGGACACTCGCACCAGAGATCCCGATGCGAGCGACCATGTCGATCAAAGCGCATGCTGATAATGTGCTTCTGACATCACGTGCATATGCATAATGAGGGTATATTGTTCATTTATTTGTTTCACCATTATGGATGATATAACTCTAGTTTACAGGCTACTTAACAACTTTATGTTTGTTTTGCAGAGGACTGAGAACAAGTATATGGTAAACCTGTGCAGCAAATCTTGTGATATATCATACCGGAGAACAGATGTAGGTTGAAATATTTTTTTAATTCCATCCCAAATTTTCCCATAGTGCATAACAAGGTTACAGTCAAAGGCAATTCAGCCAAAGATCGGCCAGAGTAAATATATCCTTTAATATATAATTAAATGAAGGCAAAACATATCCAGATCCAAAGAAAATCAGTAGTATAAATGTAATCATGTCTGTATACAGTTAAGTGGGAAGATTACTTTGAGTCAGCGTAATGAATAGTTGATGCACAAGAAAATATATCTAAAACAGGTGTTAGACTTTTTTGTGTAAAATAATCTACACTTTCATCTCCCCATCAATTTAATGTGGGCAATTGCAGTCTACTATTTTATAGCAAAATCAATAATACAAGACAGTTAAAAAGATCACATCACAATGCAGGTTTTATTGCCGTGGTGTGTACTAATGGTCTGTATAGCGATCATTGCTGAAACTCCTACTACAAGAAAACTATACAGAAACCTGTCATATATATGCTGCATTTTCTAAAGAACACCATTACAGATCCTGGGTAGGGAATGAGTTTTGTGTCAATGATACAATAATTGAATGAATATTTTGTGGGTTCCTATTGCATCAAGTATTTTTTTAAATAGTTGCCACCCATTGCTTACAAGAAACATCTTCCCTTTGCGTGTAAAATGTATTTTTTCTGTTTTACTCCAAGATAAGTAAGGCTACTGGTTTACACCTTGTTGCCTAGAACTAATGTACACAAAAAGTCAACACCTTCAGCGTCTAGGTGAATGATATTGGATGTATTCGGAGAAAGAACCACTGTGCTTTATGTTGATTGTGCACCGACTCATCTTAAGGTGATTGAGCACAGAATCCATAAGATACAATACTCTAACAAACTCATTCCTTATGAGGCTAATGAATTTATATTAAGACACAATTAGTTCGCTCAAGTCCCATAAGATTAATGGACCACAGGTCGGGGAAAATCCCCTTAAGCCTATGGTGCTCACCCTTGCTTCAGGTGGGCCTGAGTGCCTACGCCCCGGACCTGTCGCTTCTAACTCACTTCTTTCAAATCAATGATGTGTAATAGCAGGCTACTCACCGCTTCAATTGTCTGGTCCGGGTGCACTGCCCCGAACCCGCAGCTTTATGGAGACAATCACGGCCAAAACACCAACCTTGGGCACGCACTCCACGACTCAGTAGACAGCGGTGAATAAAAGGCTTTTATTTCCCAAACAAAGAACTTCCCAACGCGTTTCGTGTGACCCCACACGTATTCATGGGAATAGATTTAAGGTGTGGTTCAGTCTGAAGGAGGATGCTAGGAGTTGTAGTATGTGTTAGTTATGTTACCTACTCAGAACCCCCACACATTATTTTTACAGTCTAAAATCAACTGTTTAATGTGGAAAGGTTGTGGGTAGACTAAAACTTGGGTGATTACTCTAAAATGATATTTAGGACGATGCAAGTTTGAACTGATATTCTGTCTTTATCCTGTGTTTGGATGTACAGCACTCTCCTAAACCTTCCTTATGATCCTTACCTTTTCATAGTTATATAGCTTTTGTCCACAGGTCCACAATGGCTGCACTGCAGATTATATTAGGGTGTATATTGCCTCAATAATATAAAATATTGTGCAGCCATGCCATTGAGACTGCTTCTGTTACTGAAGATTGTGGGTTCCATCTGTACATGTATGTACTTTGCACTGCTTGATCATGATTTCTAAAGAGGTGCTGTTAATTTGTTAAACCGCAAATATAGATATATTTATCTTATCTGCACACTCACTCACAGTGATAGAGTTTTTTTTTTACCTTGAATGACTTTGAAACTTAAATAGTACATCACTTAAGAGATAAATCGAACATCTAAAATTCTAACGAATATTACTGACCCAAAATCTCAAATCAAATTTGAGTCAAATTCAAAAGCAATTCAAATCAAGTTATTTTCCAAGAATCGTCAGCAAGGCTATTAACATCTTCAAATGGGGCTACAGACCTCTGCCATTGACTTCTAAGCAGGTTTTAGGTGGCAACCTATCGAATTCGAGGTACTTTCAGGGTCGAGGTATGATGAATCTCAACTTCAAATTTGAATTTTTCTCAACTCGAATTTGTAAGTTTTGACCAAAAATTAAACTCGAAAATTCAAATTTGAATCCTAATCTACCATTCAAACCTTAATAGATCTGCCACTGTGTTTTCAACTACTTTATACAGCATTCTGCTCAGCAGTTTGATAGGGACAGGGTCAGGGAGATCCTAGCAATGGTTTAAAGGAGAAGGAAAGCTACAGAGGCATTTTATTGCCAATAGATTAGCTGCAATAGTGCAAGCTAGAATGCTATATTTATTCTGTAGAATGTTTTGCCATACCTGAGTAAAAAGCTCTAGAAGGTCTCTGTTTGTTTAGGATATCAGCTGCAGTTTTAGCTTGGTGTGACATCACTTCCTGTCTGAGTCTCTCCCTGCTCACATTACATCAGAGAAGGGAGGGAGAGGAGCAAACTGAGCATGCTCATGCCAGAGGCAAGGAGGGTTAAGCTGAAGGCAGCAAGTCTGATACAGAAGCCCATTTGTACACAATAAATAGAAAGAAATGCAGCATTTCTTTTGACTCAGGACTCAGAGTAGCATAGCTTTGAAGTTTTACTTGTATATTTAGGTGGACCGTTCATAGTTTTAACCTTTCCTTCTCCTATAACAGTATACATTTCATATTCAACAAAAAATGTAAATAATAAATATAGTAAACATAGTATTTCCTGCTTAAATCATTCAAGCAAAATAAATGATTAGGTTAAACTAAATTTCTGACCTTGCTTTTTGCTTTGCAGCGGCAACACAATGAACATTGCTATCATACACAGTTGTGGTAATGGATGGGTAACCTCAAGCTTCTTGACGACTTATGTGTGACTCACAGTAATTTGCACATACATGCATCTGATTTAACACAGCGTGGTTTTTTTTCTGGTTCATCATCTTTTTTTTTTCAATTTTTTTAAACAGATCAGACATCATGACAAGACAGAGATAGGAAGAATTTTATTAAAATCTTAATTCTGACTGAAAGTGTCCTTATCATTTATCAGATGGATAACAGTCAGGGAGATGTGTCTGTGAGTAGATAAAAGGCTGAATGACAAGATCTGTTCTTGAAATTAGCATATTCTAAAATCAGACTCTTTTATGTAAAGTTTTGCCAAGCTATTTTTGACAATGATTCCAATGCAATATCTGTTTTGGTCTCTTCAAAGATCACAGTGACCAAAAGGAGAAGCCGTTATGAAACTTGAGTTACTTCTAGATCTGTAAAGCATTAAAGGGAGAAACTGTAATATGTGCCACAGTTTTATCTAGTGCTACTAGCGCAGGGAGATGTTTTGATCACTGCAGTTTTCGGACAACATAGATAACCATTCATTTCTTACCAAAAATCACATTTATAAGAACGCCTTTTATTGCTTGTGATATATCAGTCTGGTTGTTTATATTTTTACTCTAACTCCTTAAGCAATGTTACACAACACAGTTAATTAACAGAGGAGGACTGACTTTTAATATATTGTTTCAAGAGTCAGAAAACTAGAAAACCAAAAGAGACAAAGCAATAATTATTTTAATTGCAATTACGTTTACAAATGACTTGAACTGTATATTGGAAAACTTTCCAAAAGTTTGTAAATCAGAGACATTTTTTGGGAGGATACACCCTTTTAAATGGGAATACCCCTGGCAAGTTAAAGGGATTCTGTCATGATTTTTATGGTGTAATTTTTATTTCCAAATTACACTGTTTACACTGAAAATAATTCACTTTAAAATGTAAAACTTCCTTCGTAACTCAACACGTATATTACTTTTTAGTTATAATCAGTGGTGTCACTAGAGTGCGCTGGGCCCTCCCTCCAAAACAATCTTCAGAGGGGCTCAGCGCACTCCAATTTCCATCCTCCCGCCCCTTTCCCATCCCATCCCTGCCTACGTCCCACCCCTCCTCCGACCTGCCCATATCTTGCCTTAGCCCCACCCATGTCCCACCCAGACTCCACTCTGGCCCATCTTGTTTCTCCCTTCCTTGCTGGTAAGAGAGAGTGACTGGGGAGGAGGGTTTTTTTATTAGTGATAGAGGGAGCAGACCCACAGTATCCCCCTCATTCCCCAGGCCCCCCTGCAACTGTGGGGTCTGCTTCTATAGTTACGCCATTGGTTGTAATATTGGTGTGTAGGTAGCCATCTCAGGTCATTTTGCCTGGTCATGTGCATACATAAAGAGCCAGCACTTCAGGATGGAACTGATTTCATGCACAGTGGGACATGGATTTCTACTATTGAGTGCTGTTCTTATATCTGCCATGGAACTTTTATCTGGTTACATTCCCATTGTTCAGCTGAGGGAGTGAAGTGATAGCACTCCAACTTTCCTCAAAGCAATAAAGAGTGACTGAAGTTTATCAGAGCACATAACTGGGGGCACTTGAGAAACTGACAATATGTCTAA
The DNA here is from genome assembly GCA_024363595.1 of Xenopus borealis. NCBI lineage: Eukaryota > Metazoa > Chordata > Amphibia > Anura > Pipidae > Xenopus > Xenopus borealis. The sequence continues at coordinate 96,525,840 of CM044434.1, read as the reverse complement.
CCCCATTTCAGATTTCAAATGTAAATATATTTATTGGATTTTAAATATAGTATTTGTTATTTGTATTTACATTTAAATATAAAATGAGTTTGCTCTTTTGAAAAAACAGATTTCAATGTAGAAGTCTGCTGGAGCAGCACTATTAACTGATGCATTTTGGAAAAAAAAATGTTTCCCATGACAGTGTCCCTTTAAAGGAACAGTAACATCAACATTTTTTATTAAAAAATTTGTTAGTACATAACGAAAAAAAACCACCAACACATATTATAGTTTAAAATCAAAAAGTCTTTATTAAGAAATAACTTACATAAACACTGCTTCCTGTCCTCTACAGCAACGGCGAAAAGGCGACCATCGATGGAGCAGCGCTCGATTTCTCCTCACTTGCTCTCTGCTGCTTTACAGGCGTTTCCGATGCCGGCTGCTCTTTGTGCTGTGCTCTTCGGGGGTGCTCTGTAGGGGTGTCCGGCATTCTCTGTCTGCATTAGGGAGCCAGGAAAGATGCAGCAGCTGCAGCACTGCCAGGACTGGGGTTTTGCTCGCACTTCACCCAGGCAGCAGAACTTTGGGAAAGTTAATGTTGGTCTGGGAGGCTCAGGCTGCTGAGCTGACAGGGCCGCGGCGCCGCTAGTGACCTGCAGTAGGAGATGTGGGAGCGGCAATTTGCGAAGCAGAGCGATAGGGAACGGGTTGCGGCTTATTAGTACAGGCAGGACCCGCTGCGTTCCAGGCTAAGTTTGTGGTGAAGTGGAACCACAAACTTAGGCTGGAACGCAGCGGGTTGCTATGGAAACCCAGCGGTAGTGATATGCGCCGGAAGGAAAATTAGAATTCTAAGCAGGAACGGAGCGGGTTGCCATGGAAACCTAGCGGTTTTGAGAACTATAAAAGAAGGACAAAAAGTATTTTTCTGCCTCTGAGGAAGCCTAATTGGCGAAACGCGTCAGGCAAGGAGCTACAACAGCATTAGCAAGGACCACTGCAGGAACTATGAGGGAAGTAGAAATACCTTTATGCTGGCACAAGGACTACCCTCAATGTCCATACACACACAGCTGTGTTGAAAGATCCTTACTGAATGTGAATGAAGCTCTCTAACAAATGTGAGTGTGATTTTATTACAATTGAGTGTTTTAATAAATAGAGATACACTATGAATGCTGTATGTTTTTTTCCCCGGAGCTAAATATGGAGCAGAGGGAAATAAAACCAGAGAGAAACCATTATTACACGCAACCCAGGGAGTGGGTCCTGTAAGTAGGCATTTTTACCAGATTGGTGAAGGAGTTTTTTGCAATCTAATAAGATCTCCCTCTATTGGAGAAAGAGAGCACACTTTCCTTGATAAAATAAGCTTTATTTTCACGGGGTGTATGACTTTATTACAGAGAATTACTACACCATATATGGCCCCTGGCTTCTCTGTTTGCCTTAGGCGCTGATCCATATGTGCGATTGAAAAATTTCTTAATAAAGACTTTTTGATTTTAAACTATAATATGTGTTGGTGTTTTTTTTCGTTATGTTCTAACGAATTTTTTAATAAAAATTTTTGCTGTTACTGTTCCTTTAACTATTGCTAACCCAGCAGAGATGATTCCTTGGTTGAACTCCTGAACAGCACTGTTTCAAACATCAAATATATAATTAACTCCGATGGCATATGCAGTGCTCTAATTGCTCTCTCAGGCTTCCTACATAACACTTGGGTTATCATTGGATTGAAAATATTAAACCCAAATTATTATGTTTTTACATAATGTATCATTAATTATCTTTTGTTTGACTTACAAATGGGTGTCCCTGGTTAAAAACACAGATTAAAAATGTTAGAATAGATACAGTAGAAATCTAATGAGTCAAATGGTTCCGCTCAGCTAAATACCTTGTTACAGTATATTGCAATACACTGCTTAATCTAGTTACCGTATTTCCTCTTATTAACTTTACTACCTAAATAATAAAATTAATACAGAAACCAATTTTATTAGAAAAGGAAATTAAAGCAGCTCATCCAATATACACATGTCCATTACAGTTTTAGTTCTAAATATATTATTATTATTATTGCTTAGGGGACAGCATCAAGATTAAAAGGCAGCCTATCAAAGAAATGGGTTTAAATGGTTGTCATACTGACAGGGTAAAAAACTCATTACAGGCTATCTAGTTTTTACATACTGTCTAGGTAAACACCTCATCAAAGTAAGAAAAATAATGTGTGCATAATGCTGGGTCCTTTTCATTCTGATTTATACAATAGGTTGTCTCTGATCTCTCTGTTGGAGAGGTTGAAGCTCGGTTACTAAATTACAAAAATGATCTCATTTGACAGCTGATTTAAAGGACAAAAAATAGTGGAAATAAGAAACTTGGATGGTAGCCCAGAAGAAAATGACATTGAAGGTATTTCAATTCAAACAGAGTTTTTTTTTTTGTTTCTCTCTTTTTGTGTGTAGGAAGCTGTAAACCTCAGTGTGTATAATTGATGTATGTGTGGCTTTGCCTGCCATTGTTTCACAGCAGTTATTCCTATACCGTTCCTCTGGGGACTGATGTCGGTGTTCTTGTTGGATAAATGGACTGCTGTTTATGGAGCACTAACATATGGAAGCACGGTGCATTAATAAAAAAAATAGCTGAGCTCTCTCAGTTCAAGATAGGTATTATAGACCTGAAACATGCTGAATCAAGCTCACCTATATTCATTGGAGTTCTTTAGTTAAAGGAATTTATGGTGACTTCCCCTATCACACGTATCGCATGCCTGTAATTACCTTTTTTTTTTAATAAAAGCAAAAACAAAATTAACATTGATAAATGTCACTCATGGCACTTTGTCCACTGGTGAACTTCTGCAGGTAAAGAAATGCCCTGATTCTTTGTCATGTTAACACTCTTCCCACACTAGACAGTAACATTACCCTGCAATAGTGTCAACCTGTTTTTCTATAATGGTACGTATACACAAAATATGTAATATCAGAAAAATGCTAGAAATGGATGTACTTGTGAATTCCCATGGGTAATTAACATTATTGTGGTGGGAAGGAAATTTGAGACACTGTCACGGCAGTATTGCAGATGTACCGAGGTTAACAGAATGTTCTGTGTGCCACTGTCCTAAAAAAAGTTATTCTTTTCAGTTAAACCCTAAAAATTATATGGCTAGAAATGCTATATTATATAAATGAACCAGCCTAAAGGCTCAGCATCATAATAGTAACAATCCAGGCCTTCAAGTTTATCACAAAAGTTTCCCATCTTGGATTCTGTTAGTTAAGGGCTGAACTCCACAGTGCAATGACCATGCAATGACATGCATGCAACGTGTTGGATGTGCAGGAGATAGTGGAACTGAACGTGAATTCTCAGGTACACACTACATGTATCCAACTGTTGGATGTCGACCCAGCATGAATCATTTACTTCAGACAGTTGAACACCTGTAGTTTGCACCTGAGATTTCACATTCAGATGCATTATGTTCTGCACATCTGAAACGTTGCATGTGTGTCATGGCATGGCAACGAATCAGTCATCAACACGCCGTGTAGTTCAGCTCAAAGAAATAGTGATATACACATGCTTAGTTTGGTTTGAGCAGCTGTTGAGAAGCTAAGCTTAGGGTCATCGCAAATCATTGAGCAGGAAATTAGGTGTACCTGTCATAAAAGTTGATGCTACAGGAATGATTATTAAATTCTATTGCTAATTGTGCTGATTTTCAACCTGCCATTGCATTATTTACTAATCATCCTCATACGTGACATTTATATTCTGTATAATACACAATATCCTATAAATGAAATCCTTACAAATGGCTATAAATTGTTATAAATGGAGCGTAGTGATGTCATTTTTGTCACATGACATTAAAATGTATGTATTATAATATTTAATGTACCCCTTGTTGGAAAATATGAGGATATTAGAAGTAACCTTGGAGTTCCATGACCTGTATAAAAGCACTTGGCCTCATGCTTTGGTCATGGAACTCCTCAGTGACTTATAATATCCTCATATATCCAGGTCATATCTAATATAAGTAATAAAAAAAAAGTAATGTGGTATAAGCAGTCCAGTGTAGCGAGGAGTTCACTGATCTATACCTTGGGGAGACAAAACAACTACTGACCAAGTGAATGGCTCAGCATAGGGACACTTATTTGAATATAGCAATGTCCAAAAGAAGACTGGTTTGAAAGAGGCGCAAAATTGGCGATTCATGTCAAGGTGGAGAAACCACCGCTGAACAGAGGTGGGGGCCTTCAACAACACCTGTCTGCTACATACAATGCTGTTCTAACATCTGTTCCCCGGCGGTTTTAGAACACTTCACACATCCATTCATGCAACTCTCACAAGTAACACCTGTTTCTAGGAGTTGCATGACACATTGGTAATCCTTTAATCAAATGAAAAAAAAGAAATCACCTCTTGATCAGCTTGATCCGTACAATTGATTGAAAAAGGAATCTATTAAGTGTTAATACCTTTATAATTCCCTTTAAATATGTGCTTACAATATTGTATTTCCCAATAGATTATCCTTATAAATTAATTAATGATCATTGGCTCCTGGTTAATAAATCAACATCAATTCATTGCATAGTACCGTGTTGTTTATATTAAACCTCAATCAGTAATTTAAATTAGTGATGAATTAAAATTTAAATCGCAGAGAATAAATCAGATCAATTTAGGTTGCTAAAATTCTGACTGATAGACCAACTTCTTCTACTAGTCACATTGGTAATCCTATCACAGTAACTACACAGAATCAACACCTTTGTGAATTTCAGATGTCACCTCTCTGAAGAGTTACAATGTGCGATTATAATTGGATTGTTGGAAGAGAGAACTCCCCACTCCAGTCAGTTGAACTGAAGAAGCTGCTCAGATGAGCAGAGAAACATCTTCATTAAAATTTCTCAGCAAGTCCAGTTGTTTTTTGAATTACTTATATTATATATATAGTATCTTGTGCATCAGTCCCTTAGCTCAGTAACTGACAGACTGGCTTCAGCAGAAAATAAGATTGGGAGCTACTGGGCATCTAAGTAGTCACAGATCTTCACTGCTAAAAGGGTGTGGTTATTTTGGTTATCATATATAAGCCCAAAACATAATGTGAAGCATTTCTATCCTGCTTCTTTACTTAAAGTGATACTGACACTCAAAAATGAATTTTTAACATACGAATGTACATTAAATGTTACCTATAGGTCATGTTGATCATTTTTTGCTGAGAGGTTTGTTTTTGTATATAACTGTTAGCTGAAGTTCCTAAGCCTGACTTTCTGACACTTTGAAGTTGCCAACCTGACTGTCCCATCTCAGCCTGTTAGTTACAGTTTCTAATGATAACAAATGTCTGCTGCACAAACATGGCAGCCCCCTCATACAGGAACATGGGGCAAGAGACAAGTAATGTAAAAGCATCATGCAAATACTTTATGGCAAAGTTAGAAGTAGCTTTCAAAGCCAATATTATAATAGATGTAAAAAAGAGTTTAATCTCAGGTGTCCTTGTCCTCCTTTAAGCAAACAGTCTAAGGTGCCAAATACACACACTAGAATGTTTGAGGACTCAACCTACAAATCACACATGTCTGGGTGATGTATATAATAGTTCAAGCATTAAATTTAGAATAAAAGGCAATTTTTATTCACCACCATGCCAAGTCAGACACGTTTTAAAATAAAACACAATTAAAAACCAAGCAGCACTGCTTAGAATGGAAGGGATCCCTTATATCATCCAATAATCAATATACTTTATATAATATTGTTGCCACAGACAAAATTGCTTATGTGAAAAAGCGCTAAACAGCTCTAATAGCAGACAGTATATCACAAATGATGAATATCAATATCAGTAAAATATCAAATGATGATGCAGAAGTCAGGCACCCAAATATCCTGTAAAGTGAATGTGAGGATCAACGTATGGCTGTGAACACTCCTTCTCGCAATGTCGGGTCATTCTGTATTACTTGCATCACGTTTATCTCTATCCTCATTTGTAGGTTTTGTTTCAAATTCTAATAATCCCATCACTTCTTTTATCAACCACCCTTTGTCAGTTCATTCTCTCTCTCTCGTTATTTCTTTAAAACAAATCACATTGTTGCCTTTCCCTGCAGGCGGTTACATCCAGATGAATGTTTATATTCAGCATGCAAAAATCAGCGATGGAGTTAAGATAAAATTTCACACTTAATTAGAAGCCCAGAAGAGTTGTTCATTTTTAATTTAGAAATATTATGTGTCGCTTTAGTTTGATTCTTCTAGCTCTACAGCAGAAATGAACAGTGATCCTCTGCAATGTTGAAACCTGCCTTTCTAGTGCACATTACAAAGTACAGTTGGAATATAATTAGAAGGAGGCTATTCAGCTTGGATATTAAAAAATATATGTATACTTAAGGGTGATTTTGTCACTTTAGTTTGCTTTAATTTCAACGTGCTCCTTTCTTAAATCATGATCAATTACATACTTGTTTGAAAAGGTTCTGTACATATGTAAGTTGGTTCATATGGTGGTCATACACTGCCAGACTGTTAGCAGCTTATCTTTATGGGGCCCTCTGATGGGCCTGCCTAACTAATATCTGGCTGCCGATCAGTCAAATGTTTATTGGCCAGCTTTAAAAATCCCATCAGGGCCACATCGACTCTTTGATGCAGTCCTCACCCAGACAGAATGTAGACCTGACATTATGATCTGATTGCTTGGCCCTAGGGGCCCAATATCACCAATTGATTCTAATTAAAAACAAGATTCTTTCAGCAAGAGCAAAGTGAATTCCTTGTGGCGTTTGCCTTGTGAATGTCTCCCCCCCCCAAAATAAATCTAGACGCAGACAGGGGATAGAAGGCAAGTGCTCTACTTTTTCATTCAAATATCACCATTGATGGGCAACTAAAGAACAGTGGAAGAGTTCCCAAAAAACTAATAGTGCCAGAGTAGGGAAACAGGATTTATAAGGCATGAAAACACCATCTTTAATGTGATGTGAAAGGTCTCTAACAGAATACAAGGAACCTCACATTTATCTACACATTTACTGTCTTTCTTACCTATGTGTGGGTTGACAGTGGCCTATTTTCTGATTGACATGTTAAATGGGATGTAAAGACAAAAAAAATTTAATCCTATTTTTACTTTCTTTAATGAAGAAGAAATCTATCTCCAATATATTTTCATTAAAAATGTCTACCGTTTTTATAAGAAACCTGATTGTATGAAGTGAAATTCCTCCTTAATTTTACTTGCTCTGACAGCTGCAGATAGGAAACTTCAGATGGTCCCCAGCTGCTCTGCAGGGAAACTATCTTACTTTCAAACAGCAGGGGGGAGCCCCCAACCTTATTCCCAGAACTCAAGCAGCTTTGTTTTTTTCCCTGTAGAGCAGCCATTGACTGTGTAAAGATTCCTATCTGCAGACCCAGTGCAGTCTGTATATTCTGATTATTAATCAGTCTTGCTGTATTGGCGTCTATGCCAGATATTATTTGACTTGTGCTGTTTTAATCATTTATGATGATCCCTAAGCTTAACCTCACAACAACAGACCACACTGAGCATGTGCATGGCCTTGGTCTTGCAAAGATGTTTAACATAGTTACAAGACGATGAACCCCCTTGGCCAACTTTGAAAGCATAAATAATTTGTTTTATTAGGTTTGTGGTGCAGTTCATGTTTATGTTTAGTATACAAAATACAGCATTTCTAGCATTATTCTAGTCCTACTGTACCCCTGCAGTAAGTCATGCACTTTTTTGTGCACAGCTAAAAGACACTATCAAATTGAGGGTCAGGAGAAGAGTTATGTTCACAATAATATTTCACTTTTTAGTTTACAATTTTCTGCAAGAGAGACTGCAAATATGGAATGATCCTCAAGAGTGAAAGCCCCAAAGGAATATAAAGAAGAACAAAAATGAAAATCTGGTACTGGTATCACCAATCTGCGTATATAGTATAATTGCATTCATCTCATCTCAATGCGAAAGATGTAAAGGTTGCAATTTTCAAGTTCTAGAGCAGACTCAGCTAGCATTCACAACTAGTGATGGGCGAATCTACCCCGTTTCGCCAAAAAATTCACGAATTTCCAGCGAAATACGCAAAACGAGTCGCGGCACATTTTCGTCGCGTCGTTTTCGTCGCATCTCGTCAAGAACAACGCACGATTTTTTTTAGCGAATTTTCACCAGGCGAATTTTCGTTGGCGTTTCGCGAATTTATTCGCCAGCGGCGAATCGCGGGAATTCACCCCTGGCGTATAAATTTGCCCATCACTATTCACAACATAAAAATAATAGGAACCCCATAAAACAATGCTATCATTATTTACTGCATGTGAAAATTTGCTTGCTTTATTCCTTTCTCCTAACTCCTCACTGTTTTGAAAGCTTGCTATGAAGTGGACCATCTCAATTTCAAGCCTTTCTGTCATTTGTCTAAAAGCATATTCCTGGAAGTATGCACAGATCTAGAGCAACCTAATGCTAGTTTCTGCCTTCTAAATGTATGTGTCAGCTGAGAAATATTATAATCAAGTGGCAATTGCTATAAATTGTTTGTAAGAGAAGTGTACTTAATTACTACAGCTGAGGGAAAACAATGACAGCCTTAGATACTCTATAGAAGGCAAGCCAACTCAGTAGATATCATTGTGACTCTCTTTATTGCATTGATAGTATTTGGGATGTGATTTAACTGAAACATGATATCCAACAGGTAAGGTCCACTCAGTCCACACTATAGCATAGAGCATAAAGTGTTCATCTCCACTACACTGCATGACAAATGATGCATTAGCCAGTTAATGTCTTTCCCATCTTATTCAGAAACATTTGCATTCCTTATTCTCTCTTGGCTAATTAATTTTGTTTCTTTCCATAAATGAAAGCATCAAAATTTTATTCTCTACAAATGTGTAAGCTGTAGCCTCTGGAGACACCTCACATTAATGCTGAATGTCTCTACCTTCCCTACATGTCTTTCACTCTCAAAGATCCAGAGCCCCCATGCGCTCTCCTGTTCTTCAACTGGCTACAGGCATTTTCACTTTGGCTTTTTGATGTGATCTCTCAGTAATTCTAGGATGTCTCCATATCTGACTGCATTATTCATGATGGAAAAAAATGCACACTTTTTTTAGGAATAATTCTTGCCTGCTAAATACCTAAATGTTCTTTGGTGATGGTTTACTTTTTAAATACTTTGTCTTCATATATAGCAGTCTATATATAACTGAGAATATTTTTCCATTTCTTGATCACTAATGTTACAAATTAGTATTCTGTTAAATTAGTTTAACAGCAGGTGGATGTCACAATTAGAGAAAATTTATTTTGGTATTTTTCTATTGAACTCACACACATACCATTACTGGGAATACAGAACCATTGCTCTGAATAAAAATTCAAAATATAATTTGATTTAGTGAGTAACAGGCTCTGTTAAGGGATTTGCATGGGAAAGCAAAACAACAAAATATTAACTTATTTCCCTTTGATCTCTTAATTGTTTCTATTTAGAAACAACACAAAGTGGTATATATTCTTGACTCAACAAATGGATAGTTTACCCAAAATGTGTTGACAGCAACATGTTTATATTCTTGGATAGCACATACTTTATGTTGTTTAAAGAGGGAGAATTTTAATTTTTAAGTGTGTGATCAAAAATAATAAGATGCCACGCAACCAACATCAAGGTAAATCTCATAGGGAGCCCATCATTATCTAGCAGATGGAAACTTTGCATTTGTTTTTTTTTTTTTTGGTGATACAGTATCACCTAACCAATGCATTAGCCCTAGTTTATCAACAGATACTATCTTAAAGGGGTTAAAGTTATGAGAATTTTTTAAAACTCTAATAAATGTTATTTTATTCACAATTTGAATGCTATGTTATGAAAAATTGAACATCTAAAATTCGATCGAATAGTCCCGACCTGAAAACTTGAATCGAATTGAGTTTTCTTCCCAAAAAACAAAACTTTTGCACATCAAATTTTTTTCACAGGCAACCTTCCCCCGCCCCACCCAAGTCTATGGAGTATAATTTTTGAAGCAAAACTTGGCTCATCACTACTATGAACTTCTTTAAATAGTTCAAGGGACCTCAGTCCAAGGTGTAGATTCATCAAAGAGTGAAGTTCCGCCACTAGAGGGAAATTCCACAGCTCTCAATTCATTTCTATGGGATTTTGCAAGGCGTATTCATCAATGGGTGAAGTGAAAGTTCACCCTTTGATGAATACGCCTTTAAAAATCCCATAGAAATGAATTGAGAGCTGTGGAATTTCCCTCTAGTGGCGGAACTTCACTCTTAACTTCACTCTTTGATGAATCTACCCCCAAGACTTCGAAGCATTGCTTTTGAGGGATCAACAAATGGAACATTTGAGTACAGAGTGAGGAGGGCTAACAATGATGAAAGAAAAGGATACTTAATGGTGCACATAACTACATTGTTTCTTAAAGGAACAGTAACACCAAAAGATTTAAGTGTTTTAAAGTAAAGAAAATATTATGTAGTGTTGCCCTGCACTGTTAAAACTGATCTGTTTGCTTCAGAAACACTACTATAGTTCATATAAACAAGCTGCTAAGTAGCAATGGCGGAAATTGAAAAATGGCTATATGGCACAGGATAAGTAATGGATAACAGATAACATTATGTTCTACAGAGCTTATCTGCTATTTGCTGTGTAACTTGAGCCTTTTCTCCTTTGAATGGCTGCCCGATTGCTACACAGCAGCTTATTTATATAAACAATAGTAGTGTTTCTGAAGCAAATACTGCAGTTTTACCAGTGCAGGGCAACACTGCATTATATATTTATTACTTTAAAACAATTAAATTTTTTGATGTTACTGGTCCTTTAAAGGTACAGTATATCAACTCAAACAATGGAAAGCAAAAATTGTATAATGAAAGATTATGTTCTAGGCATTTTTCAAATAAATATATTCATCAAACTTTCAAGAATTCATTAGTGTAATTATTCTAATTATTGTATAACTTTATAATAATACATACTAAATTGAATATAATACATTATTTATACATTGTTTGTAAATTTAATTGCTATTGAATGCAAAATTTCTTTGTCTCCTATCTAATTCACTTGTGTCAGTAAACTTTCAGAGTCAACTCTCCTCCAACCAAGATTCTTATTCCTACTATGACTTGCATGTGATATGATTAACAGTCCTGAGAAGAAGCAGAATAACAGGAGAGTACAATATATTATGAGGGCTGGAAGGGTATTTAGTAAGCAGTAAAGGGAATATCAAAGGACAGACAGAAAGCCTAAGAGAAGCTGTGCAGTTTCCTTTTCCACTAGTTTATAAATAATTTAATTTGTTTAAACTTTCTATATTGGAAAGTGATTATTATGCCAGAAATGTTACTTTTGTGGTTAATGGTTATTCTTGGGTATTTCCTTTTTTTGGTTTACTATGAGAAATGATCATGTCAGTCAGTGTGCTCATAGTTTTTTGCCAGAGCATTGGGGATGCGCAGGAGATTTAAAATCTCTTGCTGAACCTCAGTGCTTCCAAAAAAATTAGGATCTCTCCCTAGGTAGATGCTTCCTTTGCACATTGGTGCACAAGGTGAGGGATGTGTACGAGGTATAAAGCAATTATGCACTCACATAAATAAAATTTCTGCAATAGAACAAGTTCAGCCCTGATATTGTCACGAACTGCACCCTAAATCCAGAACCCAAGCTAAGCTCCCTGGTCACAGCTCTCACTTCTGCCTATAACTGCCGCCTTTCAACTCGGATGCTGCAAGGTCTTATTGAGAGAGGAGCAAAGCTAATGTTATGGATGAGCAAAGGGACATGATTGTCTCACCAGAAGCAGGCAGGCTGGGCCAGCACAAGCAGAGAAGAATAGTCAGACAGGCCATTGCGCGCATCGCATGCACCATAGGAGAACCGGCACTGGAAGGAAACAGACGCATGCAGCGGGTGTCCCTGCCGGAGGCATGGCGGGTGCCCCCGCATGCCCATGAGTAAGCCACAGCACCACCAGGGTAAGCATCCCTTAAATTACCGCACCTCTAGGAGGGGCCACTGGACCCTCAAGCTTACCAGCAGACCTGGAATTAGACTGTCTCCTAAGGTGGTCAGCCCTGACATCTGATTTGGCAAGATTCTTAACCAACACAGGAGGAAGACAGGATTGCTGGTGGACCTGTGTGGCTGGCTTTAACAAAAAAACATGAAATAGATTACATAACATAAGCATATCAGGTAACTTGATAAATCCGGGCCCCCGCTTAAGAGATGGAATTTTAAGCTTGATATTCCCCATGGATAACCAAACCAAATCCCTAACCTGATATTTGGGTATCTCCCTATGGGGCTTATCTGATGCTTTTTCCTGAGTGGATGGCACTGCGGACAGTGAACTATGTACCCCAGAACAAGAAACTTTCTTAGGAGGTGTAAGGGGAATAAGGGGAATATTATACCTTTCTGTGAAGGCAGCATCTAAGAAATTCCCCCCAGCTCCAGAATCCACCAAGGCTGAAACTTGAACAGAACCCCCAGGCCAGGACAAAACAACAGGTAACAAATTTTTTGAGGCGAATTGGAAAGAGGAAATCTCTCACCCAAATAGAGCTTCCCTTCTCCATCTAGGTTTTGAGGTCTCTCTGGCCTCTTAGGACAGTTTTTAAGGAAATAACCCTTATCTTATGCACAGACCCAGGGATCGCCTTCGGACTCTTTCCTCAGGGGAAAGACGTGTAGCCCCCAAATTACATGGATTCCCCCTGAGGACTTGGAAGCGAGGTAGTTGGAAATTCATCATCACATATAATGGGGAGATCTGTACCATTTTCAGCCTGTCTCTCTCTTTGCCTCCTATCGATTTGGATGGCTAAGCACATAAGGTCATCCAAAGTGGATGAAGGAGGGTAGTTTTACTGGGCTATCTTCGACAGAACTAGAAAGTCCCACCCGGAATTGACTACGAAGAGCTGTATCATTCCACCCTGACTCAACTGACCAGCGTCTGAATTCCATACAGTACTCTTCAACAACACCTTGGCGGAGTTTAGCCATGGTAGCAAAAAATGCTTCTAGGCATAGACGGGCAGGATCAGATGAGGGTAATCTTAATGCCCAGACTTGTGGGTCACCTTGTAGTAAGGTCATAATGAACTTTACTTTATCCATGCCCACAAGTAAGCCACTGGACCACCAGGGTAAGCGTTCCTTACAGATATTTTTCCTGTAAGACTATATTCTCCAGGAACACGTTCTGCTCTGCTACTGAATCAGTCAAAGAGGCAGATTTACTAAAGGGCAAAGTGACTAACGCTAGAGAAAATTCGCAAGCATGACATTATTTTGTTACTTCCCCGATATACTAACGAGTGCAGGTGTTCTGTCGCTAGCGAAGGAGATATTTGAGATATTTGACGATTCAGCTCTACACATGTGTGTTGAAATGAACAATCTTTCTTGGAAAGATCTTTTCCGAGAAAGATCGTAGTTGTTACATCTATGGTCAACTTAAATGTAATAAATTAGATGCACCATGTGACATAAACAGCTCCATTCTACTTTAAATTGCCCACAATATGCAAACTACTCTAGCGAAGTTGCACTAAGCAGAATTGAATACTATCGCAACTTTGCTTTGATTTGCTCACTCTGTCAGAGCAACTCTAGAGAAAATTCACCAGCATTTGGCTCCCCGTACGGAACTTCTTACTTTAGTGAATTTATGTCTGGTGAAGTGTTGTGATAGCTGTAAAACCGTAACTGGCAAATTTGCATTCTTTAGTAAATTTGCCCCAAAGTGTCTGAGACATTAAATAACTTTAAGAAGGGGGTGGATGGCTTTTTAGCAAGGGAGAGAATACAGAGTTATGGAAGATAGCTTATATTACAAGTTGATCCAGGGTATGGTCCGATGGCTTTAAATAGTTACATAGTTACATAGTTAAATTGGTTTGAAAGAAGACAAAGTCCATCAAGTTTAACCCCTCCAAATTAAAAGCCAGCATCCACATACAGACACACCCCTGTACACTTTCACACAAACCATATACTGTATGCCCATAGCTATACTAAGGGACATATTTACTATTGGTCGAATTGAAAATTGACAATTGGTCGAATTTCGGGTTGAATTCCCCTTTAAGGACTGGAGTCTGTCTTACTAGGGATCTATAAAGAAGTATAATTAGGTTTTCATCCCTTGAGTTTATGCCCTTTTTTATGCAAGATAGAACTTTATTTGCTTTAGTAGCTACAGAATGACACTGCCCAGAATTAGACAACTTGTTATCTATAAAAACCCCAAGATCCTTCTCATTTAAGGAAACTCCCAACACACTGCCATTTGGTGTATAACTTGCATTTATATTATTTTTGTCAAATTGCATAACCTTGGATTTATCAACATTGAACCTCATTTTCCAGTTTGCCCAACTTAGACAAATCATTCTGCAGAGTGGCAGCATCCTGCATGGAACCTATAGTTCTGCACAATTTAGAAAAACAGAAACAGTACTTTCACTGCCCACCTCCAGGTCATTAATAAACAAGTTGAAAAGCAAGGGACCCAGTACAGAGCCCTGCGGTACCCCACTAACAACACTGTGCCAATTAGAAAATGTTCCATTTACCACCACTCTTTGTAGTCTATCTTTTAGCCAGTTCTCTATCCAGGTGCAAACACTATGTTCCAGGCCAACATTCCTTAAAGGAGACATATTGTATAAAAAATAATAATGTACCAGTGCATTAAACTCATTTAGCTATAGAAGAATTGTGCTTAAAAAAGTAGTGTTTCAGGCTGATTTATTGAATATTTCAGCAAAAAACCTAACAATCCCTCCCTTCCTTTCCACTTCCTGCTCCCTGAATTCCCAAGCTGTGCAGGGGAGCAGGTGGCTCTCAGCTCACTGCACTGTAGGACAGGAACCAATCAGCACCTAGCAGGACCTGTTAGGGAACTGAAGCCTGTCTGTGCTTGTGTGACTGCAGGGCTGTGATTGGCTGTCCCCTCCTACTGTGCTTCTGGCAGGGACCGTTAGGACACTCCCACTCCTCATTTGAAACACAGACAAGGACCAGAGAACATCTATAGGGAGCTCCAATAAAGGGGCTATTTTTAAAGATAATATTAGTTTTAGCACCATGTAAATGCAACACCAAATATTACTTATAATTGCCAACAAAATTAGGATTTTTTCATATATCCTATATGTCTCCTTTAATTTAACCAATAACCTTCTGTGTGGCACTGTATTGAATGGTTTATCAAAATCTAAGTAAATCAAATCCACTGCCATCCCAGAATCGAGGTCCCTGCTTACCTTCTCATAAACAGAAATCAAGTTAGTCTGGCAAGATCTATTACGCATAAAACCATGAAATGCCAAACTGTTATAATCAAAAAATTATGATGATTACTGTTTTGTAAGAGATTATTGTCAGACCAGAATCTTTATTATAGCA
This sequence comes from Xenopus borealis, assembly GCA_024363595.1. Classification (NCBI taxonomy): domain Eukaryota; kingdom Metazoa; phylum Chordata; class Amphibia; order Anura; family Pipidae; genus Xenopus; species Xenopus borealis. The sequence continues at coordinate 96,510,319 of CM044434.1, read as the reverse complement.
TTAAGTTTTGTGAACTGTATACTGTATTAATGATAAAGAAGTATACAGTATGTTTGATAGTTTAGGAACTTTTGCCAAATGCACCCATTCCCATGTGCAGGAATAAGAGAAAATTCCTGGGGTCTTTCAGCTCCCTGCAATAAATGGAATTACTTCTCTCTTACCTTGCCCTCTGAATTCATTTTCATATGAGCAACAGATATATTGTGGAGAGAAAAGCTTCAGCTTTAAAGTGTGATATTTTGTGTCAGGAACTTAAAAAGCTGTGATGGTAAGGCACTATCACCTCTGCATGAAATGCTACAAATATATTTGAATTACAAATTCACTGACTATTTCTGTAGTAAATGGGTCATTTAATGAAAATAACATTGAGAATGTTAAATCTGTTCCGTTAATGTTGGATGTTTTCAATGTTCTCATCATCAACATATGTTGCCCTATTGTTTCTTCTTTGATTTTCCTTTCACCAGCTGTCGTCAGTGTTAAATCTTGATTTGGTAGATAACTTGCAGCTACATAGCTGCCAACATGCACAGTCTCTTCCAGTTACTGCAGAGAGCCTTCCTAATGTACAGTTGATCTTACTGCTAGATCAGGAATAGGCAATGCGTGACTGTTTGGCTCTCAGCAATTTATGCTACAACTCCCTTGATTGCTAAAGCAATGCTATGAGACATGGCAAAATATGAAACATCAGTGCTTAGTTAAGTTCATATTTTATTCTGCTGTTTTAGTTTGTTAATATGGATAAGAGGATCCAACCAGCTTATTCTACCAAAGTCATATAAACTTTAAAAGGAAAGAGTGCCTTACCCAAGCCTGGACTGAGAGTCAAAATAGGCCCTGGTACAGGGTCAGATTGGACATGGGCCCCCCGCGCATGAGCAAATATTGGTGTGCACACCAAAGCAAATGAGCGAGCGTGCAAACGCTGATGCACATGCACTATTGGCACAGCAATTAAATTTTATTTGGGGAAAGGATCAGCCGCTGCCCTGGTATTTCAACTACACAGAGGCCCAAACAGCCCCCTAAATAGTTAGTGTCTATGGCATCTTATAGCACATCCTCTGGCATTTGCCAGAAGGCACAGATTTCCAGTCTGGGCTTGGTCAAACCTAAAACAGGTGGCTATATATCAAATGGCATAGGGCTGCTGGTTCCAAAAAGTGGCAAAGATACTGTCATATTTAAAAGGGGCCTCCAAATACTGTTTTTGCACAGTGAAAGAATTTGTTATTTAAAGAAAGCCATATTATCCATAATAAACATGCATGTTATATTGGTTTAGAGCAGTGATCCTCAAACTTGGCCCTCCAGCTGTTAAGGAACTACAAGTCCCACAATGCAATGAAGGAGTCTGACAGCCACAGTCAGGCAAATGCATTGTGGGACTTGTAGTTTCTTAACAGCTGGAGGGCCAAGTTTGAGGACCACTGGTTTAGAGGATCTGTTGACTACATTACACGCATGCACTTAATGAGTGAGCTGGGGTTCCCTAGAGAAACAATTTTGCCTCTCCAATTTTTACTTGTCACAATTTGTCCCCTAATGCCCCTTTGTGGAGAAAAGCTGATAAAAACATAACTGTGTGTGATGGCCCATTAAAGTGCACACCCCTTCCACTGTAGGCACGCAAATTTTTAAGTTTTTCTAGAGGGGGCCTGGGCACACTGCCACCTACCTGGCTACAGCCTCTGTCCCTGACCAGTGTGCTATAGTGCACGAGCAGAAAACAGCACACCAATATGTATTTTCACTTAACTTAGACTCACCTTTCCATGACTAATAGTAGAAAGACAGAATGGGAAGTACATGGGTTTGTAAGGGAAATGGATTTCTAACTCACTTTTTCAATACAATATCCTCTTTGTACTTTCTTTGATACTGACTTGACTCTCAGCCAGTTGGGAACTGCTTGTTTTTTTTCAGTGCAACTTTCTTTAAATTAGTCTTCTTGAGAACTGGTAAATAGATTTTCTTATTTTAGCTGATGTGATATTATGAATCTAGCAAGTAAACATTTTGGTTGCTTTCTTCACTGCTGAGATTACAAATTTAAACACAGCACAAATTGAACAAGAACAATTCCAGAGTTCTTTTTGTATTATTTATAGAAAGCTATAAATAAACAGTTGGCCTTGCTCGAAGACTTAACTCTTTTATATAATAAGTTTGCCTAGGTGCACGAATCCATAGCAACTAAAAAATATTAACCAGCTGATTACTTGCTGTGAGTTACTGCATCTGGATAAACTTAGTAACCTTTTTACATAATGTTCTACCTTGTATAGCAATGTTGTGCAAATCTGCCCAAGAGCAAAAACCCGTGCAACCTATCAGCAATTATCTTTGGTTGACCTGGCACAGTAGTTAGAAATCTGAAAGCAAATATTTTACTTAGTGCTTGTGGTTAGCTTACATGGGTACATGTTTGATCACTTATCTTTTTTTTTATGTTCTCTGATATTCATGTCAACCTAACATTGAAACACATGCCTGGATGATTGCTATCAGCAAACCCAGCAACCAGGTAGCAGAATAAATTAACTCAAATTAACTCACAAAACATATAAAAAAGATCAACTGCAAAAGTCTTACAACGTAATTAGTTTATATTACTTCTTTAGGAAGAAATTGACAGGAACAAACTGCAGAAAGCTGTAACTAAAAGCAAGATTTCTGTGCAGATTTGCATCAGCCTGACCATATCTCATGCACAGTTTTCTGTGCAACTGGCATAACCACAGAGGGGTAGTACTCAGCATATTTTTCATATATAAAATTTGCTATTATCCTTTTTTTTTGCACCTGTTCCTTTATAATACAGATATGGAATTTACTATCAAAAAAAGCTCCAGAAAACAGGATTCCCATGTTTAGATATTCTTATTTAAGCTGACTATTCTTATTTTTTATTCAGTCGTAATAAAACATCACCTACTGTCTACCCAAGTGATGCCATAAAAAGCATTTATGTTTAAATACCTGTCCGAATACATCCTAACACTTTTACACAGCGACGTTTCTCTTTAAAAAACTCACAGTTAAAAATTGCTTGGTGCTGCCTCACCCAAAGTCTGTTCCTCTAGTCTACAGGGTGTTTTCTGAAAGCTTGTGGTAAAATATGTAACTGGAAAAAAATGTCCCCTCCTTCCATGTTTCCCTTTTCAAAGGAATCCAGTAATGATTTATAAGCGCATAATAAGACACTTGTTTTAGGCTATGCAGCATGCATAATTAACAAGTGCTTATAATTAGAAAAAAAAAAGTTACAAGAACATGTCTTGTCATAAATGTTCAAAAATAAAAGCTTTTATTATTTTGAATGAAACCAAGGCTTTTTTTTTTAAAAGCTCTTTTAGTCACTGACATATGCCAAGAACAAAGTCTTGAATTATATTTCAACAAGTAAACTGAAAGCAGTAATATTAATTCTTGTAAGATTGCCTAAGACACCCCTTTGGTTTAGAACCCTATGGGGCAGATTTACTAAGGGTCGAATTTCGAATTTTTTTTTTCATTCGAATAGTGGGGGAATAAAAAATTTTTTTAATTTTTTTAGCTCAATTCAATCGATCAAATGATCGAATAGGGAAAATTTTTACGAGATTGATCTAATTTTTCTTGTTCGATCTTAGGGAATGATCCCCATTTCGGTAGGTTTAATCTGGCAAAGTAGGTGATCGAATTTAAATTTAAAGGGGAAGTATTTGACCATCGAATTTTCGAATATTCGAATAAAATAAAATTTGAATATTCGAATCATTCGAATTTGAATATTCGATGGTCGAATTTGCCTAATTTGCATATTCGAAATTCGAATTCGAATCTTTTTGAAAATTCAATCGAATATTCGAATCCCTCCTGTGAATATATGTGAATTTTGTAAATCTGTCCCTATATGTCAGAGGGTCCCAAAGAGTGGAGATACTCATCCATGGCATAGGCAGAGCTTAATTAATGTTTAGAAATGTTTGGCTTATTTTAGAAAGGCTTAGCTTCCCCAAGATATAAATATATATATATATATATATATATATATATAAACACTCTATGGTGCAGATTCACTAAAGTGGCCGTCGCTAGCCAAAATTCGGCAGAAATCCAATCAGCAGGGACATAGCTATTTCTCTAAAAGGCGCAGACAACAATTCTTTAGAGAAAGAGACCATCTCTAGCATTCGTTCACACTATCACCAGGCGACTTTTCACGAATGGTTGTTGATCCGCAAATTCACTTAAGTGTGGATTTTACTGAATGTTATCCCTTTCGACAGAATTTTCTTCACCACCTTTGAAGCTATATTTTCCTCAATCTGATGTCAGGGACATATGCCGGAAAGTCATAGTGTTTGTAAAAAACACTGGCGACTCTTTTTTAAAGTGGGATTGCCTTCCCACGATTTTTTGTCTGTTTGATCTGTCGTTCAGTTGACAGGTTAGAAGATTTATGTCGGCTGCCGATCAAATGTCTGCATGGATTGCCGATCTGACAATTTTCAGTGGAAGACTGTTAACAGCTTTGTTGGACATAAACTTTAATACAATTGCTGTCAATGACTGAACATTGTCTGATCTTTTCTTTTACTGCTTTATTTCAACTGAAAGTTACTGGCAGGTCGGAAAACAGGGACGTCTGATCATTCGATGATTCGAACAATCGGATCTTTGTGTCTATGGCCAGCTTAAGACTACTAGCGAGGTTTCGCTAGGCACAAACTAACGCTAGTGAATGCTTGCACTGACAAAAGTGAAAAAATACCAGCATTCATCAGCCGAAATGTAACCATGTTTTTGTAAATGGCTGGTGAAAATGTGACTGCTGGTGAATTTCCCCCTTGCATCTCTCTCTCTCTCTCTCTCTCTCTCTCTCTCTCGGAAAGTGTATTAGATCAATATGGACATTATGGTTGTAATTCACTAGAAACTAGAAAGTTCCAGTTTTGTCTTAATGATTTAAAACGTCTTTCTTTCAAATGTAAGTAACACCACAAATGCAAGAAGCCCATTCCATTTGTCTATGTTTACTGTAGAGCAGTGTTTCCTTATGCTACCTAGCTGATTTCCTCCCACAGACTTCAGACCTTGAAACCATGTCTGATATTCTCTTATTTTGACATTCTTAACTTTAAATATATCACAAAATGTAGGCTAAAGTACACTTTCATTTAGCTGTTTGCACAATATTATTGTGCTTGCCACTATTTTTCAAGGTAGAGATCACAGACTGAGCATTTTAAGCATCGTTTGGCATATTAAAAGCAACATTTTTCTTTTCTGACTCATTTTGTCCTGTAACCATGGCAACAATGGAAACAGCACCTGAAATTGTTGCCGTATGTTAAACCATAGGGCTAAAAAATACACAAATACACTGACAATATAGTAATTTCCACTGGCATGACTTTGTACTGTGGAAATCCAAATGCCTTTTTTGGGTCCAGTATTTATTAGAATTTTGTACTGAACATACAAATAGTCTAATGTATTAGCACAGATACTAAATTTGCACTTTGGAATTTAAACATAACATTTCAATTTATAGTATACTAAACAAACTGTGGGATGAATAAAATATAGGTCAAATGGGGGAATCTAGAAGATTCCTCTGGCTCAGCTAGAAAATTTGGTAGGATAATATAAATATTGATGTATAGACCTCCTCTTTTTGGCAGTTACCTCCTGAAAAGGTAATGTAAAAGTAGTTTATATTGGTGTGGTCAATTGTCATGTGTTCCACAATTTAGCAAAGTGCTTCACTTTTTTCAGAAACCCTTTGTCAGAAAAAAAACCAACCACCACAGTTAAAAATTATACAATAAATATAAATTAGTAAAAAATTATTCTGTACTTTGGAAGTACTTTTGTGTATCAGTTATAAATTAATGAGATTGTGTAACTGTTACAGTGTTCAGTAACATTTTAGACTGTGCTGGTCAAATATATTCATATGTCTTAAATGCTGGAGATCTGGGCTTTAATATATTAAACACCCCTGACAGCAGAGGCAACATTTACATTCCTCAGTCCTCTAGCAGAAGGTACATTTATTAATCAAGTGAAAGTGATAGAAATAGCAAGAAAGCCAAGCACAAGGTTTACATTGCGTAAATACAAGAGCTGAAAAGGTCACTGGGTACTAAGCAGAATGTGCTTACTAACTCATTTCTAGATCGTTGGTGCACGTTCTAAGCCAGTGAGCTAAAGAAAAATGATAAAAATGTTAACAGGTGCAGAGGGATGTTCGAAGGAAAGATCCTATAAAATATTACTTTGGGTTAGAGGATTTAAAACTATTTCTTTTTTATGAAACATCTGGGGATTATTCAGTGCTATGGGGAACATTCTGAGCAGTTCTTGAAAAAATAAGATCCACCGCACACAATACAACAGTAATCCCTAGCAATCAATACTGTGTTTTTCAGTTCTGTGTCTCCAGTTGAATGTGTAATTTCCAAACACATTCATTCTCAGTCTGCTTCTTTATAGGGAGACCTGGCTTTAATCCCTAGTCATGTCCCCACACCTCAGATACTGAGAATTAAGTGGAACAGAGACTTTTGCATGTAACTAGTCAATGTACAGCACTGCATACAGTTAGTTGTACTATAAAGCACACAATGTAAAAGAGATTCTGCTTTGGGTAGCTGCTTACAAAACAGAGGTTGATCTGATTCTCAGTGTAATAATTTTTTATGACCAAAATAAATGACACAGAAGGTAACAAGTGATAGTTTGGGAACATTAAAAATCACTTGATAAAAACTTGATAGAAACACATTTTTTTATTTTAACATTAATATCAGCAGCATCAAGGGCAAATAAGGTCTTTTAGACATAAATAAGGGATCATATAATAATCTCTCTAATGCTTTATTCACCAGTAGATCTTTCTCAGCTGACACAAGGTCACCCATTCCGATTAGAAGAAAAGAGGTTCTGCCTAAATATTCAG
>CM044434.1:96408665-96499239 GCA_024363595.1 Xenopus borealis | reverse complement strand
ACAGAAAGTCCTATGTATGCACAGTTCCACCTGCAGGCCATTTGTATAAACACCACAATAGATATAGATATATATATAACACGCAAAAAGGATCCGCACTCTCAGGTCTTATATGTAACTAAAAAATGTTTTATTATTATAAATGCGAGCCTATGGTTTCGGCCTTCTCCAAGGCCTTTCTCAAAGTGTCTAATAATTACTAAAGATGCACTTAAATACAAGAGTAGGTGGGAAACTAGACAAATTGGAATGACATCATCATGGAAGCGTCACACTTATTTAAATATCACTAATTACATACATACAAGTCTAAAAGATACAAAGCACCTATATAAATAGCAACTTCAAATCATCACATTTACAATAATATATCATTCTATAGTTAAAAGCAATGTTTGTGCAACTATGTTTCAATCTATTGCCAATAATAAACACTATAAAATTCATCAGCAATTTGTTGAATACTGTTACAAAAAACAAAAAATCTTTGGGTAGATTGGTAGGTCTGTTTGGAGAAAAATACATCATTATCAATTAATGTCAGCTGTTGGCAATACCACTCTATTGGCCCCTACACTGAATCACATCATTTATTCATGGGGTGGGGGCCTGCTTCCGCAACTTAAAGGACCTTAGTGGGTATTACCCCTACCTAATTGGTCCTAGCATGTCAGTATCAGGATAAGGATGTAACCCTACCTATATGGGGCAATGGTTCTATTCACTATGTAAGCACATGTATGTATTCAATATCATATATATATTATTACTCAGAACCTTGAGCTCTCGACGTGTGTGAATCTCATGCTGTGACCAGCTACCTATAAAGGGACCCCTACCTCATATTGGGAACGGTAACCACAATTCAATGTGTATTAGGGCATCTTTATTGGTACATGGTGCGTCAGATGCACTAATACCCATTGAATTGTGGTTACCGTGAGTGCTTTTGTGGGCTATTGGTGAATAAATTTGGTTGATAATCTTGATTGAATGGTGACTGCCGATGAATTAACACACACACACATATATATATATATATATATATATATATATATATATACAGTATATATCTGTATTAAAACGATCCACAAAAAAAGCACAATTGTGCAGCACAAACACCACTCACCACTCTTTGCAGTGGCGGGTGCCATCTGTGACTCTGTCTGCCCAGGTCTATTCTGTTATTAGAAAAAAGTTTCAGCAGCACTCCGATAATAGTGAAGACATTTGTAGTTTATTTGTGCTTTAGATTAAGCGACGTTTCGAGCTTATCCAGCTCTTTATCAAGCTTAAAAAATGTGTAACAAACAATCCTTAAATACCTAAACAAAAATCTTGATAGAATGGTGAGTGTCGATGAATCAACATGCTAATTTATTAGTTAAAAGTTTTGAGCTCAAGACCATCCCAGGGAGGACTGAATGTTGAAATGATATTATTATATTTTTTTCTTCATTCTAGAGGCAGCCCATTCTACACACCCACTTTCAACAGAAGCTCAATGAATGTGGCTTGTGTCTCTTTTTAATGACACTAAAAACAAAAGTTAAACAAACCAATTTCACTATAGCACTTCCTGGTTCTGCTGGGCAGAGGAAAAACAGAGAAAAGGAAATTCAGTGAAAATAACTATTTTCTGTCAGTCTCAATGAATATAGTTTGTGCCTTTTTTTAATTAAGAAATATCTGTTTTTGTTATTTCTGGCACTAAAAACTAAAATGAAACCAATTTCACTGAAGCACTTCCTGGTTCTGCTGGGCAGAGGAAAAACAGATAAAAGGAAGTTCAGTGAAAATAACTACTTTCTGTCAGAGCTTTTAATGGTAAGGAGATAAAATATATATATATATTTTCAATTAAGCAAATAGCAGAATGCATTTATTGTTGCATTTTTAGCAAAGATGTCTGAAGTTGTATAGGCTCTCCATAAGACCCATTTAATTTTTCTAAATGGTTTATTTTGCACCTCTTCATTTTGGCTTTCTAATTACTATTTGCCAAACAGGAAATCATGGAATAACCAAGTGTAAGCTTGAAGAAGGTCTCAATACCTAATAAATGACACAATGTAATTTTACCGTTTTTTAAATAATTCCATGACCATAACAACTTTACAGCGTTTTACACTTATCAAAAAAACACTGATTTAAAGTTGATCTTTAACAATAAGCTGTAAGTTAGTGAACAGCTAAAAACTATAAGCAATGCCAACAAAAGAAAGATCAGATAAACAACCCTGCAGCAATAAGAACAAAGAAAAAAAAAACGAATTAAAATAAATTCATTTAGCAGATATTCATGAAGAATACCAATGCATGTTTTACCCTAAGAAACGATAACCTCCACGGAGATTAGGCAGGTTGAATTATATAATCCAGTGAGTTTAAAACATATAGCTGAATTTATTAGAAAACATATAAGAGTGCTAAGATTCAGGAACACAAGTGAAATGCTTCATAATGATTTCCACTATTTGTGCTGCCGATAGTGGAATTATGTAATCATCATAGGATAGAGTTCATTATACTCCACTATGGGGCAGATTTACTAAATTTGTATGAAGGATTAGAATATTTGCGTGAATAATCTCGAATAGTCTCAATTCGATCGTGCAAATTTTTATTCGACTGCCTACTTCCCAGATTGAACCTCCCGAATTGCAATAGAAGCCTATGGGAAGCCCCCATAGGCTTTTTTTTCTGTCTTTTGCCGAATTTCAATCGTACGATAGAATGCTTCGAACATTCGTTTCGTACGATTTTGACGAATATTCGAGTGTATTTTCTGCAACTTTTTGTAGAATCGTACGATCGTACGATTCTGGTGAATAGTCGAAAATGCGCTCAAAACCGGCGAATATTTTATTCGATTTTGGCGATTATTTATTCGCCAAATATTCACCAGTCAAATTCGAGGGCTAAAAACCCTCGACAATTCGACCCTTAGTAAATCTGCCCCTTAGAGTATCTTTTGTGAAACATACCTTTGCTTACAGTGTTCTTTTCAGAAGGAGGACTGAGCTTATTGTAATACTACATTGTTTATAAGGAAAACTATAGCTACATCTGGAATAACTATGTGGCTTCTCAGTTCAAGGTGGAGACAGTTTCATCCCTGCAGGGAAAATCGTGCTCTCCATTAAATTCATACTGTAGTCATATCACTGAAAATACAAATAAACCAAGAAATAGGATAAGACTGTTATGCCACAGCTATGCCTAAAAGAATAAAATCTAAATAGAGGCAAAGCATTATGCTTTAATAGCAAATATACCCATGTGTGGTGAGGCGACGGAGCAGGCCCGGACTGTGGGTTTGGGCAAATGCCCAATGGGCCACTTACTTTAGGATGTAAATGGGCTGCTCGCCTAAAAATGCAAATTAGGTATGTCTTTAATATGTAAATTAACCAATCACTTTAGAAATGTAAATGAGCTGTCCATAATAGCCAGCCACAGCTAAGCCGATGCCTGCATTTGTTAGTGCACATGCCTGTACTGGCATATCGGTGGAACCAGGACTTCTGACCAACTTCAGTTAGTAATATTAGAGTTGCTTGCTATATACAGTACCCAATCCCTTATGCTTATGATAGGTATGTTGTCAACATGATGATCCATGCTCAGAACAATCACTTCAGCCTGTGTATGGAACACTGTGATATGTTGCATTAATTGCATGAGACAGCCTAGTCTATTAAAGTATGCCACACTTTGGCCCTGTGATACACATGGTAATTATAGTATATATAGTATATCTGCCAGGGTGCATGGTCTAACTGGGGGCACACAAAGGAAAATTTAGAATATACTGTAAGTATAGGGCCACTAATCCATCTGGTAAAATAGTTATGATAGAAACTAGGGTGAGATATTTGTTGCAAGGACCAGTTCCAGCACATAGGGTGTATAATATTGCTGGGGATTATATGGTAACGGACTGTTAAAATATCTATGAAAAAACACGTTCTAGTTCATTTTGGGTTTGGATATATATGTCATGCTTTGCATGCGCGGGAATGCATGGGCTGCTTTCATGCTTTTGCCAGGGCTGCTTTTTCCTCCCAGTCCGGCCCTGCGGCGATGGAACTAGAGTTGTGGCCTAACCATGAAAGGTACTGGTGGAATTTGGTCCTTCTTGATATTGGGTTCATGGATTATAGGTCCCAAACCTTCAATACATTTCTTATAAATAATAATGCATTAGTAAACCCCTCTCGGAATTCTGCATAAAGGTGTTTAGAAATCCATTATTGGTCTTAAGCAATGTACTTAATGTATGTGATTTATAATGAAAATATTCCTCTATATTTAGACTGTTGAATGTATTTTATGTATATATGTATATTTATAATTTTTTTTTACAAATTAATATTTTTTTGTTTAAGATATACATTGCAATTAAGATATACATAATAGGGGTGAAGACCCATTGTGTTCATCAATTTAGATAGCTCTGAATTATGGAAAGGCCGTCTCCCATAGACTCCATTTTATCCAAATAATCCAAATTAAAAAAATATATATATATTTCTCTGTAATAATAATGTAATGAATCCTTATTGGAAGCAACCCCAGTCTATTTGGTTTATTTAATGTTTATATGATTTTCTAGTAGACTTAAGTTATGAAGATCCAAATTACGGAAAGATCCATTATCCGGAATGAACAAGGTCCCGAGCATTCTGGATAATAGGTCCCGTACCTGTAATACTCATTGAATGCCCTGAGGTTTAAGCTATTCTTGCAAGTACACACAGAATTGTGCTTGGGCTTATAAATGTGTCTAGGGTGCAGGTATTCTACATTGTAGGTATTCTACATTAGCAGTCTACATCTAAGTGAAAAATGCAAATTTGATATGGTAACCAGCAGGCCCAGACAAGTTAGAGCCACAGAGCAATAGCTTGTTTAGAACTGTCATCTCATCTCTAATGCACATTATACTGTATAAGGTCCCTCACAGAGCAATTATGTGTCAATATGTACATCGATATAACTGTATAACACATATTTAAGAAAACCTTTTCCAGCAAAGCGGTTGAAAAATATTAGCTCAATGATATAGGCATTAAATAAAGTAAAATAAAGATGTTATCTGTTTCCCTATCGTAACAGTTTTTTATTTCTGTTTTAGCTGTGTTCCAATTCCATTCCGCGTTTCACATGGAGTTCAATGCACATTGCATTCAGCAGTTTGACTTTTTTTGTAGACTAAAATGTTTTTTTTATTGTCGCACATCTGCCAGTGTTTATGCAGCTTTACATTTCTCTACAAATAAGGCCTGATAATATTAAAGAGAAAATATTCACCTCAACTTAAACTTTAACACTTGTGGCTGCACAGGAGATGTAGCATATGTCATCTTTATGATACAATCGAGATGATTAATGAAGAAAACAATATACTTTCCCTTAAAAAGTCATCGATTCTCCAATGTAGAAGTGGCCAGGTTTGCATTTGAGAGTACTTTATCATCCTTGCCATGCAGCTGTCTAATACAGTCTCCAAGGACTTATTCAAGTCCCTAGATGAATAATTCAGTAATGCTTCTTGCCACTGAAATAAAACAAGGAGCTGATTGGGGATTCTCCCCCCACCATACAGATGTGCCTAGGTCTGTAGTTATATCTGATCAGTTTATATAATCTAAAATAATATTTTGCCTGTGACATGTGCATAAATACTAAAATCAGCAGTACAGGTAATGTGCTATTATGGTGCAATCCTCTATTTCTCTGCAGAATGCAGAAATAACAATGTGGGACTGTATGCTGATACAGTCAAATACAGGCAAATATTATATATACAACAGATGCCACCATAGTTTTGGCTAGGGGAGTGTGGATGAAATAATCCTTTTATAACTGCACAAAATATGTATGCCATTGGCACACTAAAATTATATTTTAAGACATTTGTCATCAGTTTTTTTTTTATTTTTGAATGTACTTTTCAATAATTTAGATATAGAATTTCAGTAGTTATCTAGCTGCCACATTACAATTTACCCCAGAAATCAGACAGTGGCTTGAATGAGAAGCCAGAAGATAAATAGTAGAGGCACTGAATAGAAATATAAGCAATGAAATGTAACAATAACAGTAATGTTGTAGCCTTGCAGATCAACAGTTTTTTTTCGGTGGCAGGGATAGTGACCTCAACAAACAGAGGCACACAAGGTTGCCAAATGGGTGGATCTCTGCCTAACTTGATCACCAATGTGCTGGACTGAATGAGACTGGGGACCAGTGGTCATCAGGACACACACTGGCAGTATAGCCCAATACTTTTCAGTCAGATGTTGGTGACGCAAACCCCCCCTGCGGCCTCCTTACATGGGCCAGTAAGCCAAAACGGTCTACAGGAACCAAGATGGTAGTTTTTATCAGCCCCTGAATGGAGCATGGATCATCCTGCATTAATAGTGCTCCCTGTAAAGATGCAGCCTGGCAATCTTCAGTAAGTGTTACAATCTTAGTTCAATTCCAAAAGGGGATATTGGTATATTTATTTTATAAACTATTTTTTTTAGCCTTATAAAAGCATATCAAATCTTACAGCCTTTAGCTTTTCAGAGCTTTCGGAACTGAATTACAATCCTAATGGTTGTTGACAGGTTTTAGATGTTAGGGTATAAAAAGCTCTGAGAACTTGTTCCAATCACAACTAAACGGCAACTTTTAATTTACTGTGCCAGTGAGAAATTTGAGACTCTAAACCCAAGTCTTCCCTCAGAAATAGGTAAGAAAATAGCGCAAGAGCAGATGAACCGTTGGTTAAAATAACATAACCTTACATTCTATTCTCTCCATTTTTATATATTCTTTTTGAAAAATGGCAAGCATAAACATTTTAGCTCAGTCTAATTCTAATGAACTTTATGCATTTAAGAGCTAGTATTACCTTTACTTATTGTTAGTATGAATTCATGATGCTTTCAGTTTCCTTTACCATTTGTCATTATGTTAAATGCCAATTCATTTTGTGTATATTGTATTAAGTATACTTGACCTAGAATTTATATTCATTCTGTAAAAATGATCACTTCATTATATTGTTCTGCAATGAGACACAGATGGGAAAGACAATTTGAATGCTTTTTTTTTTTCTATATGGCTACCATTTAGATGATAATGTTATAAGTTGTATAGTAGAAAATGTGCTGGAAAGGTAGAGATGGTTTGCATAGCCTGCTGCTCACAAAATTCTTCTTATTACTAATGTAATATAATGATTCTATTTACAGCCAGTCCAGTATATGTGCACTATAGGAAAATAGAAATAGAATTTTAATGGGCATTTTAGGATTTTTGCTTTTTGCCTTCTTTATCAATGTGCTACCAGGGTGGTATTTAAAGGTATACTGTCATGGAAAGAGTTAATAATGCCACTCTAGCAGAATTCTGCATTGAAATCCATTTCTCAAAAGAGCATTTCATTTTGAAATCTGACATGGGGCTAGACATATTGTCAATTGCCCAGCTGCCCCAAGTCATGTGACTTGTGCTCTGATAAACTTCAGTCACTCTTTACTGCTGTACTGCAAGTTGGAGTGATATCACCCATCTCCCCCCCCCCCACAGCAGCCAAACAGAAAAATGGGAAGGTAACCAGATAACAGCTCCTTAACACAAGAGGAGGTAGATCTAAGAACAGCACTCAGTAGTAAAAACCCATGTCCCACTGCATTCTATTCAGTTCCATTGAGAAGGAAAAACAACAGCCTGCCAAAAAGTAGCTCCCTCCTAAAGTGCTGGCACAAGCCACATGACCAGGGGCAGCTGGTAAATTGACAAAATGTCTAGCGCCCCATGTCAGATTTCAAAACTGAATATAAAAAAATCTGTTTGCTCTTTTGAAAAATGGATTTCAGTGAAGAAGTCTACTGGAGCAGCACTATTATCTGAAAAAAAAAGTTTTCCCATGACAGTATCTCTTTAAGGCAGTGGTTCTCAAATGCCAAGACCCTTTAATACAGTTCCTCATGTTGTGGTGACCCCCAACCATAAAATAATAAGCTGCTAAGCAGTACAGTGAATTTATTTTTCTGGACTTCTGCAAAAAAGGTTGTAGGGCCACCCACAATGTTATTTTACCGTGACCCGGTCCCTCTCCTACCTTCTCTGACAACATGGATGAATGCAGGAGGTTTTGTTAAATAGTAGTTACGGTAGTATGGGGGGTATGCAATAAAAGACCGTTTCTAAATATACTAATATGACTATTTACCTCAGCTACTATAGGAACCATCTTGGAAAGATGCCCATTGAATCTTGTAATAACTAATAATTCAATATTGGGAAACAGTGTTTGTAACATCATTTGCTTTCATGTTTAGAAAGAAGAGACAGAAGTGCAGATTCACTAATGGGTGAATTTTTCCACTGTCAGCTTTGCATACCATCACACCACTTCACCAAGCACAAATGCGCTACGAATACCCTAATCCACTAAAATGGAACGTTGGCATCGAACGCTGGCGACTTTGCACTAGAGTTACTCCGGCTGTGCAAGCATTTCATAGCAAAGCTACGCTAGAGTTCATATGTGCCTAGCAAAAATTCACTAGTGATCTTGCACTTAGGTCAATTTGCATACAGCGGGAAATTTAAAGTTGTATGGAAGTCTTTATTATAAATGTTGGTGCAAATAGTTCAAGTTACTGGTTTTTAAGGTCCAAGGAACCTTAAAGACAAGAGAGTTAATATAATGCCCTACACATTAGCCCACTGTAAAATTAATGTTTCATATGTTAGAAAATGTATGGGGAAAACTGGGTATTGCAGCCTATCACTCTGTAAAAAGGAAAAGTCGACAGCGTTTTTTGAACTTTTGATGCATTTTCCACTCAGAATATAATGTAAGTTACAGAAGAATGAGGAAGATCTAGCTTTTTATAACCACTCTGGTGAAAGAGGTAATGTAAATGTAAAATCCGCACTGGTGATAGGGTTAGCCACTTCGCCCTTTAGTGAATCTGTCCCAGAGACTCTAAGGGGCAAATTCACTAAGCAGCGAAAATGCGCTAGCGACGGCTTTGCCACAATTTGCCGCACTTCGCCAGGCGAATGTTCGCCAGCCCGCCACTAATTCACAAAAATCCGAATTTTGCACTCAGGGAGGCGAAAAGTAGCGAAGCTGTGCTACTGTTACTTCTCCAGGCAAAGCCATTTTAACGCTAGCGATGCCTATTTTGCATACAGTGGGAACTTAAGTGTATAATAGAAGTATTTGGTACAGCCACTACATTCCACTACACAAGCCCAGGAAACCTTTAATAAATTAAATAAAGTTGTATATTAGATGTATTTTGATTGCCTCCAGCAATTTGTCTGTTCCATAAGCAGAATGTAGTTGCCTCCATGAATTAATTTTTCTACCAGTATTCCAGGCCTTTTGGAATGAGGGAAAATTTTAAACCAGGTTATGTAAATTTGACGTTTTTACTGTATTTCTCTGAAGGGTACATCTATGTCATACCTTCTAATAAAAATTAAAATTTTGTTTTAAAAATGGGTGGTTGCCTCACCAAACAATATAGATGAGGCTAAAATTAGATCAGGCTCGGTTTTTAACAATTTTTTTTAGAACACTTTAACAAATGTGTATATTTTTACCATGTTAGTTTTTTTAGGATTATGGTATTGAGACTGAGAAACTCTTTTCATAATGACTTCTGCTCATTTGCATATCTGTGACACAATGCTGCAGGAAACAAGCCTATTACACAAGAATATTCCTTCAATAATAATGATAATATATAAAGTGGGGATTAATAAGCACTTTTTGTCTGGTTATTGAATATTGAATTCCCTGTGGAAGGCATTTTGTATCTACATTAAAACCACTATATTTTCATGATAAATGATGTTCCCCCCAACTTATACTTTTTTTTTTTTAATTAAATGTGAAAGGAACAATTCTTCTAAAAAAAAAAATCAGCTTCAGGTAATTTATGGCTGCTCACATATGCTTAGTAAGTAAAAACAATGAAGCTGGTTTGTGTAAAAATAATTATGTGTGCTTTGCAGAACTAACAAATACATGTTGTTATGGGCCAGGTACTTATTTACACTGGCTCTTATGCACTGATTCATCAGTTTATGGAGAATTTATTTATAGGCAGCTCTTCTATATTATCTATAATAATACTACAGGGGGACAGCTCATTATATACCTTGTATATTTATGTTCATTTTTTATATAGTGTAATTTGGGGTTATTATATCTTTACTGGTTTTAAGCCATGCACATTTGTCCATTTATCTGATGAAATTAGGCATTTCAACTGATTATAAAATGTTCCTTTTTGTTTTATTCATATGATTTACTGCCCAATTTGCAAACTTTTGAAATAATGTCATTAAATACATTTTAATGTATCCTGTGAAATGCTTGGCCTAAACTAAAATTTTGCCATTGACTTAACAAACATGTGCAATTATGCATTTGACTTTTTTCAGAAATAGTATTCTAATTCTAAAATCAATGTGTGAGGTGTTGTGAAACTGTATAAATGCAAAACTTAGCAAAGCACAATTGTCTGTTAATATGTCTCATAATGCTGATATGTCAATGCAAAAAGTGTAACATTGTAGATCTAATTTGTTTTCTGCTGAGGTTATTTAAATCTCCCAGTTGCCATCAAGGGCATATGATGGGAAACAAACATAAGGGTTACGGCATCAGGATATTACTAGTAAGAAATAAAGCTAACCTGCTTATTTCCTTAATGAGGCAACATGGGAAAAGAAGAAAACATATCGTCCAGAAAACAAGCAATATTAAAAGTTAAAAACAGAGTTGTGTAAAAGAGAAAATACTTCTACAAGATCAAATGTTGAAGCCATTTTACTACACGAGTAACAAGTCTTAATATGTATCAAATGGTACTTTTGGTACTCTTTAAATATGATGATTCCCTTCCTAATTTATACATGTTCAACATGGTCATTAGACACTAGAATTACAAGAAACAGCATAAAACTAGAAATATTATATAGGATGAGCCAATATAGGTAAAATGTTTAGTCACCAATTCTTGTTAAGGAGAAAAAAACAAAGACAAAACATGATCATCTAGCAAAAGAAAGCCACACTTGAAAGGTAAAACTGTAAAACTAGTGAACAAAGGAGGTGCAGTAATTACAATATTATAAGTACCTTTAACTATATTCCAAATGCACAGAGAACAGCACATGGCCAAGTGAATGGGTGCCCTATGTGACCCGGCTGACCACCACACTCCCCCTTGACTGGCTGCACACACATGCGCTAAGGGGAGGGGATAGAGCATTGGAAGGTAGGGGAAAGAGCATTGAGAAGGATGGGAGAAAGAGCAGGAGGGGAGAGGAGAGAGCATCGGAAGCGAGGGGAGGTGAAAGAGTGCCAGAGGGGAGGGAGGCAGGGGATAGCAGCAAACATGGACTAGGGGTAGGCAGAAGACAGGTACCTTCCCAGCACCCCCTATATAGTTGCACCCTAGACAGGTGCCTTTTCTGCCTATCCCTAGTTCCGGCCCTGAAAGATAGCTTTCAAACATCACCTATTACACTATACTAGACAGTGACCCCATTGGGAGCTGCATACAGAAAGTTATATTAGAAGTTAGATTAATTCAGAGGACTCCCACCCAAACAGATACACCTGTTAGACCTGGACCCCAAGAATCTTCTACTATGTCTCTTAAGATGTATAAAGAAAAACACCCACTCTGGATTGAACTGATCTTAAAGTCTGTTGTAAAAAAAATAGAGCAAGTTACTTGCAAGGCACTGCACATCTATTTGGGGACATAGGATTGCTGCCATATGGCATAGTTCTGTTAAAAATAATTGTGGAATCATTGTATACATACCGAAAAGAATGCTATAGCAGCTTGCAAATAATTTTTGCAAAGTACAACCTATCAGCTGCTACATCTGTTCATCTTATTAAGTACACACTAACACATTACTACTTCGCATTTGCTTAGGAAATAATATCTGCAGTAAATGGCAACCAGCATAGGAACACACTAGAATAGGACTTTTTTTTCCACCTTTCCTGGATATAAACATTTATATAACAGAAAATGCTTTAAATATGAAAATGCTTTACATACCACCAAATAGTCAAAGACAAACCCTCATAGTGTACGTAAGAGACTGTACTTCCTGATATATACACTATATATTAATTACAGTTAAAGAACACAATTCACCAAGATGGAAGACTCAAAAACATATTTCCAGGTCCACCTCTTTTGCATTTGGACAAATCTCAAATTGAAGGAAAACGAATGCCCTATCAAGGCTGCTATAAAGACTGGTAGGAATGTTCCGCTCTTGGCATGCATTAAAAACATACATCAGTAGTACTCAAAGTAAAAATATAAATATTATATAAATATATATATATATAATAGTTGGGAAAGCAAGTGTGATTCCTCACTGAGTTAAAATGCTGGAGAGAGCTCCAAAGGACTGGAGAGAGGAAGAGAGAAACCCCTCCCAGGAGAAAAGAGTATCAAGAGTGACTCCATGTGAGGATTCTGGTACTTGTGTCCTGTGAAAGCTGTAAGTGCTGGAAATTTGTGTCTGTGTGAACACTAGAATATTATAATGCTAGAAATGCTGTATTTTGTATACTAAACCTAAACAGGGTCAGACTGGCCCTGGCAGGACACCGGGAAAAGGCCAGGCTCCCCTCTCCAAAAAAAAAAAAACTATTGCGGGGCAATGTGATTATGCACCGCGCAGCTCAGTGCCTCTCTGTGTGTGCACGTGAGCCCTGCCACTCCATGTGCACATGCACGCACTGCCGCTCTGTGTGCATCTGTGGCGATGGGGTAGGGGGGCCAAGGGGTCTGGACGGGGGGCCCTGGACAGCAGTCCTGGTGGGCCCAGGGCCCCCCAGTCCGACCCTGAACATAAACATGAACTTACTGCACCAGAAGCCTAAATAAACAAATGATTTATGCTTTCAAAGTTGGGCACAGGGGGCTGTCATCTTGTAACTTTGTTAAACATTTTTGCAAGACCAAGACTGTGCACATGCTCAATGTGATCTGGGCTAAGCTTAGGGATTGTCATAAATCAAAACAGCACAAGTCAAATAATATCTGCCATAGACAAACAAGAGTATTCAGACTGCACTGGGTCTGTGGAGACAAATCTCTACACAGTTCTCGGCTGCTTTACAGAGAAACAAACAAAGCTGCTCGAGGGCTCTCCCCTGCTGTTTGAAAGCATATAGGGACCATCTGAAGTTTCCAATCTGCAACTGTCAGAGTAAGTAAAAGGAAGGGGGAATTTCACTGCATACAGTCTGGTTTCTTGTAAAAACAGTTGACATTTTTTAATTAAAGTATATTGGAGATAGATTTCTTTTTCATTAGAGAAGGTAAAAATGGGATTTTATTTTTTTGCCTTTACATCCACTTTAAGCAGGACTGCTAATGTTTATGTGAAGCTAGTATGCTAAGAAAATGGGATTTTGTATACAATAAAAGCCAACCAAGTTGCATTTGAGCTCTAAAAGGTGTCAGTCTCCATTTCTATTATGCAGTGCACAAGGCATTGTACTAAAACTGTGATAATGGCTAGGTCCCTTAGATTTCAAGCTGAGACCTAACCCTAAAGTAGGTTCATATTCAAATCCAGAAAATGCCTGCATACAGTACATTATAAACTATTCAAGTGAAAAATAATGTATTCTTTTTTAAGGACTAGGTACATTGGATGGCTGCTACACTGAAAACAAAGAATGTCAAGGTCAGTGACTGCTTGTGCATGAAGCTTTCATGGTAACATTAATTAAAATGATTTGTTGGGATTTCCATGAAATGCTATTACTTTACTTCCGCACAGCTGTTGTTCCACACCAACAAACCTGTTTCAAGTTTTATAAAACCAGAAATACAAATATGAATGTTCTGAAGTAAATGAGCTAAATTCAATTAAAAATTAGCACAAAGTTTGCTTTTATTCTTATCATATAATAACCAAATTAAATTGGGTTGATAAAAGACCAAAGTCCATCAAGTTCAACCCCTTCAAATGAAACCCAGCATCCATACACACGGACTCCTCCATACACTCACATAAACTATATATACTCATACACTAACTATTGATTAGCCTTGGATATTACTGTATACTTGTCCAAGAAATCACCCAAGCCCCTTTTAAAGGCATTACAGAATCAGCCAATGGTTGCCATTTTTCTGCATTAACAACATTTCTTGCATCAAGCAAGTGTAAGTATTGCAAAAGTGCACTCCTTAAAGCTCATTAAAACTACTGAAATAAAGTATAGCTGCAGTTCCAGGAATTACCCTTTGGTTCCGACTTGGTTTATCTCGTTTCTGCTCAGGTGGCAAATCACAATATCACAGTCTGTATGAGTCAGTGCTAAAAGCTAGAAGAAAGCAAGAATGCAGCATAAAGAGAATATAAATGTAGGGACACATAAGTATAATGTCCCTTATGGATTCATTGCCATCCTAGTGCCTTTCTTTGCCCTGTGTTAAATCCATGTAACATATTGGTATTATTTGTATATCATTTCTATTGGTTATAGGTTGTGACCACTTCCTGCAGTGCTGTAACAAAGTGCCTTGCAGGGAGGGGTACTTCCTTTTTGGCCTGCAGCAGTTCACCTGGGCAGTTGTTCCACTGAGCCTGGAGTCAACAAGGTCCCAAGTGTTAGGCCCTAAAGTGATTTCCCCTATAGAGAAGTCAGGGTACAGGGACCCACGTAAGTGAGGTGAAGCCAGTGTATAGGATATCTCTCTTTATAGCATTTTCTAGTGATAGTGAGTCAGGATAGCTAGCAAGAGCAGCTCAAGCTCCACCAAGGAGGATAGAAGGGAGTAGCTCTCCCCCAGGCTCTACTTTGCCTGTAGTGCAGGGACCACAATACTGACAAGGGTTTTCAGGCAGTAAGGATCCAGTCCACATGAGGTACTGAAATCTGGAAGGTGATCCTATCAACTCCCTATTGCTGTTCCTACTATGGTGTCTTTCCTTGCTGTATCTGCTACACCTCTGACTGTACCTGGCATGTGATATATTTACCTCAGTTGTGAGTATTACCAACCCTGTGGCAATTTGTATTGTAAATAAAGCCTGTTCTACTTGTTTGCATAAGAACCCCTGGCGTCCAACACTCTGTTCTTTTGAAAATTGGCAGTAGTGAGTTGTAGTTCAACAACTGTAACACAGAAAGAGGGTCGCATGTAGCCTATGCTCTATCATCGCTAGTTGGTTTTGGTCTATATCAGCCAAATAGATGCTACATAAATGTAGGGGTAGTTGTAGTCCCACACTCTCCCAAAATTCCACTATAGGGTGCTAGATTACTGCTTATATCCACCACGTGTCTTGTTTATAAGATGGATACCAAACCAAAACCAGCACAGTTTTTGGTTTTGGCTCAGTTTTGTTAATTCTGAGCAAGAGATAGTCTCCAGGTAACCCTCCAGGGAAGATTCAGTGACGAAATGTGTAAGGCAAGGGCGGTGACGTCATCTCCAAGTGTCCAGGGGTGTTACGGCTGTGGAAACAGCACAAAAGCATGTAAAATTTTACCCCAGAGTGGAGATCTGATGCGCCTCTTAAAAAAACTTCACAAATGTGAGTGGAATATTTTTTTTATATACACGGAATACTGCACTCTATTTTCTGACAGCATGGAATAACCAAAGTACTTAACCTTGATATATATATATATATATATATTGAATGAATATAAAGTCTTAAATGTTTTTGAGTATCCATTTTATAAACAAGACATGTGGTGGATATCAGCAGTAATCTAACACTCTATAGTGGAATTTTGGGAGAGTGTGGAACTACAACGACCAACAACCCACTACATTCTGCTGCATTCTTACTTACTTTTTTTCTTGTTCAACAGTCTTTCAGGCCATAAGTAATGACATAAGGCATATTCTTGGTCACTGCAGTATGTTCCAGACTGACAGTTTCAAAGGTATGAGGAAATGGCTTAAAGAAAGCAAAGTGTAAGCATTAAAGTGACCCTCCAGAAGCCCTATTTTGAATCCTACTGAAGTACTTTATTTACTGAATATAGAAATGTGAGCCTGCATACCATAATAAGAATTTTTGGAACTACAAAATACACAGAACATCTGCCTGTGGATTTATATTTTGCCTACTAATGTTTGTTTACCAAATCTTATTTTATGATAACAGATATCTCCGACTTCACATATATATATATATGCCCAAAAACCCAGACTCCATATTCTTTGCTTTATCAGCAACAATTCATTAAAGTAAGAACTGTGTTAGAGCTTCAGGAAAACAAAAGATGAAAAATCAGCTTATAGAAGCAAAAATATGCAACATATTCAGCTTTATTGCTTCAATGATTTTCAATTCATCTTTCTATATGCTGAAAAATAATTTTTAAATAATTTATTCACATGACAAATGCCACTTCACAACTCATAACATACTTTATCATGATATATATATATATATATATATATATATATATATATATATATATAATCAAAAAGAAGGACCAGCACACACTGTGTTGAAAAATAACAGTGATAGTTTTATTTTCAGTGCATCTCAGCCCGACGTTTCGGTCCCTCCTGGGGACCTTTTTCAAGGATTCCTTGCACCGCTGGCTTTGACTACGTTTAGAGTGCAGGTACTGTGGGATAATATATATATATATATATATATATATATATATATATATAGTTTGTGGTACTGCTGCACACACCTCAATTTGAGATGTTGCCCTGGTGCCAACAGAAATTGAAATTGCATATATACTTATAGAGTGAGCTGTTGCACTCAAGGGACTACTTATGAAAATAAAAAACCCTCGATGAGGGTCGAAACATTGATATAAATAAACATTTTTTATTTTCATAAGAAGTCCCTTGAGTGCAACAGCTCTCTCTTTACAAGTATATATATATATATAGACAAAGAGACAAGAGGTCCTCTGCACTCGACCCATTATCAATATATTTAAGACATTGAGACATTCTGTGCATACAGCTACTAAAAAATGCCTTACCCTTTAAACAACAGGGATTGTTTGTCCATATAATCCATATCTGGCCAGTCCTACGCTCAATTTTTATCTGATTCATTAAGAATTCTATTGCTTCATTATACATTTTACAAAGGGACTAAGTTTTACCTGCAACTTACTTGCTGCTTTCAATGTAAAACTCCCAAACTTGGTTGCCCTTTTATTAGACACCAGTGGGATCACCTGACTATAGCTGGGAAGGGTGGGGGCTACAACAAGGAGCTGGTCACTGCTCCAGCATAACTACAACAAACAAAAAAAGTTGTGCTCACCACTAATTTTTAAAACCCTTAGTCCAACTATTGATAGAGGTTTGCAGGCTAGGGTTTTCTGAATAGAAGCTGACAGTCAACCAAAATAGAGAAATACAGTTTCTGCACAAGCCTGCACATACTACAAGGAAGCCACCAGTCTTTGGTCATTTTAGCCGTTGGTTACTTAGAAAGCATACATCGCCCTGTAAAAGTTTTCCAGGACAATGTGTATAATTATCTATATGTAACATTAACTGTTCTGAATAAAGGAATTGTTCAGAATAAAGGGGCGAATTCGCGGTGAATTCCCGCGGTGAATTCCCGTGATTCGCCGCTGGCGAATAAATTCGTGAATCGCCACAAAAATGAGTCGCGCGTCGCGACAAAAACGACGCGCCGTGCGGCGAAAACGACGCGCCGCATGACGGAAACGACGCGCGACGAAAACGACGCGCCAAACTTGATGCGACGCGCGTCAAAAGCATCCCGCGACTCGTTTTGAGAATTTTTCGCCAATTCGCAAATTTTTCATCAATTCGCGAATTTCTCTGGAAATTCACGAATTTTTCGGCGAAGCGAATCTCGGGAGATTCACCCATCACTAATCAAGAAAGGTTCTGCATACTTTCCTGATAATTGTTGGAGTCTGTTGCTATGGTTAAGTTAACTTTAACATGGATGCCTCTGGACTTCACATGAACTCCCCTCTTTTAATTTCAGCAAATGTCAGTTACAGAATGAAAACCCAATAATGACTGCAGAGGGCACAATGTTCCATTTTAATTAGAATAATAAGCAATGCTGATGCACAAAGTACAGGTTTGTGAATTACTTCAAAACCCATACTGTCAAAATGAATTACCTCTGATGGGGGATGCTACCAGAACTTTTCTTCTGCTTGCAGACTATATAAAGCACAATAGAATGAGACATGGATGCACAAGTGCATATTTATACAAATGTTCATTTGTAATGCTCTTAATAAATGAAATGTCCTGTATCCACTTCAAATGTTTACCAGGAAGGTTTTAAAGCGAATAGCAACAAATGGATCAATCTATAACTAATATACAGACTGGCATAGAATAAATATTCATTATGTAAAATGAAATAAAGATCTGGAATTATTCTGCTTCATACTTATAAGGTTCAGTGGCAAGAAGTTGTCTGTGGGGGTAATGCTGTTTATTTAATATACCGATAAAATGCTACAAGAATTGTTAGGGTTTCTGGAACACAAGGATCTGCATTGGAAGTTGTAAGAAGACAAGGCCATGGCTGAAATTGTCAGTTTGTCTTTATCCTTTACGTTGCGAATATTAAAAATCAACCCTTTACAGTTGTTCCAAACTTGTGATCTGAAAGGGGGTGATCAATGAATCATAAAACCTCTTAACAAATAATGCAGCATATTCTGTTGCTTATTAGGATAGCCTGTATATAGCATCATTTGATATGGAGTAGGGACTTGGAGGGTGTTCTTTGATTTTGCATTTCTCTGATTTTAATGGGCATATTTAGCAAAAATCAAATGTGTGAGGTTCTTGGGGTTTTTTCTACTTTGAATAAAAAATTTATAAATGAATGAAAAAATCCAAATGTAAAAAACTCAATTAAATACAATCATGAAAAAGCACACATTTTTCGAATGTATACCTAAAATATTTAAAATTTATAGGCTTTATAAACTTGAATTTTTGAGTTTGCAAAATATGAAAATCTCGAATGAAAATACATGGCTTGTATATTGCTTGAATCTCACATTGATTTCTACATGACCTTGTCAGCTTTTAGATGCCAATTTCCTACATTAATTTTTTTTTAGTTCTTTGTTTGCTTAATAAGGACCAGACAATTGTGCTTTTGAAAATATAATTTGAATTTGTGAGTTTTTGTGCAAAAATTCAAATTTGATCCTTGATGAATCACCTCCTATCAGTCTAATCCTCTTAAGAGTACCCTTTAGGGATGGGTGGATTTGACCCATTTTGCCAAACATTTGTTGGTGGCAAAATCTCATCAAAATTCATTAAAGTCTATGGGTGAAAATTTTTTTAAGCGTGCAGCAAAAATTTTTTTCTCCCATTGGAATCTATGGCCATCATTTTCACGGTAAACTCAGTGAAAACATTTGCTCATCTTTAGAATCCACTCAGTACATCTTTTTCTATCACATTCATAGGGTAGTAATAATATGTTTTGATCCAATTTTCTTGGTATATTTTAATACTACAGTCATTATAAGGCACTTGTAAGGGATTGGAGCCCAAACAGCAGCACATAACGTTTTACTCATACTTGATTTGTTTAGTTGTTTTCTTATATATATTACTACTACTATTAAAGCGCAACGAAATAAGTTGGCGCTATAGAAATACATGTTAATAATAAAATAATAAATACTACTACTACTACATTCTGGGAAATTTTTTTCCCCGTTTTTCTTCACTGACATATTTTATAAATTCTTATCACATCCCATTGTTCAAATTGTTTGGCTCCTATTGCATTTTCTTCCACTGTGCAGTGAATCCAGGTAGAAAATGGTATTCATAGAAAGGTATGGTGTGTGGATGTTTCATAACAAAGGTGAACAGTACATGATAGTTCTATGTGGAGCAAGTGCATGGATTCCAACAAAATAGGTATATACTTACTGATAACTTTTTTGAGTCTCCAAGACAAAACGAACACTAAAAAGCTGATGTGTTACTATCATAGGTTTTCTTCATACTGTTAGAAAACATTATATAATGCCCAGAAGGCAGACTACAGTATAACAAGGCTACAATACTAGCAGTGTTTTTTTATGACAAACGGTGCAATTTTAGAATTTGTTTTAGAATAAAGAATATAATACCCAATCATTCTAATTTTAGAATACAAAGCATTTTCACAGCTGTAATTTTTTGGAAATGATAAATATATATCCCAGCCAAACTGCTGAAATACCCTTCCCAAAAGTGACAAAAAATTGTTCAAAAATATTTTTTCCTCTAAATTAAGCTACTCTGAGAAGCATTGAGCATTGTTTCCAGAAGCAAATATTTTTTTTTCATGCTGAATGTCTCTTATGCATAATATAGCCCCCTAAGGAGCCTTACTTTCCTTCTCCAAAAGATCCTTGAAAGCACCCTTACAGGATTAAATAGGATCTAAGCTGTCAATCAAAATGCTGGTTGCAATCAAGTCAGGTGGTCGTTTAATTGAGAAGATTCATTGATTTCTTTAAATAAAATTTGATGATTTAATAGAAATCGAGACTCTGCTTGTATGTAAACTATTTATTCCCATTAATCTCATGCAACATCAGTTATTTCTGACAAGGTAGACTATTTACTAGATTGTAATAGTGTGCACAGCCATTTTGTAATACAATTCACAAGTCATATTAGTATGTTTGTCACAGCTAATGGCATTTCTTTTACTGTATATACCCAAGCTGTACTATGTAAAATAACAATTAGAATACATGCCTTAGTTGTGGGTTTGGTTTAGGAGTTAATTTGAGATTACACAGTGAAAAGTATTTCATTAATGCATTGAAAATTAGCATTGAGATCTGTTTTTGTTCAATATTTGTTCGTATTTGGTGTTTACTAATACGAGTTTGCTTTTAAGTGTACTGGCATTTAGCATACTCTTTATTTTTCTTTTTGTTTAGTTGCACTTTAGCACTTAATTATTTGACTGAATAGATTTTAATCTTTTTTTATTTTGTGTTTCTTTTTTTTCCATTTCTAAGAGACAGAACACACACACTGGATGGGGTTTATGAATGTAGGGATTATCTCACTTAATGGAAAACAGTGGGATATATATATATATATGATAACAATCTTTCTGTTCCAGCTTTTGCTTCCCAATAAGGCTAGTAAACTAAAATACACACTATGGCTTTAACCCTTTCAATGGCACTTGTTTTTAAATTTATGTCATGGCAAAAGAATACACTATGTAGTCATTTTATAATCTGACTGAGTTTGTGCTATATCATTTTATTGATTTAAATCAGAACATGGGTTTGGTGTCTTATCTTACTATTAAAAGTCTTTATAAAGTCTTAAAAAGTCTTAAAAATATGTTTTATTTGCAGGTGCCAAATTCTTAGACATAAAAAATTATACTCCGTTTTCATTTCATTTTGGGATATGGAATCTCTACATGCCAAAAATGGGGTAATGTAATAAATGATATTAATGGAGAAATATATGAAACCATGTATACACTTCACATAGTTAATATATGCTTTGCAAAGGACTAGCAAATGAACCATTTCACCAACATTAATCAAATTTAGAAATTTGACCCCTCTGCAGAAAGAACCCATTTCCTATATACTATATGCATACTACATATATGTATATGTATATATGTATATGTATATTTATATATATATATATATATATATATATATTGGAGAAAGGTAAGGCTTACTGTAAAAGGCTTCTTGTATGTATGTATTTATGTATGTATGTATTTATTTGTATAGCGCTCCTTGAGGGCAAAACATTAAATTATAAACAGTAGTATTCATTTGCAAGCATTGATACAAACTACTTATAGAAAACACATGATAATCTCCATGTTTTTCACTCACAATGCAATACTTTTTCCCAGGATTCTAGTGTAATATTGCAATCCTACAAAATAACATGCACTGAAAATTGCATGTGATGTAAATTCAGGTATCTTTTCCAGTGCACCAGTCTTATTGATAATGGCTCACTGCATTTTTCCTTTGTGTGTTTAATCAAAATCACTAACTTTTGTATTTTTCCAAGCCCCTTTTCCTTTGATTAATGTATACATTTTTAACCAAGTCTATAACTTACAATATTAATCTTGCTAAGATACAAATTAGGCAGCTATGTGGCTGTTGGTGGAACAAATCATCATTCACTGTACATGCATGTCCCTAGTGTCTCAGTACAATTTGTGAACATGCCAAGCTTATGCCATTTCTATTTTCAAGCTTAAGTTTTTTCATTGATTTATTTTTCATTGCGGAAAATCTCCTAAAAGAAAAAAAAAATACATTTGCATATTTAGTTACTAAGACATGGATAAAAGAGTATATATCAACTGTGTTTAACATACTAAACATTTTTATTCTCAAATAGAGTTTAAAATTTTCATTTCCACTTTAAAGGCAGAGGTTTTAGAAGAAGCCTTTATATAGTAAGAGCAAAGAATAAAAAATCAATTTCCAGTGTCTTTATAGGACTTGTGTATTAAGCATGCTTTTTATCTTTGGAACTTGCCATTTTTAATACCTTGCTTGATCTCCCTAGGACTTCTATTTTTAATGAGCAAAGTCTCTGTAGATGAAACAGATCAGTTTACCAGGGATCAATAGTGCTTTTAGTAGCATTCACTGTGCATATGAGTGAAACATTATTTTGCTTAATAAAGAAAACATGGAGTTTGTGAGATGGAAAAACAGAAATTTTAATTATTTCATTCAATGTCATCAATATTATTCTAGTTTATTTATGGAGAGTCCATGAGTTAAACAGCCAGTATTAGAAGAATCATTTTATTTGCACTGTCCTTAGCTGGTATGGAAAGATATGGACCAAGCATTGGGAATGACTTCACGGACTGTGTATTAAAGGGGATCTGTCACCCAGACATAAAAATCTGTATAACAAAAGTCCTTTTCAAATTAAACATGAAACCCAAATTCATTTTTATATTATAGTGCCTGTTCCTGTTTTTAAAATTATTTATAAATCTCAGCTGTCAATCGTATATTACCTGCCCCTCCTCTATGGCATAGAGGAAGGACAGACAATTTATTTCACTTTCCATATATCACTTCCTAGATGTTATTG
This sequence comes from Xenopus borealis, assembly GCA_024363595.1. Lineage (NCBI taxonomy): Eukaryota > Metazoa > Chordata > Amphibia > Anura > Pipidae > Xenopus > Xenopus borealis. Next base: position 96,476,077 of record CM044434.1, on the reverse strand, counting down.
CACTCCTCAAATTTCCCATCCCTCCTCACTGTCTATTTATCATGTGGGATGATGCAAAGCTTGCCTTAAAAACAGTGTCTACAAAATGGCGTCTGCCTGCTTGCTTTGCCTGTTAATTCACAAACTGAAAAAAACCCCCACAATTTTAAATAATTTAAATAACATAAGTAATGTTTACTTGTTTTAACTAACACCATGGAAATGGATTTGGAATGATTTCTTAAGGTGACTGGTCTTCTTTCATGGATTGTTGATAGGCTGAAATATTTAGAGTAAACTAGGATGAAAGAATTAGCTGAATATATACACGATAGCTAAATAAGGAAACTATTTATGTGTTTCTGGATGAAGGCTAAATGCAAATGTTATAAAAATAGATTAGTGCAATACCCTGAGTGTGATAACAAGGGTGTGCAAGGGTATAAAGTGCTCTTGCACTGCAAGGTGTAAGTGTAAGTTATATGGCTTGCCAGTGGGTCAAATGTTGCCCATTGTTTGTGCCTACCCCTCATTTCTCTGGGATTGCATGCTGTTCACGAAATTCTGCAAATGTGGCATCAGTGCTGAAAAGGAAGCATAAAGAGTGACACACACACACACACACACACACACACACACACACACACACACACACACACTGGTTCCTATGTAGACCATTCCCACATGATAACATGATTTTCTTTCCATCTATGTAATGCGTTTGGAGTATTGAACAATACTGACATTGATGCATTTAGCAGTGCAACATGGCTAAATGCTTCTAAGCTGTCAGCACTCAAGTGAAAAATGTTACTGAAAAGGAAAAAATATAATATAGCTATATACAGGAAATAAGCATTGGTCTGTATTTTGTGCCACCACTGTCCTTTGCTTAGTTGGTTTTACAATCAGCAGTAACGTTGATGGTTATTTTGTATTTTAAACTAATTGTTCATATAAATCAATTCTACACTGTGTTTAAAAATATGGACCCACATATAAACTATAGATGTTGGAAACAAAGATAAGATTGCAAGATTGCAATTTATTTCCATTATAAGGTAGTACAGACAAACACAACAAAATAATTTACAGAAATCACCTAAGGGTAAATAGACTCAAGACTCATGACTCATAGATTCATTAGCTCAAGTTAATGTTAAAGGCAAAGCAGATACTCAATGTAGAGCTGGATCTCAATGTAGAGCTTGATACATGCAGCATTTATATCCACTATTGCCTGCCAGAAAGCTCCAAAATAATGTTATTTTCCTGCAAACATTTTGGTTCCTTTAAGATACAGGAAGAGTGATAGAGATCCAGCAGGATATCAAACAAAAGATATGGTAGACCTTGTAACTGTTGGGGGCAAAGGTGAGTGATGTCCAATTTCAGTATGTTTGTGATTCAGGTCATCATCCTTAATATGTTTTGCTGTAGGGCCAATTAACTAGAACATATTTGTTACGGTATGAAATAAATATATTTGCCTGCAACTTTGGATTCCATATTAAAGGAGAACTAAATGCTAAACATTAATAGGGCTATATATTATATCATGAACTTATTGCAACAAGTCTAAAGTTTCAGCTTCTCAACTGCAGCAAAATTACAGCAGGACTTCAAACTTGTTATAGGGGATCACCGCTTTGGAAAGTGTCTGCAACACTCACATGCTCAGTGGGCTCTGAGCAGCTGTTGAGTTAAGCTTAGGGGTCATCACAAATTATCAAGCAGAAAATGAGGTTGGTCTGTAATATAAGCTGAAGCTACAGGGCTGATTATTAAATCCTGATGCTAGTTGCACTTTTTTCTGAACTGCCATGTAGTAATTATCTGTATTCATTACTAATCAACCTTATATTGGTCCCTAAGCTCATTAAATGAATGCAGCGCAGACCATATGCAGTGAATCAGAAGATAAGAAGATGGGGAGCTACTGGGGCATATTCGGAGGCACAGATCTTCCCTGCTAAAGGGCTGTGGTTGCCTTACATAAGCCAAAAAACTTAATGTGCAACATTTCAAGCTTACTTCCTTAGCTAAGCTTTAATTCTCCTTTAAATTGCATTGAGATGCCTGGTGATGGAATTTTCTTTTGGGATTATAAAGGGAAGAGGTGCATTCAGTAATGAAAATTATATAAAAGTAGTCTGGCAGCATCATATGTGGAAATATCGGAATAGTTCATAGAATCAGTAAGCAAGTGAGTTGTGTAGTATGAGCAAAGTATTTGTGTTCCCTGCATAATGCATACATTCTAGCATTCCACGTTGTTAAAGGATTTTACACATATTCTACTCTGCACATCACTGGTTTATAACACATGCCAATCTACCATACGCAGGCTCCCTGTCCCCTATAGAAGCCTAGCATACTCAGGCTCGCTGTCCCCAAGCAAGCAAGCATGAAGTCTAAAGTAGACACAATCACAAACTATGAGCTTTTGTTGCAATACTTCTGAAATCAGAATATGGATATATGGATTGGAAGTTTGGATTGCAAGTTTGGATATATGGCTCTGAACTATTAGGCTGTATCTGAGCTATAAACCAGCGGTTCTCGATGCATAGTTGGCCACAGGGACATAAAGGGGTGATTTACATGTCTCCGCACATGATACATTATGGGAGAAAAAAACTCTCATTTTTTATATATATAGGCAGTGCTATATGTATGGCATGAGACAAGTAAATACCTTCTGATTTCAGAAGGCTTCACTTTGCATGTTATTGCTTGTGAAGGGCTTTTTGGCTCCTTTCAGTCCTTCTCATCCTAACCAGGTTCGGTTTTCCTAGAACATATGAAATATTTTTTTCCATACCCCTCAATGGAATCCTTGAAAAGCAGGGTAAATACTGTATAACATCAATATATGAGTCAGATCAAGTTTGTATGTATTAGATGAGTGTGCTTGTTTATGTGTGGTGCCTTGTGTGCTTCTGCTTTGGATCTCTACTTTATTCTTTCTTGGACATCTCAGAATAGTTGGCAATAAATGTAAGGTGTGGGTAAATGCTACTCACTAGAATATTATTGTGCTATTCACTCAGGACACTGAAGAGCCCAGATTTCTACAAAAAAAAACCTCAAGAAATGCATTAAGATTTTGCTGTATGCATTCAAAGTATTAAATGCAAAAGTTCTTTTGCATACAGAGGAAAAAAATATAATCTTGTCTTTCAGCCTTGAATTTAGTTTCCTGCAATAAATAATATACATTTGTCTAAAGAATATGCTATTGTAAAATGCAGTGATTTATTGCAGTGGCTTTTGTGCTTTTTTGTGCTTTTATGCAGAACATCATGTTGTGAGAGTGAAATGAATATTCCTTTATCTGAAAACAGTAATTTACAAAGTAGGGGCAACCAGACGTGCTACCTTTATTATGATTTGGATCTTGGAAGGCAATCAGAAAGCTTTTTAAAGTTTGTATTTGAAAGTTCATTTTCATTTTCTATGCAGGTAATTCAGATAGGCCACGGTAAGACAACCTGGGAAAGCAGCCTTGTGTTGTTATCATAGAAATGATGTATGAATCCAAACTGTACAAAAAGCTCTTCTTATGATAAGGGCAGTTTATAATCCAGAGAAGGAGTATGGTGCAACAAGAGGCAGTTCTAGTGTAAGAATGTGTGGCTCCCTAATTGCCTTGTTCTAGAAATATCTAGAAAGAAAGATCTAATAAGGGATGTATTGGCAAATAACTTGAAATAATTACCATTCTGTTACTTAATTTAGCAGAAAGCAGCAGAAAAGAAAAGAAACTAAAATGCCACTGGCTAATGAAACATTTTTTTTAAATGTACTTTATATTCTTAACCATAGCGATTTAAAAATATGTATGGTTGCATGAGATGACAGAAATACATTAAACAAAGGTATATAATTGCTTTAAAATAGTTAGCATACTCTTTAGAGTATCTTAGTATCTAAAATGTCCTTTTGGATAACTATGGTAAGCATTTCTATGAAGCAAACTTGGTGTAATACATCTAAATCTAAATTATTAAAGTAAAACATACTAGTGGACTTATCCTGCTGTAACCCAGTAAGGGTAAGTGACTGTCTGTTATGTAGTTCCATAAATAAAGTGATATTAAAACATTCATTTTCGTTCACTATGTTTGCCACCAGCTAAACCTTTCACTATGTCTGCTAAACCTCCTTCTGAAGACTCATTTGACAGCTTGGAGAGATCACCTTCAGCTTTTAGATCTTTTGATAATGGTTTGCTAGTGGTGCACCAGTGCAAACTTTCAAGCTAAAGTCATGTAGACACAATATAAGTTGTATTGTTGCATGCATCCCTCAATACAAGCATTCATCAACACAACTTTCTACTTTAGACTCTTAGCCATGAAAGCTTGGCTGTTGTTACCGCAGTCAACATTTTGAAAAATGTTGATCCCAGGAATGGGGGAATTTGGCACAACATAACAAATTTTTTTTTTAAATGGTGTCAGTATCCCTGATTTTAAGGGGCAGATTTACTAAGGGTCGAATTGAAAAAAATTCAAACTTCGACAATGTGAAAGGTAGGGATTTTATCGATCGAATATTTTTTATTCGATCAAAAATAATGAAATCCAATTCGGTAGCTTTGATCTGGCGAACTAGGTGGTTGAATAAAAATTTAAAGGGGAAGTACTTTGACAGTCAAATATTTGAATGAAATTTTATTTGAATCATTTGATTTGATCGAATTTTCAAAATTCACTGGTCGAAGTGGTCTTCAAAAACATTAGAAAATTCTAATCTTTTTGAAAATTTGATCGAACTTCGAATCCTTCATGTGAATTTAGAAAATATGCCCCTAAGTGTCACAAATTGAATAGGGTGATATATGTTGCATCAGTCATACTAATTTTTCTTAAATAGTTAAGGATTTTTGAAGAACTTTGTGAGAAATTAGAAAGCAATTTCTTATGTTCAGACTACAGTATGTCAATGCTTTAATAATTTGGTTAGCATATTATAAAAGTTAAACACGGTTTTTGTCACCCGATTTGTCACCCGGCGACTAATCGCCCGGCGACAAATCTCCCCAGACCGCTTCCCCCTGCCTTCCAGTGTCTTAAATGAATAATTGCCTGCGCCTATTCACACGCGGCGCTGCACTTTCCTGAAATTGCTCGAAGTTGCCTCTTTAGGAGACTTAGGAAAAGCCAGCACAGCGTGTGAATAGGCACAGGGGATTATTCATTAAAGACGCTGGAAGGCAGGGGGAAGCGGTTTGGGGAGATTTGTTGCCCCAAAGAAGAGGCGATTAGTCACCAGGCAACAAATCTCCTCGAATCTTCCCGTCTGGCCTTACCCTTAAGGTATGAAGATCCAAATTACAAAAAGATCTTTTATCCAGAAAACCTATGGGATAACAGGTCCCATACCTGTAAATGACATTGCAAATACTGTATATACAAATTGTTGTTAAATATTACTACTTTGCACAAAGGAATACAAAAAGCTCTAAACATATGTAGGGGAGCTAATATAAATTGTATATATAAATGGGTAAAAGACGCTAACCACTGAGATAATGTCCAAAATGATCAATAATCCAATGTGAGCCCCATCCGGTGACCAAGGGAAAACGCAATCAGTGGATTTAATGGTCTTTTGGAAGAGTCCACGGATCACCAGATGGCAGCATCAGCAGGTAGCGCCTACAGGTCACATATTTGAAACCAAACATCTGTTTGGTTGCTAATGTTTATTCGCGAAACGAGTCGCGCGTCAAAACACGACGCATCGCGTCAAACGCGAAGCATCGCGTCGTTTTTGACGCGCGTCGCGTTGTTTTCGACGCGTCGCGACTCGTTTTTGCGCGGCAAATTTTTTATGGCGAATTTTTTTGACAGTTTTGCGAATTTATTCGCCAGCGGCGAATCGCGGGAATTCGCCCCATGCGAATAAATTCGCCCATCACTAATTTCTAGTTTTTTTTTTTACTTTGATGCTACATGATAGTAAAGGTCATTATGTAGTATATAGGAAAATAAACAACTGTTTCTAAAGCTGGCCATAGACGTAAAGATTTTTGAAAGATCCAGTTGTTATCGTGAGACCACGATTGTCTCAAAACGATCGTTTAAATGTCTGATGTGTCCATCAACTAAAAAGACCATTTCAGGCGATATTGCCAACAAAACTGAAGGATCGCAGCCTGCTTGGCCCTGCAAACATAGGTAGATTGCATGGGGACCGATAAAGACTTTCTAACCTGGCCGATCAATCTTCAGACTAATGTCGGACGAAAAATCGTAAGATGAACGATCGTTTGTATCCCACTAACCGCACAATAATTTGACAGATTGGTCGGACTTCCCTAAAATCGGTCGTTGCGTCTATGGGGAGCTTAAGGCTACTGAAAATGAAAAAGTAAAGCAATGAGGAAAGCAGGCCTATTAAGCATGAAAGAGTGTTTTAGACATGTATCTAAGTTCAGTCAAAATCATAACTATAAAGAAATCATTATTTTCTTTTGGCTTGCTCTAATTAGTTCAATTATTTAAAATTATGTTTTTGCAGATGCATACAATTTCATCTGAAGAAGAATCCCAGGTTAGAAATAGTGATTTTTGGGTATCCAGCTATTGGTGGATCCATATGCATATTCATTTATTGTTAAAATAAAATACAGATCAGCAGCATTCTATTGTTCAAATCTTATACAGACATCATATTCTCAATGAAGAGAATTCTGCTTTAAAATTCATGTCCGGCATCCCTCACTATGAGGGCCTTATTTTTTTTAAGTTGAAGACAAACATCACTGCATTGTTGCCCATAGCAACCAAACTAAGTTTTGCTTTTGTTTTCTTACTTATATGTGATTGTTGAAATCTAATTACTGATTGATTACTATTATTAGTGATGCTTCTCCATTGTTAATAAAAACACCCCTAAGTGTATGCTAAGGTCCTAAATGGCATAATATTCACATTGTGGTCCCTACAATTTATAATGCCCTTTACTGCATCAATTAATTTGTCTTCAATAGCTGTTAACATTGGAATTAATGGAAACATCACACCTAATAAAAAAGGAACCCTTCATTTGCTGCTTTTAAATAGTTGAAAACAGCCACATATTAGGCAAACTGGGGCAACGAAGAACATATGGAATAGTGAAAAATAGGTTGATTTGTATTAAAACAAAATAAAAGATAGTCTGTCAATGTAATAGACATGTAGGTTATTATGTCACTGTACTGAGTTAATTAATGGGGAAAGAACATATGCTTCTTTAAATTTAAAGTCTTATGAGAACAATTAACATTTCCAAATACCAGAGACTTGTCTGCTGGAGTGTGTAGTGAGTTTCCCCAGGTGTAGTGCAGCCTTAGGAAGGTCCTAGAGGTGGGAGTGAGATGAGTTCTTGAGTGATGAGGATGAAGCAAGGTTAGTATTGGAGCATACACAACATTGTTTTTCCAAATCAGTGTAGAGCAGGCTGAATATGAATTATCAGATTGCAGGCAATAAATACAACTGAATATATTCCTTTTGTATATAGGTAGTTATTGTAGTAGGTTGAAAAAAGATGCAACACATTATAACAGGATGACATGTAGACAAAACCTGCGGACAACATTTCTAATACATGGAAGCAGAATCTTGTTACAGGACCATCAGGACAAGGACAAATAGTCAAGGGGAGAAATAATGTCTTGTGTTAGAAGACAATACAGGTGTAGGATGCATTATTCAGAAACCCATTATCCAGACAGCTCCAAATTACAGGAAGGCCATCTCCCATAGCCTCCATTATAATCAAATAATTCAAATTAAAAATAATAATTTCTTTTTTCTCTGTAATAATAAACATTACCTTGTACTTGATTCCAACTATAATATAATTAATCCTTAACGAAGGCAAACCAATTTTATCGGGTTTATTTAATGTTTAAATAATTTTTTTTTAGTATATTCAAGGTATGGGGATACAAATTACAGAGAAAAAACTATCTGGAAAACCCCAGGCCCTGAGCATTTTGGATAACAGGTCTCATACCTGTTTTCTTAATTGACAGCTCCTGAATATCTGGATATGATTTTGACTGAATATCTGGATTAAAAAAGATGGTTACATTTGAACCCAAGCAATAGGAAATGTGTAACATTATTGACAGTCAACAAGGCAATGATAAATTAATTTTAGGATGAAGGGACCCTTTTTGGGTCTAATTGAAAAGAGACAATGAGGCCCACCTTTCCCCATGGAAAATACAGAAGGTGAAAAAGGCTTCACTAAAGGGCAGATTTATCATGGGTTGCATAGACAATTCAAATTTGAATTTTCCAGTTTAAAAATTCACACATTCAAATTTGAATGTGATATATCACACCTCAACCATGGAAACAGTCCTTAAAATTATAAATGCTATCAGGAATGGCACTAATTTATATTTTAATTCCTTTTCTACATAGTCTGCTTTGACATATACTTTTCAACCTTATGTTCTTACTTGTGTAGGGAACTATAGGTTTTACCAGCCAGGCAGAAGCCTGTGTTGCAATTTAAGTATTTTCCTCTTTGGCCTCTGGATGTTGATCCAGCAGGGTGTGCCAGGGGAGCCTGGGTGCAGAAAGGCCCAGAAAGCATGTGTCCAAGTCGGGTACCAGGCAACCCCGCGAATGAGGAATAGAAAGTGGCAGGTGAGCTTCCAGTACTAGTACACTCTAGGAGTGTACGTCAGTCAGGGTGAGCTAAAAAGAGCAGTTCTAAGCTCCAACGCAGGAGTGACAGTTTGGAGGTATCTATCCCAGGCCATATTGCCTGTATTATAGGGATCACAGTGGAGAGGGAATCAGGATAGAGGATTTCCGTGAGGTTGATCAAGAGACCACTACCAGAATATGTCGCTGAGCTGTTTCTTGTTTGCATCATATGAACCTCCTGGTGCCCAATCATTTTTGTATGCACAGTAGCCTGAGGGTGGTAGTTGCACTACATCTTAAAGGGAACACTTCCACATGGTGAAGGCCCTGATCCTGTTGTGTAAGTCACATGTAGCAAATGCTCTATCCTGCTAGTGGGTATTTGCCAAAATACCGTAAAATAGGTGCTACACTTGTTTCAGGATTTCTGTATTACAGTAGTGTTTAATTTGCTGAACATGTGTGGGTAAACTATGCCCTGCTAATACTCATGTTTTGTTGTGATAGTATATATCTAATGTCCAGTTTCTTATATAGTCTGTTTATCTACACATCTCTATATGGGCTGGATAAAATGCATTGGTACAACATATGCCAAATAAAGTAGCCTATATAATGATGGGGAATCTGTACACTTACAATGAAGCACAAATAAACATATCATAAACATGCTGCACTATATAATGCTCAATATATGCTCATAATTATTGCTCAGTGCTTTATAATACACAGAGAGCTGCATGATGAGGCAGAAAATCCATGCTTGAATATTGAATGTACTGTGATGTATAATGATGCAAAGTATACACTTAAAATGAGCATTCTGTTGAATGATGTAGAATATCTTTACACTTATAATAAACACAAAATCTCTGCAATTAATTTCATTCCTTTCAGCCATGGACGATAGAAGCAGAGATTGGTTTTTTTGTAATTCACAGAGGATAGAAGAGATTGACTTTATGTTAATGATTATGTTGTTGATGGTTATGTGTTGTTTCAGTGGTCAAGATGCCTCTCTTTGTAGGTTTGTGCACATTTTTCTCTGCAAATGAGTTATAAATGTAGACACCTCTCATCAGCCAAATATGCTTTTTAAAGGTACTGTAACATTTTACAGTACTCATAATGGAGAATGTAGCCTGTAATTCTGTAACAGGTCTCATAAGAGTTAAAACAAAAGCTATAACAAGGCAAACTAACTGAACTTTAGCCAATTTTCTATTACATTTTCAGGCCCTTGTCACTATCTCTTCTGTGCTAATGCATTGTATAAAGTGAGGGCTACTAAAGAAAATTGGTATACATTGAGGGGTAGCTTTATCAAGGGTTGAATTTAGAGTTCAAATTTCAAAATTCAAATTCGAAATTAAATTTTCACTTTGATCCTTGATACATCTGCCCGTTACAGGATACAGATTGCATATGTTATATAGCAATCTATTTCAAGAGGAATATAATGCATTCAATAGAATGTTTACTTTTTAGTATATATCAAATAAAATACTGTAGGGAAACCTCAAGGAGAATGAACATTTTAATAAGGAACATTTTTATGTTTTTGACTTTTAAATAATGTTTTCCCAAAGTGTTGTGCAAAATGCAACTAAAGGAATGAAAGGCATGTGCCTTTAATAACAGTCAGAGATTGACAGAAGAAAGAAGGAAGAAAATGCTTCTTCCAAGGCCAAATATCTTCGCTATATACAATAACAATGATTGTGGGCAGACATAAAAACTTTTAACCATCCACCTTTTTATAAATAGAACTTAAAAAGAAAAATCATCACTGCTAAAAGGGCATTTGCATTTGTGTTTTTCCTTGACGTCAAAAAAAACATTTTAACGGAATTAAATAATTTCCTTCAATAAAGCTGAGAGAGTTCTTAAAAGCCCAATACAATAAAGTCATGAAAGTCACTAGTCATCATTCTCTGAAGGTAAATGCTTTTGTCCAACAAAGAAAGGCAACACAAAAATATAAATATATCTGAAAGTGCCAAATGGTCAGTCAACATAAATTTAACACATTTAGATAAAAAGACTTCCCCCCACTGCATGTGGCATAGTAGAATGCACTCCAAATGATTTAGCAATAGTGCCTTATGAGGATACAGCAAAGGCACATTTGTGCTGCAGTGAACTTTATATCCGGGATGTAATCTGACAGTAATTAATCTGATTGCCTTTCTAGAATCTGAAAGAACCACAAATCAAATATGGGGGTAAGAGGAAGATATGAGGGAATGCAGCTGATCATACACCAACATACATATAAAGTTTTTCTAGTTACATTTCTCTCTCACTTTCTCTATATATACAGTATATTTATTCTTATTTTGTAATTTTTTTGTTTCAAACCTCTGAAAGAATTTACGTGGGCATTAGTGATGTGTGAGTCGGGATTTTCCTGACCCGCACCCGACCCTATCCCACCCGCCCTCAGCCTGCTTCTGCCCACACCCACGCTTCCAGGTTCCTTATTTAGACCCGTACTGACCAGCCCCACTGATGATGGAAAGGGGGCAGTGCGAGCCAACATGTAGCTATCAAAACCAGAAGCTGGACAGCAGAGCTGGGTTGGCCCGAACCCTCCCGACCCGCCAGTAAACCTGCGGGTCCTTGGTCGGCCCACACATCACTAGTGGACATGATCTTGTGGTAACATGGGTGTGGTTTTAAGTGGGTGTGGTTTAAAAACAGAGCATGTCACACATCACTAGTGGACATGGTCTTGTTGTAACATGGATGTGGTTTTAAGTGGGTGTGGTTTAAAAAAGGGCGTGTCTAAAGATGGCTTTTATTATCGGCCCTCCATCATGTAGGCCAAGAAAATTCCAGCTCTCAGTACTATATTAGTTGGGCAGAACAGTCTTAGACTATCACTCCCTCTGTCCCTTGAGGTGGCAGACAGCAGCTCCAGCCCCTCTGGGAGTTCCTTAAAAACACAGGTAGCCTTCATGTTAACAGTAAGGGAATTTACTGAAGTTTTACAAAGTCCCCCTCATCTATGCATTTTCTTTCTCCTTGAACCATCCTGAACCACATACGTAAATGTGTTATTTTTTAAAATTTAATGGATAATATGGTTATATGCTGTCTTAAGGTGGCAATACATTGAGAGATCTGCTCGTTTGGCGATGTCGTCAAGCGAGCGGATCTCTCCCTGATATGCCCACCTTGAGGTGGGCGATGTTGGGCTGATCCGATTGTGGGCTCTAGGGCCCAATGATCGGATCACAATGCAGGGCATACGGGTGGTTGGATCATGGGACCTCATCAACGGACAGATGTGGCCACGATCCAACGGGATTTTTAATCCTGCCTGATCGACATCTGGCCAAGTAGTTGGAGGGCCCCATACACGGGCCGATAGTCTGTCGGCAGATTTTATCGACCGTGTATGGCCACCTTTAGAATGAGCAACACTCTTGGGTCCAAAAGCAGAAAGCAATTAATCCACAAAACAAAGTACGCACATTATCTCACTTCAGGCATTTATTTGTGCAAATTCGCCAAACTTAAAACAATCTTGTTTTAAATTAATACAATAATCACATACAGTACCACATGGCACTGTCATATCTGTTTCTCCAAACCTCATGTAAACCATACCCTCCTGACGTGTTTCGCACCATTGTGGTCTTCATTTATTTGTATGCTTGTTTGAAAAGTATTTGTGTTATTTATATTTTATATTTTAGAAAACAAGGTATGTTGTTCCCTTTTATATATTTAAAGGGCTAATACAGAGCAAGAGTGAGGGGTAATACTTACACTGGCATTTTTTGTACTGCTATGGGACACTTTATTCAGAAACCCGTTATCCAGAAAACTCAATTATTATCCAAATAATCCAGATTTTTTAAAATAATTTATAAAATGTTGTAATTTTGCATTAATGTCACTGTGCATAAAACAAGAAACACTAAAGCCTTTATTTCATTATTCCTATTTTTTTACCTTGGGCTCCTCTTCAACCCACTAAAAATGAATGCTTACACCAAGAAAAGATTACAAATTATGCTGGATTTAATGTACTATTTCTTATTTTCTGTATTGTATTCCCAATAGGGGTAAAGAAAACCTATGTACACATAAATCTGCCCAAGGGAACAATAGTAAAACTTAAGTTATTTTCCATTCTTAGCAGACTTCAAAGAAGCTCAGTGAAGCTAAGAAAAGCTGACTTTGTTTTTCAGGCTGTGTATCTTTGCACATTGATTTGGAAGAGTAAGAAAAAGACCAGGGAAAAAGGAAGACTGCTATTCTGTGATTGATGGTTATTTTGATAGGTCTGATAGAGAGCTATTGTTACAGCCCAACTGCCGGCATTATCAGTATTGTTTCAGATTTACAGATGTGCTGCAGAATCAATAATTCACACATGGCAGATGTGGGTCCCACTGAATCTGAATGATGACATGTTACTGCTGTACCATAGCGCTGAAAACTTTGATATAATACACTGAATTCTCAACAGTAGCTGCTCAGAGTACTGGAAATATAAAGTATTAGTCACTTTAAATATTTTATTTATTATAAGCTGAAAAGAAATAATAGAGCAAATGCCTTTTGTTCGTAGATGACAGTGGAAACTAGAAGCTAGTTTAGATGCACCAGCTTAAGGCACACATGCCTTCATCTAGCAATTACATTAGTTATCTAATTACTAAGAACCCAAGTCTATCCAACAGAAGGGTTAGTAAGACCTACCAGTATTCAGCCAACTGCACTGCACCTACTGCTTGGGGTGGTCACACCCCAGCTGCAGGGGCTGCATCGGTCTATCAAAACAGGATAGTAACAGTAGCTTTATACATAATGCCACAACCATATTGGTACAATGTACACATTTCTCAAAGCACATCACACATTATATAGTCAGTATAATTATAACTCATCAAGCTTGTGTTTCTGTGTGTACATTTACCTTTATTCCTGCTGTAGTAGGTAAATGAACAGGTGTATAAAAATATGAGGTAAATATGTGGTAAAATATGAGGAATGTTGAACAATGCAAAGGGGCAGACAAATAATGACTTATGTAAAAGAATATTCATCACCTTAAGACACACATATAAATAGAAAACCACAAATTAAATGATTCCTCAGCAAGTCAAGTTGCTTTTAGAATTACCTATACTAGATATGCCATGACCTGAATGAATGAAAACCTTCATAGTCATAAATAAAGAGACAGAGAGACCCCAGTTAAACTATTGCAGACATTGAATTCATAAGCCACAGTGGTCAACGCTTTACCCAATTAACTATTACTCGTTTACATAGTCCTACTTTGTTACTGCTGGTTTTACATAAAGGCTTGAGACAGTTACTATGCACTTTCTTTGGCTGATTGACAATACTGTATGTCTATAACTACAGAAACAGACTTTATTCCTTCCAGGCTTTCAGTTTGTTTTTTATTGTTTTGAAGGGCGATTAGCACAAATCGATGTATCAATATATTCAACAGTTTATCACATGGTATATAAAATCGCATTTTTTTTCTGTAAACAGTGTTAGCTGAAGGCAAATAATATATATTATTGGGTTCCTATAGGAATCCATTCCCACCTTATATTTAATAACAGGCTTACATAACATTCATAAAGGGTCACTTTAATAATGAGTAGTAAATCAGAAAAGTAGAACTCTTACTGATGACCACTGGTTTATATGGGAAACTTTGCCTTGTTGCTACATTCATCGTAGCTTAGTGAGCTATCAGGGTCAGCAAGAATATCACAAAGTATGGACACTATAATTAAAAAATAGTGAACCAATATTTACATTTGAGGTCTTAATAACACTCACAACACTTCTTTTTTTCAGAAAGTGTCCAGAAGCTGATGGTATCTACATTGCTAGAAGCCCATTATGCATATACCTGAAACGGCAGGTTCTGATGTCATTACATTTCAAAGACCTTGGCTTCAATGAAAACTGGGTCACTGATTTGTTATGCACACGCCTGTTATCTAAAAGCAATTGTAGGGGGACCCTAACACAATTCAACTTAGTATAGAACTAGGGTTTTGATGTTTTTCCTATAAATTCGAATGTATCAATTTGGAGACTCATTTGTCAGTTGTCTGCCTGGTGCCCCAATTAATTATAATCATTCTGTAAAGATGAAACATCCAGCATGGAACCTATGGCTTTATACAATTTAGTATGATCAGTAGACACAGCAACAGAGGTTATAATTATGCCAAACTCAAGGTCATTTATGAAGAGATAAAAGCAATTTTTGAAGAACAGACCCTCAAGGTACTCCACTAACAACAATGGCCAAGTAAAACATTCCATGTATTACTCTATAATACATCATTCAGATAGATTTTAAAAGTAAAATATTATGTTCACTGTCGATAACCCTTAATTAAATCCATAAACTTCTGCATAGGAATATATTTATGTCTTTTAGCATAACCCAAGTAAATTTCATCTACTGCAGTCACAAGTTTTAGGTGTTGCCTCCTTGCAGAAAGCAATTAGATTTCTCTGGCAGGACCCATTATACATAACACTATGCTGACACATTTATACAGATATGGGACCTGTTATCCAGAATACTTGGATCCTGGGATATTCTGGATAATGGATCATTCTGTAATTTGGATCTTCATACCTTAAGTCTACTAGAAAATGCTATAGCATTAAATAAATCCAATAGGCTGGTTTTGCTTCCAATAAAGATTTATTAAATCTTAGGTTGGATCAAGTACAAGGTACTGTTTTATTATTATAGAGAAAAAGGAAAAAAAATTTATTTGGATTATTTGGATAAAATTGAGTCTATGGGAGATGGCCATTGCATAATTCTGAGCTTTTTGGATAACGGGTTTCAGGATAACAGATCCCATACCTGTCCTATAGTTGTTTGAAATGTTTCTACAAGCATGGAACCTGTTATCTAGAATGCTTGGGACCTGGGGATTATCAGGTAAGGGATCTTTCCATAATTTGGATCATTTAAACATCAAATAAACCCAATAGGATTCTTTTGCCTCTAATAAGGAGGAATCAAGTTCAATATTACTACAGAGAAAAGGGAAATCAGTTTTAAAAATGTGAATTATTTGTTTAAGATGGAGACTATGGGAGATGGCCTTCCCTATATTCTAAGTTTCTGGATAATGGTTTTCTGGATAATGGATCCCATATCTGTAATATTTAAATAATGAAGCTAATTTATTATTTATGGGATTGGGGAATACAGAAAAATTCTATGTTAATATTCCTTAATACAGAAAGATTCCCAGAAGTTTGAAAAATGTTATATTTTATTAAAACGTTCCTGACATTATGGTACATTTTCCCAACAGCATAGTTTTAAACAAATTGATACATTAATCAAGGCTTGGTTCCTTTGTCAATATGTCAGAATGGAATTCTGCTCTATGGTAAAAATGCATTTTGGGAGAAAAGATTAGGACAATTATTGTCTATGGTGGAGCAATATGTTCTAGTGGGGAAAATAATTGTCATAATAATCTAAAATAAATGGCAGTGAGAATTTTAGCAGTAGTAACTATGTATTTGCTTGGCAAAAATGTTGAATTATCATTTAGTAATGGGCATCTTTCCAAGATGTTTGCTGAACTAGCTAAGGTAAATAGCCCACATAGTCATATTAGCATATTAAGAATTAATTAAGATAATTAGAATATCCTATTACAACTGGGCGTATGTTTTTCCATATGTAGCTGGGACCCATTCTCTGCTTTGTTCCGGACTCACACAAAAAACAATGCTCAGTCCAAAAGCGCTTGGAGTCCAGATCTGATTTAGCTGTGATGACTGTATTTAATGAAGATATCTGCCCAAGGGAGAACAAGGTTACTAACTCATTTCACATAGGTCACCAAGCAGATGTCTCATGATGTAGAGCTCTTATTAGGATGGGAAGTTTTAATAGAGTTTCAACCTGGTCATGGATTGCTATCTAGGTCTTAAGGTGCTTTTTAATAACACACAATATCAGCATCTGTAACCACATTTTAAACTGTACAATGCTGATAAGCAAGTCATGGTATTTACTCAGAGAAGTCAAATAGGAGAAAAACCCTATTAATCAATACCATATTGAAGCCCTCATTATTGTTCTCTAAATGATAAACTATCACATTATGCAGTGGACTAAATTGATAAATGAAGTGAGGAAAAATTGCACTTACTTGATGTAGTATGGCACTTTATTTGGTGAGATTGCCCTTTCCCAGGGACCCTGGACAGAGGCTGAAAAAAAAATCACAGATCAATTTTAGAGAAAACAGGGCAGATAAGATCAGCTTCTGAAATTACAATTTTACAGTTGGCTAGTCTGTTAAAGTTACTGTACATAAAGAGAGAGGGACTAATCAACATTATTTTAGTATCAGTATCAGCATCAGTTTATTTTAAGTTAAGGTGCTTTTACCTGTTAATTCTCTGCTGAAATAAACACACAACCCCAGAGAAAGGCTTAATAAAATCTTTGTGGGTGTTGCCTAGTTTGTAGTTTATTGCATTAATGCTCTTAAAAATGTAAAGAAATATAACATCCTTCCTTCAGTGGAGAAGTATTTGATGCCTGTGAGAATTATATACCTGCATGATTAATAATGCCCCAGCCTGTTCAGAATCATACACATAGGGGCACATTTACAAAATTCGTGTGAAGAATTCAAAATTTGATCAAATTTGCTTAATTTGATTGGTGGAATTGTAGAATATGCAAATTAGGCAAATTCGACCATTGAATTAGCAAATTTGATCGAATCGAATAGATCGAATAAAAATCTATTCGACTATTCGATTAGTCGAATTTCTAATTACTTCCCCTTTTGAAAAATTATTCAATTGCCTACTTCGCTAGGTTCAACCTGGTTTTGGGGGAATTCGAACGATTTTAAACATTCGATCGAATATTCGTTCGACCAATCGAATAGCAGTAAAATCCTTCAAATTCGATATTCGAAATCAAAGGTTTTACTTCCCTTCTATTCATATGGTCGAATTTATAATTTTTTTAAATTTGAAATTCGACCAATGATAAATCTGCCCCTAAATGTTGAAGTGAAAATTTGAATAAAATTAAAAATTTTAAAATTCAAATTTCAAAGTAATTTTGGGTTACTTCGACTATCAAATAGCCCAAAATTTGAATTTTCGAATTTCAAAGTACTTGCCCTTTAAAAAGCCTTCGACTTCAACTATTTGCCAGCTTAAAGCTGCTGAATTGCGATTTTAGCCTATGGGGGAGCTCATAGAAGTTCCAAGAATTCTAAGGATTTTGCGGAGAATCGTTCGAATAGTTCGATAGAATTGTATGATTTGAACGATTTTTTATTTGATCAAAAATTGACCTATTTGATTGAAATAGGCCCATTTTCGATCGAAAAAGCCCTTTAAAAAAACTTCGAGGGTTGAATTGCAAAGTTTTTTACGCCTAAATTTCGGCCCTTAGTAGGGCCAGATTTACTAAGGGTCGAATTTCAAATTAAAAAAATTTGGGCATTTTCAATCAAATAAAAATTTATAGAATAGGTCCTTTTTTGATCAAATAAAAATTATTTCGATCTTAATGCATTGTTCGATTTGAATGATTTGAACGTTTTTGGAATTTTTTAAAAAAAATTTTCCAAAACATTCCTTAAGTTAAGGTTCCAGGAGGTCCCCCATAAGCTAAAATAGAAATCCAGCAGCATTAAGGTGGCAAAAGGTCAAATTCTAATTTTTTTTAAAGAGACAGAACTTCGAAATTAGAAAATTCGAAATCGAATTTTGGGCTATTCGGTAGTCGAAGTAATTTGAATTTCTTTCATTGAAATTTTCACTTTGACCTTTAGTAAATGTGCCCCCCTAAATGTTTTGGAACAATGCTATAGATGCTATAGTACTTGCTATAGTAACTATTCTATATTACTCAAGAACTTTATAATATGGTGAAAAATTATAAATTGTATTGGTCAGTGTTTCAGTCTCCTTCTTTCTCAAGACACACAAACAGAGGAATTCTCACCTCCAAGCTGAAATCACCTTATCTTGGTATACACTTTTTTTGTATCTTGAGAAAGGTCTCCCAAGAAGACGAAAATGTTGGCCGATACTAGTGATGGGCGAATTTATTCGCCAGGGGCGAATTTGTGGCGAATTCGCGCGATTCGCCGCTGGCTAATAAATTCGCGAATCGCCAGCAAAATTTCGCTTTGCGAAAATTTGCCACAAAAACGACGGGGCGCGCCAAAAACGAAGCGACGCGCGTCGGAAACGACGCGACACGCCAAAGTTGACATGACGCGTGTCAAAAGCGTCCCGTGACTCGTTTCACGAATTTTACGCCAATTCGCAAATTTCTCTGGAAATTCGCGAATTTTTCGGCGAAGCGAATCTCGGGAGATTCGCCCATCACTAGCCGATACATTTCAAATCTCAATAGTATTCACTCAATATCTGATTCATCTTATAGCACCTGAGCTTCTGTTCTATATACAGGTATGGGATCTGTTATCATGAACCCATTATCCCGAAGCTCTGAATTACGGAAAGGCCATCTTCCATACACTTTATTTTATCCAAATAATCCAAACATTTTAAAATGATTTCCTTTTCCTCAGTAAAAAATAAAGAGAACTTTGTACATGATCCAAACTAAGATCATTAATCACTATTGGACTCAAAACTAGCCTTTTGGGTTTATTTAATAATTACATAATTTTCTAGTTGACAAGGTATGAAGATCCAACTTATGGAAAGATTTGTTATGACCAGTGGCATAACTACTCCCTGGTGGGCCCCGGTACAGGATAGGCACCTGGGCCCCCCTGTCGGGCCCTTACCTCTATACGCCACTGGTTATAACAGGTCCTATAACTGTACCGGTGTGGATCACTTATTGGACTATGCATACATACATACAGTCACCACTGTGATTTACTGTGCTTTGTCAGTAAAAAGCAATTCAGGGCATGGTGTAAAATGTAGAATATACACCCAGCACAGTTACCACTTTCATGAATTCACGACTGATATGGGTGCTGATCTATTACATACCTCCCAACATTTGAAAAATGTAAAGAGTGACAAAAATAGCAGCACTGAATTTTTTTTGACCATTCCCATTTTATGGCCACAACTCTGTAATTACCATGGTTATTTGGTAGGTTATGAAAGTGTTAACGCATTTCAGACATTTTTAGGGCCATTTTTATGTATTTTGCTCAAGAAGCTCTAATGAAGCTGAAATCCCAGTTTCCCCAATAGACTTTCTTATCTTAAATTGTTACAAATGTTTTTTTTGCTTATCTTAAATTGTACAGCTGTACTGAAGTGCAGCTGCTCAGGTGTTCTGGGCTCTCTGCCAAAAACTATGCTATTAAAATTCAAGAATAAAGTAGACATGTACAATTATTTTGACACTTGAATAGTAATGATTTTTTAAAGAAAAAAGTGGAAAAAAAAACATGCTAAGTAAAAGCTGCAGACCAGGACCAAACTAGCAGCTGTGGATTTTGGCCTGTGGAGGCTATTGGGCCTCTGCGTACTTGAAATGCCAGGGCCTATTTCGAAACTCAGGCTAGACCCGATGCTGAAAATCTATAGGATTCAGTGGAAAGTATACATTAAGGGGCCAATTTACGAAATTCACACAAATAGATCGAAGTTTCGAATGAATTCGTTTGAATTCTTCAGATTATCGAAAATTCCGATTTCTGCATTTTCGATCATCGAATATTGAAGGATCGAATGATCGAATACATTAGAATGAATTTGAATGATCGAATAAGACCTACCGAATTGCAATAGAAGCCTATGGGAAGCCTCCCATAGGCTTCTGAGGCTAAGTCCTGAACGAATAGGATTAGTATGATCGAAGTCTTCGATCGTTCAAATCGTACGAATCATTCGAATGATCGAACTATCGTTAAACGACCGTTATTCGATCGTCGAATGATCGACGATCGAATAAAAGGGTAGCCTAAAACTATTCGATTAGCATTCGAAAATCGAATGCTAATCGAATATCGAGGGAAAACTAATATTTTTAGGGGAATAATAGTAAATTTGCCCCTAAGTCTATTTTTTTCCAAAAAGTTAAGATTTTCATTATTGAAAGGAAAAGGAAACATTTCAATTTCATTTGTGACTTTTTTCATGGCAACCCCCAATCATGATTATTTTATTCCCATTTGTTTCCTAAATATTCTAGTGCTCAAGAAAGAAAATACATTTTCAAGAAACTGACAAGGTTTTTCCTGCAACTGTGTTTTATTTGCTTGAACACAAGAATTGATAAACCATCTAACACTCTGTGAATGAGCTGCTTAGACTTTGGATATAACCAAGCTATTACTACAACAGTAATCATCATGCACTACAGTCAGGTTTATTATCTGAAATCAAAGTCAATTGCCAGCTATGAAGAGATAGGATCTCACAATAAGCAATGGTCTCTCTGTGCCATTTGAGGGGAAAGAAAGGGAAGGGAAATAAGTAAAAAGGGTACATTAAAAAATAACAGTTAGGAACCAGTCTTTTCACACAAGTCAAGCTAATGCCTCTACCATTAAATTGGTGGTAGTAGTATGATCTTTACTTCTTGACAATGTTCTGTTGCAACAAAGCAGTAATGTAAACGTGGTATAAAACTTTTAAAGCCTTTGCAAAGGTAAATTTTATTGAAATCCATTTTGTTGATGATTGCATAGGAATGGCCTTCTTTTCCACTAGTAACTTTCTAATGAAAAGAAATAGAAATATCAAAAAAATAGCAAGAAATAGCCTGCTGTGATTTCTAATCTCTTACAATAGGAGGGGATTTGTATTGAGGAAGAACAATATTTGTCCTAAGAAACAGGAAATATTCAAACCTTTACAATTATAAAAAAACCATTGGGTATATATAATTGCTCCCTTGATCCTATGCTCTCATCATTACTATAGCAGTGTGTGTCTTAATTACATATTCAATTTCTCCCAGGCCTGTGTCTTCAAAAGGCTACCCTGGCCGATGCTGCTTATCTAACTACAGATATTGGATCCGTTATCTGGAAACCTGTTATACAATTTCCAAATTATGGAAAGGCCATCTCCCATAGACTCCATTATAATCAAATAATCCAAATTTTTTAAAAATGATTTTCTTTTTCTCTGTAGTAATAAAACAGTAGCTTGTTCTTGATCCCAACTAAAATATCATTAAACCTTATTGGAAGCAAAACCAGCCTATTGGGTTTTTTCATGTTTACTTGAGTTTCTTGTAGACTTAAGGTATGAAGATCCAAATTACCGAAAGACCCATTAACTGGAAAGCCCCAGGTCCTGAGCATTCTGTATAATAGGTCCCATACCTGTATTACTACCCTGCCTCTCTCGTACCACTAGCCTCTAAACTCCTGGAATACCTTATCTTTTCTTTTATCACTAAATTTGTCTGCACCAATAAAATGCCGTATAGTTAACATTTATTAACCAGTGAGGTTCAGACTTAAAAACTGCACATAACTATCACCTCCTTGATTTACTAGTACCATCTCAAACTGAAGCTTGCTAAAAGAATACATTATTGTTTTACCAAAACCTGGCCCTTCTCCTTTTTCCATTACAACTATTGGCCATTAACCCTTCTGATACTAGACGCTACCTTAGGGTTATCTTTGACCAACCTTTTCCTTTCAAATCATATTCAAACCACTACCAAACCTTTTCAATTTGCTTCTGCAATATTGACAAGCGAAGCCCCTTTCTTTCTAAAGCAACTACTAGAACACTAATACACACTCTCGTGCTATCCCACTTAGATGTCTGCACCCTCCTGCAATTTTAAGGACAATGCCCAAACCATTGTGCATGTTTACCTTCCTATTTGTTTGTATCCTCTCTACACACTATGGGACAGGGTCCTCCTTCCTACTGCTTCTTTTGTCACATTGCTCTGTATATATCTACTTATTTATTATAATGCTTGTCCTACATGTATATGCATATATGCACACTTCTGCAATACAATTATCTCCAATGCATAAAATATGCAATCATGTACATTCCTAGTCCCTTAACATGGTTGTTTAACCTCTAGTTCAACTGCATTTGCTTGTACCTAAACAGTCCTGGACTGGCCTGAGGACCTGTAGTGCTATTAATTAATCAATGATTACAAAGCTACCCATACAGATATTCAGTGGCGTAACTACTCCCTGGTGGGGCCCGGTATAGGATGGGCACCTGGGCCCCCCTGTCAGGCCCTTACCTCTATAAATCGCATGCTGGAGTGTTGATGGCATGTGTGCTGTAAAATCTCCCCTAGATAACAATTTCCATGACTCTGATGGGCCCCAAGGGGGTGGGGGCCCTGGTGCAATTGCACCCTCTGCACCCCTGGTAGTCACACCACTGCAGATATTTATCAGCTTGCATGCTTATCCACCAATGAGAGCAATTTGGCAGCCCCTGTACAAAATAAAATTGTATAGATATTTGATTATCCTGCCCTAGTACAGTGGATTGCATATCCCAAAAAAATCAGTCATCTTGGGTTCAGCCCCCTTTAGTAAGGGGTTCTGTGTTGATATTTTTTAATGCTGATAAAGTTTGTCATAGAAAAAAGAAGCTGATAGGTGGGGCTATCTCCACAGTCAGTTGAGACTGAGCTGTACAGTCAGAGAGCCATGCTTGTTTGATGCACTGTAATTTAATAAATAAGTTGCAAAACCCAGAATCTCCTTATTAAAGGGGTGGTTCACCTTCGAGTTAACTTTACGTATATTGTAGAAGGACCAATTCTATGAAACTTTTCAATTGGTCTTCATTATTTATCTTTCATAGTTTTGTAATGATTTGCAACTGTTTCTTTGCAGCTTTCAAATGGGGGTCACTGACACCATCTAAAAACAAGTGCTCTGTAAGGCTACAAATGTATTGTTATTGCCACTTTTTATTACTTATCATTCTATTCAGTCCATCTCCTATTCATATTCCAGTCTCTTATTCAAATCAATGCAGGGTTGCTAGGGTAATTTGTACCCTAGGAACCAAATTGCTGACACTGCAAACTAGAGAGTTGCTGAATAAAAAGCTAAATAACTATAAAACCACAAACAATAAAAAATGAAAACCTATTGCAAATTGTCTCAGAATATCACTCTCTACATTATACTTAAAGTTAACTCAAAGGTGAACAACCCCTTTAAGGAGTTCAACGCAGTTTCCCCTTATCTATTTTGTTGTAGCAAGCACAGATCACTTTCATTATGAAATACAATACAGAATAAAAATGGGTATTTTATGAAGCTTTATTTTTGACTTTCAGTAAATACATGCACCAATGCTTCCTGCTTGCATTCTATTTTGTTTCAAGATTTAGAGAAGCTCCCGAGACTCTGTACTTGGATGAAATCGCATATACCAACTATGTTGTTTGGATTTAATGGAGACATTGATTTATTGCATTCACCCTTGCAATGCAGTATATTAGAAATGAAAGAGAAATGTGTCATCTGTTGCACTGTCACTGTACTGAAGATGTGATAATAAACTTTACTTGTTTCTTGCCAACTGGGTGATTGACTGTTTCTTCAGCATGTGAATAAGCCAAGAGGCTAGCCCTTATGCCAAGCAAACCTGCCATTTTTAAGAGATTTATTGAGCTGAACAGTAACCGTTTTTGTAAACAGTTAAGCTTTCACAGAGGAGCCTTTAAAAAGAGCTTGGTATCATTTACAGTATACCCTAAAACAAAAAAAATATGAAGGCAAATACTTTACAATTCACTTTCACAAAAATGTTTTTTAAATATTCATTATGGACATACTGAATTTGTATAAATACACACAAGTAACTTGTAGAAACATTTTCCCCTCCCCTACATGCCTTTATCTAAACAGTTATTTTCCATATATCAGGTAATTCCCATTTTGGTTCCATGTTCCACTGGCTTGCCTGAAATAATTTATGCATGGTAGGTGCAGATATAACCAATACAAACACAAGTAAGTAGTGATGGGCGAATTTATTCGGCAGGGGCGAATTCGCGGGTGAATTCTCGCGATTCGCCGCTGGCGAATAAATTTGCGAAACACCAGCAAAAAATTCACCAGCGAAAATTCCCCCCAAAAAACAAGTCGCACGTTGTTTTTGACGCTTTTTGACGCGACGCGCCGTGATTGACGCGACGCGTGTCAAAAACGACGCGCGACTCGTTTCGCTAATTTTTTCGCCAATTCGCGAATTTCGCTGGAAATTTTTCGGCGAAGCGAAACGGGTGAGATTCGCCCATCACTACAAGTAAGCATTACTGTTAAATCATTATCACACAGTGCACTAGAATCCTTGATGCAAACAGTCTATCCAGGTATCCGCTGTTTGATATGCCTGTGCATGGGAAATGGTTTGCACAAAAATCATGGATTCCCTTTGATCTGTAGAATCAATTATGGTTGTTTTAAATATAATTAAAATAAACAAACAAAAAATGTATTATTTAAGTCAGATGGGGGATACTTTCCATGCAGAAAACATGCAAAAGAAAAGTCAACAGATATGAAAGAGCACCTATAATATGAACATGAATATGAACAGACACATTTAAGTGTGTTTGCTTAAAGGGGAACTATTGCGAAAATGAAAATTTTATAAAAGTTAATAAAAGTATCATTATACTGAAATAAGACACTTTCTAAATTCGATCAATGAAAAATTTCGGTGGATCTTTTGACTAGAAGATGTATTAGAGCTCAATCTACTAACATCTCCAGAAATCATGTCTCTCTACATGAAGAATTTGTGCAAAAGGCATTTATTTTGTTAGATTTTGTTAGTACTGGAATCAGTTATTTTAGTGAGCTCTAATACATCTGCTAGGAAAGGAATCCTCCTATAAGATATATTGGATCTAATTGTCAATGAATATCTGACACCCAACTCCTGCAAAAAGACAGAATGAAGAGAAACACGTGCTGAGAAGGGGCAGTGAACATAAACTTGATTAATTCAGAAAGATGCAGAATATTTAATTGGTTGTATTTACAGAGTTTCTTATTTCAATATGCTGAAACTTATATAAAATTTTCATTTTCGCCATAGTTCCCCTTTAAATTAGGTCCAATGATGTCAGAGATGGAAGCTTACAAAACTGTGCATTAACAACAAAAGCCCAACAGAAACAATACATAAAAAAATATAAAAAATACATTATAGGCATCATTTCTCCAGCTTGAGTCATCCAGTAATTTAGCATTGTAAAGATACCCATTCCTGATGAAACTGGATATTATTACTATGTTAAATGACAGAAGCGAATTACTATAATAGTCCTAATGATACACTGAATAATCAGTTGAAAGTTTATAATGCAGTTAGTGGTCGTTAATTGGGTTATAATGTTTTTCTGGCTGTGTTTTAGGAAAGGAATGGTTTCCGGGAAATAACAATATGTTGTGTGTTCCATTACAGCCAAAGGCAAATATATTAAAAAGCTACTAAATAATTACATTTCCCTGTAGTTATTTTTATTTGTATTCCATAAAAGGTGTGATTTTGTGACAATATGTTACATTTAGAGAATCAGGCTAATGTATAACCTTCAGTTCTGCTGCAGATGATCCAGCCAACAGCTGGGATTTTTCATTGCCTTTGCGTTAACATGTGGCATGTATGTATACGTAGAAGGATCTAACCTACACTTTCTAAATGGTAAAATCTAAAAATAACTTTGTACTGATGACATGATACCATCTGGTCATCAAAGCTTTCTTCAGCCCACTACATTATTAAAGTCTAAGTAATTGTCATGCTGTGCTCCAGGCACAATTAGACTTGCAGATATCTAATCTGCATTTTGATCTGTAATCTCTATTGTTTTATGAAACCAGTGTTAATATTGTAAAATTGCACTATAATGAATATATATAGCACTGCCGTGGACGCCTTTGAAGAATTTAACTGCAAAAGAAAAAAATGTTCCAAAAAATATCATCAGAAAAAAAAGCACAGTTTCTGAAATAATATAGTTTCTGAGATAATATAATTCCTTATATCAAGCCAGGCCTTACTTATCTGACTAACTTATTAGGAAATTAGTTGTAATTTTTACATAAATATAGCTCTTCGTGCTTCAGAAAAATAAATTGTACACGTGCCACAGTGCAGCTCTGTATACCTCAGATCTTGCAGGTCTTAGAATAGAACTTTCCAACAGACAATTCTGGAAACTCATGAGATGGTAGCCTCATTGGGGACAAAGGACCTTATTTTTGAAGTGCAGCCCAGGATATTTTGCAGGTGACACAGTCAGTATGGACACAGTATGGCATATTTTGGTAAGTGATACACAAGCTCCTTCACAAACCAGTGGCATAACTATAAAGGAACCTACAATATATGGATGTGCACACTCAAACAAATCACACAGGATCTGCAGGGGGGTGAATGTAAAAACGTATGCTTTACTTAGTATATTCACAATCATATTACAAATTCATGACATAAAAAGTACATATAATGAAAGATACATCACAGCGTAAGCTATAGTATACATACCCCCAATAAGGAGACAAGGCAAAAATGTCAACCTACAAGTAGCAGATACACAAGCCAAAAGTGAGAATGCCCCAACGTTTTGGCGCTTAGGCCTTTGTCAAGGTGGATCCCCTTGACAAAGGCCTTAGCGCCAAAACGTTGGGGCATTATTTTTACATTCACCCCCTGCAGATCCTGTGTGATTTGTTTGAGTGTACACATCCATATTGTAGGTTTATGGCTGGGGTCCTGCTGTAGGTGTACCCCTGGTTTGTTGCACCTTGTTTTTGCCTAAGTGCTAACATATTGAAAATATTTTTGGTTTGCTCCCATAAGGAGTGCCCTCCACTTATGCATATTGTTATAACTATAAAGGATGCAGATCTACGTGGTCTAGAAGGGCCTGGGGAACAAGGGGGCTCAGACTACAAAAGATCTGAGGAAGTTTTAGAAGTCATGAAACAGGTCAGTAAATTAAATTTTTTTGCACTAAACCATTCTGACAGCTATTTTTAATCAGATGAAATAAAGATAAAGATGTTTTAAAACTATATTTAAAAAAATGTGGTTGATCCTGAGCTGTGGAAATCTAAACGATCATTGTTTGCCAAGTGAGAGTAGACAAGATATCGGGGGAGTTGCAGTGAGTTCCTCTATTGCGTCTTGGAATGTCTGCGTCTTCCTTAGTTCTAAGAGATACACTCTTTGGATTTCTTAGCTACTTACTGGTGCAAGTGGCAGGGCAGCAGTGGACAATAATTAGGAGGGCCAGGTAGGGACAGCTATGTGCCTGGGCCCCTCTGAAGATTCTTTTGCAGGCGGACCTGGTGCCCTATTGTTACACCACAGGCACACTATTTCACCTTCATTATTAACAGGATGCAATGTCTTGCTGATCATGGCTTTCAAGTTATAACTTGAAAAACATTTATCTTTATTTTTCAGAACACTTCTGGAACATCTTCTGTTTATAAAATACTTCTGCAGGATTTTTTGCCAACATCAGCTGCTTTGGTGCTGACTGAAGTGGGTTAACATTTGTTATACCTGACCCAGTTAATCTCAAAGGTAAACGAAAGAGAATAAGCATGTGTGAAACTTCTGGCAAATTACCTATGCTTTGACAAAAACTAAAAGCACTACAATAAAGGAATATATTGTTAAACCAGTATATAATGTATATATACTGTAGCAAAAGGACCCACACTCCTTTTCTTGTGAATAAAACGTATCTTTATTTCCGATCCATATCCAACATTTCAGCCCACATTAGGGCCTTTTTTGAGGATACAGTATATGATATGATTTGACCAACGCACGCACAAATATATATATATATATATTTGTGGAATGGCAACACATATCTAGTGAACCACTAAATAGAAAGATGGACCAAATACATGGACCGTAGGAGTGACCTTAGAATAACAAGCCTAAGAGTTTTACAGTATATACCATGTAGCAGATGACATATGGGATGAATTAGAAGTAAAGACAGAATGATATTGTAACAAGAGCGCATACTGTATGGAAAGGGCATATAAAGGTGAGAGGAAAAAGAAAAAAAACAGTGTAAAGGCAAGTGTATGAAAAAGACTTTGCTTTATAAGACTAGATATAAACATAATATAATCTTTCATTATGTTTTAAGAGCCCAGCGCATCCTGCTGGTAGGTTCATCACACCTGTTTGAGACAAATTTTACCCTTATTCTTAGCTGGCATTGATTTAATGACAGTAAAGCACAGCTGCACATCACTGTTCCCAGAATTAGTACTTTAGATATTTAATAATGACATGCAAAATGATCCTGAGGTGGTAGCATCCTACATTTGCTTATTTAAATCATAGTTTTATACATTTATTTTAGGGATGGTCATAAGGATTTGTAAAAGACCTAGAAAAAATAATTTACTGGAAATAAAACACCCACTGCATTAAGATATGCAAGCATGCTAGTTACAAATATTTATTGCAAAGGCTTAAATAAAAATGACTAAAAGATTCTCATAAATTATTCAACTGACATACTGAAGTAAAGCTGGTTTTTCAGAAATGAGTTATGCTGCCACAGATATTCTCCCACTGTGCAGTGCTGTGTTTACTTATTTGCATGGATTTGCATTTTCCCCATAATAAAGTAGTCATGGTGGCTTGTTGCAGCGCAACACCATGGGGCAGATAAAAATTAATTGGGACAACGCTAATTTACAAAAATTTACTAAAATTCTAAGTTTTGTCCTGGTCAATAGACGTAAATTTTTTTTGAAAAAAGTTTTTTGAACTTAGCAGTTTTTTCACTCACAGAATATGTAAATTGTGAATGTTCTATGCACTCCAATGCACTTTGCCTGGTCTGAGCTGGCAAAGGCAAGTCTGGCGAAAGAGGTAATGTTCAATAAAATCTGCATTTTAGAGAATTTGCATAGTAACGTCCATTCGTCAGAGTGAAAAGTTGCCTGGTGCTAGAGTGCAAATCACCGCTAGTGTCTATCTCCTTCACTAGCAGTGACACCTGCACCCGTCTGTGACATCATCCTGCCCGGTTACAGGCTGGAGAGCAATCTGATTGGTTGGGCACCCCAGTGCATCTTGGGAGAGAGGGTGTGCCTGACTTTAGAGCCAAATGTACATGGTCTCCAACAGAGCTTAACAGGGATTGTATTCTGCAACACCCAGCCAGAACCAGTTTTTATGAGACTGTCCAAGTTACTACATCTGTAGAAGTACAGAGAGAGACCATCCTTTTCCCTTCCAAACTGCTAGAGACTCAAACGGTGAAAGGTTCCAGTGGTTGGATTGATCCTGCTGCAGAGATGCCTGTAATCTCCAGTGTGACTGCCTCTGAGAGCACCCCGGTGAGTGAGCCACCCAAGGGAAGATACTGGCAAGGATACAAACATGGGGCCCTGGTTTGAGGACTGGTCTTGTGCATCAGGTACCTAATAGTGGGTTAGGTAGGTCCCATATGTCCCCAGAGCAGGAGTGCATTGTGTATTAGATTGCCCAAGTTCTTTCACTACGGTTTATATAAAGTTTATATTTGTTTCATTTGCAAACTGTGTGTGTTTTAATTTTTCCTAGTGCTTCTCAGTGTTCCATAGGTGGAGGCACTGCGCTGTAAATCCCAGTTTCCAGTACTTTTCATATGCAAAAGGGACTCAGGGCCCTGTATTCCCAAGGTTTAATTGCTATTTAAAGAGACCATAACCAAATTAGGGTTATATGTAGTACATGGATTACTTGTTTCTCTTTTGCCTTAAAGGAACAGTAACACTAAAAAATAAAAATACTTTAAATGATTGACAATAAAATGTTGTTGCCCTGCACTGTTTAGAAACACTACTGTGTAGCCATGGGGCAGTTTTGAAGTATCCTATTATATACTACAGAGCATATCTGTTATTTGCTGTGTATCCTGTGTTTTTTTCCTTTTTCCAGCTTGAATGGCTGCCATCATGGCTACACAGCAACTTGTTTATATAAACTATTGTAGTCTGCTTGAAGTAAACACACCAGTTTTCCCAGTGAAGTGTAAAGCTGGCCATACACGTGTAGGGAGCCCTCCAATGGGCTTTGGACAGATGTTGATTGGCAAGGTTAGAAATCCCGTTGGATCGCAGACTGCATCTATTCTTTGGTGCTGTCCTATGATCCGAGCACCCGTTCTAATGTATTATGACCTGATCGTTGGGCCCTCTGATAGAAATTAAATAAATATATAATCTGTACTGCCAGCCCCAAGAAATGTATCAAGTTGAGTCAAATGGAAATTTTTGCTGTAGCCAGTAGGGTAACAGATTTAGATGAGTTTGGCATTTATACCAGTGTAATTTTTCAGTAGATCCATAATACTCCCTTTCAAATGTCCTTTATCCTTGGTAACCCTTTTCGTTCTGATATGCCCTACTGCCAGTTGCCACTTCAATGCTGGTGCGGCACAAATCAAAGTAATGACTGGAATCATATAATCATAAAACTATAATGCTTATATACTTATACCTTAGTTTCTATGACCCATAGTACAAAAAGAGTTAAATGTCAACTAAACTTTTAGAAAACACTCAGGCAAAACACTCAGGCAAAGAAAAACTATTTTTATATTCTATTAACAGGGCTACTTTTACCAGCAAGGCTATTGTCCTCTGACTGTGCCCCTAATATCTTGGCCTGATACTCTGTTATATTTGCAGGACACACAAAATATGTTTGAATATACAGATGAAGCCACTTTGGATTGTGTGTTTGACACAGAATAACTTAACTCAGATATCCCATTTAACTCACTTAGTACAGAATATTGTGTCACAGCATCCCATCCAATTAAAGAGTTCACCATTTAAAACAATGGTGCTTTGGTATGCTAATAAAAAGGTTAAATGCATTAAATGAGTTAAGACAACTTTAGATAAAGTTTCTTCAATTAACCCTGAGTCATGATGCATTTAACACACAAATAATCCAAGTGGCTGTATAACAATGTTCGCAGAACATCCTATTTTGTTACGAAATGTTTGGAGGAAGTCAGATAAAAGTAATCAGGAAGTTAATGACTTTCATGGATGTCATCTGTGCAATAACCACAAATTCCTATGCTTAATGAAGTCATCTGCATTATTTAGCAGTAACAACCCAGCACGGCTTAACATTGAGCTAGTGATGAGGTTTGTGCTTTAGCAATAGCCAAAGCTATTAATCTGCACTGTCACTTATTTTCACACAAATACAGATCCCTTTGGATTACTGTATATACACAGAAAGTATTTAGGATGCATGATTCATTGTCATCCAACCAGAAAAAGTAATATGCATCTTGGCAGCTATCAGTAGCATCAAATATGTTTATTGTTATACTTCACAGTTACATGTAGACACATTTTTTTACTGTTTTGAATTAGAGTAGTAGGGGGAAGAGACTCCTGACAACTTGCCTTGCAGAATTGTATTTAATGACCAAAGTAGGTATATCGTATGCTGTGGATTTTTTCTTTATAATTGCAAAATGTGTTACAGTTAAAGGTATCATAGATATAGTCTTCCAATAAGTACAGGCTGGTGGATCAGCTTCTCCTGCAGCCAGGGGAGAAGATAAACTGAGAAAATATATCATTTTTTATTAGTTAAAGGAATACTGTCATAGGAGAAAATGTTTCTTTCAAAATGCAGCAGTTAATAGTGCTGCTCCAGAGGAATTTTGCACTGAAATCCATTTCTCAAAAAAACATTTTTATATTTAATTTTGAAATCTGACATGGGGCTAGACATACAGTATTGCCAGTTTCCCAGCTGCCTCAAGTTATGTGACTTGTGCTCTGATAAACTTCAGTCACCCTTTACTGCTGTATTGAAACTTGGAGTGATGTCATCCCCCCCAACCCCCAGCAGCCCATCGGTAGAACAATGGGAAGGTAACAGATAACAGCTTCCTAACACTAGATTGCCTGGTAGACAGCACCAGATTTAGTGGGTGGGCACTCCAAGGCTGCATGGTCTTAACGATCGTTTGCCTACCCTCCTCCAGTGTGAGCATGCTCCCCAACTCTACATGCTGCTCCCAATATTCTGCTGCCCTAGGTCTGGGCCTTTGTGGACTCACAAATCCGGGCCTGCTGGTAGATCTAAGAACAGCACTCAATAGTAAAATCCAGGTCCCACTTCAACGCATTCAGTTACACTGAGTAGGAGAAACAACAGCCTGCAAGACAGCAGTTCCATCCTAAAGTAATGGCTCTTTCTGAAAGCTCATGACCAGGCAAAATGACCCAAGATGACTGCCTACATACCAATATTAAAAAATGCACTTGTTGGTTCAGTTATGACATTTTTGTGTAAACAGTGTAATTTAGAAATAAAAACTACATCATAAAAATCATGTCAGAATCCATTTAAATTGCTCATTCAACTTCCAACACTTTTTTTTTCAGTTCAGTTCTCAGGTCACCAGATATAAATATGGTTTTCAATAACCTATTTACTATTTGTGTCTATTTCTCTAATATTGAAGTTTAAAGTTACATTTAGGGGCAGATTCACTAAAGAGCGAAGCGTCTAACACTAGCGCTAATTCGCCAGCATGACGTCAAATCGGAACTTTGCAAATTCACTTACACCGGCTCTGGCGAATTTTCACTAGCAAAGTAGATAGACTTGCGGAAAGTCACACCCTTACGCCAGGTGAAGTTGCGCACTGACGAAGGATCCTAACTTCGCAAATTCACTAAGATGAACATTTTGCTCAACGTTAGCACTTACGCTAGACGTTACTTCGCCTGGTCAGACCAGGCGAAATTCAATACAGTAGATAGGAGGTTGAAAAGTCCCAAAAAAACACCGGCGCATTTTAGCATAGGAGGGTGATAGTCTGAAAAAGATCGGCCCTCCTTCCCACCTACATTTCCTGACATATGGCAACTCAACTATACAGGGGGCACATGTAAGGCAATAGGACAACTTTATTTAATTTATTAAAGGTTTCCTGGGCTTGTGTAGTGGAATGTAGTGGCTGTAACATATACTTCTATTATAAGTTAAAGTTCCCGCAGTATGCAAATTAGGCTTCGCTAGCGTAACAGCGCACTGCCTAGCAAAGTAACACTAGCGCAACTACGCTACCATTCACCCACCTGAGCGTAAATTTGCACTTTAGTGGATTTGCGTAGCGCTGGCGAAAATTCACCTTAATTTTGATTTTTATTCAGCAGCTCTCCAGTTTGCAGTTCCATCAATCTGGTTTCTAGGGTCCAAATTACCCTAACAGACATGCTCTTATTTGAAAAAGACCCTAATATGAATAAAAGAGGACCTGAATGGAAAAATGAGTAATAAAAATAGGAATAACAATAAATGGTAGCATTACAGAGATTTGTTTAAAGATGGAGTCAAATTTCAAAAACTGTAAATATTCAAAAATGCAGACCAATTTAAAAGTTACTTATTCTACTACACACTAAGGGGCAAATTTACTATTATTCCTGAAAATTTGCTCGACCAAATTCGAAATCAAAAATCGTTTTATTTCACGAAAACATAGTAAAATTTCATTCGAGCGTCCGAAAAATTTGTACGATTCGAACGATCAAACGCTTAGATCATACGAATGGTATTCGAGCAGAACTTAGTCTCTGAAGCCTATGGGAAGCTTCCCATTGCAATTCGGTAGGTTCAATCTGGCGAAGTAGGCAGTCGAATAACTTTAAAATTTTTATTCGTTCGAGTCATCTGCATTATTTAGCATTCGATCTGTTCGATCTATTTGATATTCGATGATCGAAAAGTAGTGATGGGCGAATCTCCCGCGATTCGCTTCGCCGAAAAATTCGCGAATTTCTAGAGAAATTCGCGAATCGGCGAAAAATTCGCGAAACGAGTCGCGGGACACGTTTGACGCGCGTCGCGTCAACTTTGACGCGCGTCGCATAGTTTTCGTCGCGCGTCGCGTCGTTTTCGTCGCGTTGCGTCAAAAAACGACGCGTCGCGTCAAAAAACGACGCGCGACTCGGTTTTTGGCGAATTTTCGCCAGGCGAAATTTCGCAGGTGATTCGCGAATTTATTCGCCAGCGGCAAATCGCGGGAATTCGCCGCGAATTCGGCCCTGGCAAATAAATTCGCCCATCACTATCGAAGAGGCCAAAATTCACTTTACGATCTCACGAAAAATTCGTACGATCGTTATTTCGATCAAATTCGAACTTCAAACTATTCACGTGAATTTCATAAATCGGCCCCTAAAAGTTCACTTAACACAGTACTTATCTAATCTTTGGTTGGGGAGTTATTTCACAGCTCCAAAAAGCCTCCAGTGCATCCTATTGATATATGTAGGAGACAACTGTCTACAAAGAACAACAGGGGTCACACCAGTGTCTTGCACTTTTTAAAAAAGTCACTATTACTGTCAGTTACAGTGCAAGCAACTAACTATGTTGTCAGTGCTGGGTCAAGCCAGACCTACACCTGCGAGTGTGCAAGCATACTTAAGCAATGATAACTAGTGGGAGCTGTTGAACGACGAATTGGGCCTGGAATAAAGGTACACAGGAGGTACACAAGAGGTAAGTGGCTAGTGCTCCCCACATTTGCACTCTATTCTGCCTACCCCTTTTTCCAGTCCTGTATATTATGCCTGTACTAAATTCGTATCATCCACTCCTCAACCTCAATCAATATGTCAAAGGTTTCTCGCTCTCGCGACAGGATATTGCAGTAAGCAGTAAAAAGAATCGCAGGGATCTTTTTACCCATAAAGTGGATCACCATACCAGATGCACTGGAATGCACTGCCGGGTGATATTGTGATGATATTCTGTTGATGTTTTTAAGAGGGGCTTGGATGATTTCTTGGACAGACGTATCAAAGACTATTATGATACTAAACTCTACAATTAGTATTGATATGGGCATATTTAGTTTATGGCAAAGTATGGTGGGGTATGTTTATGGATGCTGGGTATTCAGGGGTTGAACTTGATGGACTTTGTCTTTTTTCAACCCAGTTTAACTATTTAACTGACTCTCTCTCTCTATGGGGCAAATTCACTAAAGCGTGAAGCGTCTAACGATTGCGCTTATTCGCCAGAGTGACGTCATTTCGCAACTTCGCCAATTTACTAACAGTGTCCCTGGCGAAAATTCGCTAGCAAAGTAGATAGACTACCACAACTTCGCACCCTTACGCCAGGCAAAGTTGCGATCTGACGAAGGGACGTAACTACGCTAATTCACTAAGATGGACATTTTACTGAACATTACCTCTTGCGCTAGACTTTACTGTGCCAGGTCAGACCTGGCAAAGTTCAATACAATAGATAGGAGTTTGAAAAAAAACTTGAAATTCCCAAAAAAATGCTGGTGTCTTTTACTTTTTTTAGGGTGATAGTCTGAAAAATAGCGTAATTTTTTGGTGGGTTACCCCACTTCCCCCTGCGTTTCCTAACATATGGCAACTCAACTATACAGGAGGCACATGTTTAGAGCAATAGGACAACTTTATTTTATTTATTAAAGGTTTCCTGGGCTTGTGTAGTGTAATGTATTGGCTGTAACATATACTTCTATTATACGTTTAACTTTGCGCTGTATGCAAATTAGGCATCGCTAGTGTAAATGCGATTTGCTTGATGAAGTAACGGTAGCGCAATTTCGCTACCCTTCGCCATCCTGAGAGCAAATTCGCATTTTATTGAATTAGCGGCAGGCTGGCAAAAATTTGCCTGCCGCATTGAGGCGAAGCCATCGCTAGCGTATTTCTGCCGCATTGAGGCGAAGCCATCGCTAGCGTATTTTCACCGCTTAGTGAATTTGCCCCTATTTATATATATATATATATATATATATATATATATATAAAAAATCGAAAAGATTTAGGTGCACACTGGGGTTTGTAATGTTAATAAAAATTCATAATTTATTGGTCATCTTTAAAAACAGGAATTGGTCGACGTTTCGGTCCCTTCCTCAGACCTTTTTCAAGACCTTATCCTTTACAAAAACTAAAAGTTTATATACCCACGCATAAAGACACCCCACCTCCAACACGCCCACAAATCATGTGATTAAAAAAATATGCATATACCTGTCTCACCCATTAGGATGTTACAATGTTTAATAACAAAAGGAACCAGCTTGGAAACATTATCACAGAATATATATATATATATATATATATATATATATATAGAGAGAGAGAGAGAGAGAGAGAAATACAACATATATATATATATATATATATCTATATTGTCCCACAGAACCAGCACTCATATCCATATGATGCAATGATTAGAGAGAGAAAGAGAGAGTGAGAGAGAGAGAGAGAGAGAAAGAGAGGGGGACATACCTGCACTTTGCAGCTCCTGCTGTGTGCTTAACATAATAATTAGTGATGGCGCGAATTCGAGGGCGAATTCCCGCGATTCGCAAAAATTAGCAGGTGTACAACGCGTCAAAAAACGAGATGGAAATTTTGCTGGAAATTCACAAATTGTTTGGCAAAGCAAAACGGGATAGATGGTGGAATTCTGCCCTGCACTTCATAATAAATGCCCAAAGGTAGATTCAAAGAGAAATACATGGAGAGATTATGGCAACATTTTTGGAGAATAAAGTAGTATTTTATTTTGACAAAGCAAACAAGCTCAGCAATGATTTGAAATGATTTAAACACTGTACTTCTTTCAGAAAAAGTGCTTTTAAAAGTTGGAAAACTTTCTTTCTAAACAGTGCTGGCAGCAACCTGTATAAGAGCCAAGATTAATGGCAGACTAGCAAAAAAGGCATTAAAACGACCTGCCATTAGTTTGCAAGCTCTCTCCCCTCGTATCTCAAAAGAGATGCACTGGCTGTGCTTACAAGTATGGATGGAGCCGTCAAAGCTAAATTAATTTTAACCTTCTTGTGATAAGCATATTGGTATTGGAAAATATCTTAAAAAGCATATTTTAATATTCAGACTTAAGGTTCATAGGTAGAACACTTATTATGTGCTAAATAAAAAAAAGAGTATTTTTTTTGGAACCAAAGGGAAGGAAATGTTTTAAAAAAGAGAGAAATTATTCATTTTTCCGCAGTCATTTATTTTTCCAAATAATTACATAGTTGATAGACTTTCCTGAAATTTGGTTGTAAACTGTTTTTTAATACATGACAGCCGTTGTATCCAATGTGTTGCCTTCAATTCTGAAAGCTAAGCGTCCTGCAACTGGGAGGCAGCTGCATGTCTAATTTAGGCATTAGGCTGAATGATATTCCTGTTTGTGAAATGGTCCATTTTATTTGGCTTTCAAGGACAAGGAAAGGTTAAAATTAAGTGTTGTACATTCTAACTGCATCTATATACAGTTTTCAGAACACATAGGGGCAGATTTGCTAAATTCGTGTGAAGGATTTGAAATGCGATCGAATAGTCTATGTTCGATTGTGCGAATATTCGAATATGCAAATTAAGTATTTTCGACCATCGAATAAGAAATATTCAGTCTCATCGAATAGATCGAATAAATATATATTTGATCGTTCGACTATTCGCTGGTCAAAGAACTTGCCCTTTAAATTTTTATTTGACTGCCTACTTGCCAGATCGAACCTACTGAATTGCAATAGAAGCCTATGGGAAGCCCCCATAGGCTTTTTTTTAAAGTTCTCGTCTGAAAAAGTATTCGTACAATCGAACACTGCCAATATTCAATTCAAACTGATTTTGCATTAAATCGTTCGATCGTACGATTTTTGAGAATATTTGAAAAGCACTCAAAATCTGTAAATATTTTTTTCAAAATTTGCGAATTTTTATTCACCAAATATTCGAGGGTCGAAAAGCCCTCGACAATTTGACCCTTGATAAAAATGCCCCTTAGGGACAAATTTACTATTGGTCGAATTCGAGGGTGAATTTACCCTCAAATTCGACCAATCGAATTGTGGTCGAATTTGAAACCTTCAAATTCGAATATTGAATCCATCCGCAATTTGATGGTTCGAACGAACGCATAAAAAAATTTGATTGAACGATTAATCGAACGATTTTAACTATTCTATAGAATGTTTTTTTAAAAGGAGCTTCCAATAGTGTTTAATAGCAATTCGGTAGGTTTAATCTGGCGAACTAGGCAGTCGAATAAGAACATAAAGGGCAAGTAATTCGTCTGACGAATATGATGCAGTGTGTAATATTCTGAGACAATTTGCAAATTTTGGTTACTAGGATCCAAATTGCCCTATCAACTAGACAGTGGGTTTGAATGAGAAACTGGAATGTGAATAGGGGTGGACATAAATGCAAAGATAGGTATTAAAAATTACCATGTACAATAGAATTGTAGCCTAACAGAGTCAAAAGAGGAAAGCAAATCATTAAAAAAAACTATGAAATAAAAAAAATGAAGACCATCTGAAAAATTACTCAACGTTACCTAAAAGACAAACTACCAATTTAAGCTTGATGACTTGTTTCTTAAAAGTAAGGGTCCAAAGTTTGCATTAAAAGGTACAGCATATTTTTGTGGTGACAAACACTTAAAACAGAGTGTAATGTAATGTATAATATTTTTACCTATAAAAATATGCTGACATATAAGGGCTACAAAGCAATGTCATACATGTGATATTATACAGAAGGGTATGAAATAAATAATGAATGCTAAAGTGGCTGCTGCATTTTTATGATTGTGACAATTTATCTCATACATACTTGGGGGCAAATTTACGAAATTCACATGAAATAATCGAAGTTCGATCGAATTTGAATTACGAATTTTTCGTGAAATCGGATATGCAAATTTGGCCTCTTCGATCATAAATATCGAATAGATCGAATAGATCGAATGATCGGATATTCGATAACTCGATCATTCGATGATCGAAAGAATCAAAATTTTAAAGTTATTCGACTGCCTACTTCGCCAGATTGAACCTACCGAATTGTAATAGAAGCCTATGGGAAACCCCCCATAGGCTTCTGAGGCTAAGTCCTGCTCGAATACCCTTCATACGATCGGAGCGTTCGATTGTTCGAATCGTACAAATTTTTCGGACACTTGATGGAAATTTCACGATTTTTTCGTGGTTGAATGCTTATCGAATTTCGAATTTGGTCAAGCTAATTTTGGGGAATAATAGTAAATTTGCCCCTTATTGTTGCATTGGTGTCAAAACACCTGCCAACCAAACAGGCATAAATATATTTGCCAATGCAAAGTTGAAATGCCAAAACGTATTGCTTAATTTTTACATCCAATTAGACTTTTCACACCAAGGGGGTTATTTAATAAAATTCAAATTTGTAAAAAAAAATCTGGACAAACTAGAATCCTCGATTTACCCTTTTTTATCATTAATAAAAATCACAGAAAAATCAGATCGACAAAAACCACAACTTTTCTTGATTGTCATGTGAAAAATCGAAAGTCGTGAAATCGTCAGAAAAGCCTGAAATGTTCGGATAAGCATACGAAACCCAGGGCAGACAATAATAGCATCAAATTGCAAATAGGACCTCTGCCATTGACTTCTATAGTACCTTGAACTTTCAAAGATAGTATATTCTTTTTGCAGCCTAGGGGTGAAATAAATTTTAAAAGTTTTTACTATTCAGACTTTAATAAATAACCCCCTAAGTGAATTTGCCCCAAGATGTACAGCAAGATTTTTTTGATTAGGAACAAGTTTGCTAACATAGGGTCCCATGCCATGAGCAAGGAACTTGGAATTTAGGCAAAACATGCATGAAATAACAGATTGACATTAACCTGGATATTGAAGTGTTATACAGTATACGGAGGCTAATGGTATACAGTATGTCGGATGCCCTAAATCAGTTATAGCTGATCCTAGTTCTCAAATGAATTGTTTGCAAATAAATTGTGCAGCAGTGAAGGAGAGTTTCTCAAGCCATGCTGAAGAACAGAGCTCAGCCAGTGAAGGCACATGGAGCTGGATAGTTTGCTTGGCTGAAAACCCTTGTCAGCTGTCTGGCTGCTGCTTTATATACCAGGTGCACTCTACAAATTACCTGGCAAAAGGAAAATGACAAAACTAAATGTTGCAACTTACTGAAAGTTAAAATAAAATGCCAAGAGGGAAAGATGAACCAGTGAGGAATTAAGAATGAATAGACCCATGTTAAGCACCAGGCAAAGGTTTATATTTTTGGGTCCATTGCCAAATCTTTGTTCTTATTTAGCCTGCCAGCTTGTTCTTTTGGCTAGTTCATTGTGACTGGGAGCAACAGATAAACTCATGAAAAGTTTTTTGTGTTTTTTTTCTAGTTTCTCTTGTCTGTGACTTTGTACTATTCAACCAGCATGTTCTAACTATTTTTTTCCACAGTGCACCCAAGGCATTTGTATGTAGAGCTGTGCAGGCAAGTAATTGGCCCTTAGCCCCCAAACATCAAGGGGACCAATCAAATAATTTAACAAAGAAATTACCAGTAACATTTGGTACCAAAGCTAGTCTCCCTGGAAAGCTAGAGAGCCAGCTGAAAGTACAGAGACCATTTATCACTCCACCACCCTTCTCATCTCTGTGTTTGGTTCTACCCATTCAGCCCATAAGATGCACCTTGAGGAAATACCTAAAATTATTTTTTTGTTCAAGGAAAAAGCATTGAATATCACAGTGTAATTTATTACATTTATCAAATCTGATTTTCAAGCCTAAGGGATACATCAGAGTACAATATGCATTGCTGGTTGTAGAGCTATCTCATGCCATTTCCAAGTAACCTCAGGCAAATACTGTCAGCATTACATAGTAAGAAGGTTCAGTGTGCAAAGAAGATTCCATAAAATTCTATCAGAGGTTACTCACTAGTATTAATGGAAAACTATAGCTAATGTAGTTGTAGAAGGATTACTTTGAAATCTTCATTTAAAAGTGTACCTGCTTTTGCATGATGATTTTTTGGCATTATCTGCTGATTATAACTTTTCTTTACCTCCTCAATGTGATTTATGCAATTTTATGTATAGTTTAAAAAAAACATCTTCCTTTATCAATAGCATCTACTACACATCTGTTCTTTCATGACATCTCCAACAATATATTATTCTAATTTTTTTAGGAAAACAAATTGGCCTAACCCTTAACCTCGAGTTGCCTTAAAGGGGTTGTTCACCTTTAAGGTAACTTTTGGTATGTTATAGAATGGCAAATTCTAAGCAACTTTTCAATTGAGTTTCATTGTTTTTGTTATAGTTTTCTAGTTATTTGACTTTTTCGTTGGACTCTCTGCAGCTTTCTTCTAAGAAACAAATGCTCTGTAAGGCTACAAATGTATTGTTATTGCTACTTTTTATTACTCACCTTTCTTTTCAGCCCCTCTCCTATTCATATTCCAGTCTCGTATTCAAATGAATGCATGGTTGCTGGGAGAATTTGCACCCTACCCACCAGATTGCTTAATATGCAAATTGAAGAGCTGCTGAATAAAAAGTTAAATAACTAAAAAACCTTAAATAATAAAACATGAAAAACAATAACATATTGTCTCAGAATATCACTCTCTACATCATACTAAAAGCTATCTGAAAATGTGGCCCACCCTTTTAAATTACTAAAAAAATCAGATCAAAAAAAGTATGTGAGGGAAAATTTGCGACAAAATCGTGCAACTTTCTCAGACTCCAAAAAACACAAATTTTTCAGACAAACACTAGTGTTGAACAGCCCAAAACTCATGCTTATTGACCCATGTGTAAGGCCCTCTGTATATCATCCAGGGTAAAAAATCCCAAAAGTCAGTTGAATCTAAAACCACTTTCATTAAAGGTATTTCTCTGCAGTTGTGCTCAGCTCTCAGTTCTGCCTGCCTACCATTCCATATTGAGACTTGCTGTATATATTGTCTCAGGGAACCCTGAAGCTACCAGTTCCACCTGACCAAGCAGTAGCTCCAGGGATCTCTTTGCTCCCTGCATCACTTGTGCCTAAATAATTGCAGGCGGATGTCACTCACACTGTGAACACCAGAAATGACACAAGACAGACTGAAAATATGATTTGCAAAAAAGCAAAAGGGCAGTTAAACCTAATTAAATGAATGTGACATATTTGCACCAAGTGTATCACCCCACTGTGCCCACAATGTTGCTAGGAAAATGCTGCATTGTGAGAACAGAGATTGGCCTCAAAATAGCCCTTTGCAAACTGCATGAAGAGAAGTTAATGCATCTTATTAAAACACAGGGCACATTTACAACTGCAATTTTGTACACACATTTCCATGTTATTTTTATATCAGCACTCAATCCCACATAATGAAGACATTTAAGGTTTATGCTTTTTATGTATTAAGCACAATTGCACGCAATGGTTTCTCTGGATTAATAGGTGCACTTGCTATTCATCACTACAAACTGGAAGGTCATAAAGGTGCATAAAAATTGACACAACCCTGTTTTGGTACTTACAATGTTACAGTTGCCTCTGTCTTTCTTGCTATTCTTTGACCTCCATTACTACCTTAGTTGAAAACAGTTAAGTTACTATATGCTGTAGGGCCCGTTTGTATGCAGTGGTTAGAGTGCAGCAGTTTTGCTTGCACTCTTACCACCGACTGCTGCAAGGGGGTGTAGACCCTAGTGCGGTCTCTCCCCCCTGCACCCCCGCTAGTTTCACCTCTGGTTGAAAAAAACTTTAAATACGACCTGTTACCCTAAGAA
The DNA here is from genome assembly GCA_024363595.1 of Xenopus borealis. Classification (NCBI taxonomy): domain Eukaryota; kingdom Metazoa; phylum Chordata; class Amphibia; order Anura; family Pipidae; genus Xenopus; species Xenopus borealis. Next base: position 96,432,776 of record CM044434.1, on the reverse strand, counting down.
ATAATTCCAAAGTCTATTCTTTTGGACTCCACAATTAGAGCACATTTTGTGAGCACTATTATTAACCCAAGCTTTGTATAATCTCAAAATCTTATTTATTCACCAGAATGGGAGACCTGATGCCCATGGCCATGTACTGGCTACACAATTAGATGGTGAGGGAAATGTGGTGAGTGCATTAACATCTAGGATGTGCAGAGTGGAAAGTGAGTGACAGTTAAGATTTTGAAATACCATTATACAGGTATGGGACCTGTTATTCAGAATGCTCAGAACCTGTGGTATTCTGGACAATAGATCTTTACGTGTATTTGGATCTTCATACCTTAATTCTGCTAGAACATCATGTAAGCATTAAATAAACCCAATAGGCTGGTTTTGCTTCCAGTAAAGGGAAATTATATCTTAAGTTTGGATCAATAGCAAGATACTGTTTTATTATTACAGAGAAAAGTATATCATTTTTAACAATTTATTTCAATAAAATGGAGTGACAGCCTCTCTGTAATTTGGAGTTTTATGGATAACAGGTTTCCGTATAACAGATCCCCTACCTGTAACAGGTATGGAGTTTGGGCATGTGAACTAAAAAAAATTGGTTTCATTATTAATTTGAAAAGGACTTTTATTGAACAGCTTTTTATGTCTGGGTGACCCTATTAAACCAGCACTGTTCTGCTATTTTGAAACATTATTAGATCATTTAAAAAGAATAGCATGCCTTCAGGGAGGGTTGAAATAAAGTTACGTGACTGACACTCTACTATATCCTATATCCATAAGAACTGATGTTTATTGTGTAAATATTGCATGATAAAGAATGTTCCTGTTTTTGTTAATGTTTTGCAAATAATGAAAACTTAATCCAAGGGTTTGCTTTGGCTTCACTAGGATGCTGGAAGAAGATGGGATTATTTCATGGCAGCCTACACAAATGTGATTAATTGTTTCCTTTTCATAAATTTTATTAGGTATTTTAACACTGAGTGACAAACTTTCCCAGTTCATCGGTACAAACTCTCTGGCACTACAGTAAGCAGGTAAAGATCTGAAAACAATTGGCAGCTTGAAAAGAGAAGGTTCATCAGGAATTCAATGAGGTGAACTAAGGGCATAAAAACTGAAGGTTAAAATAATTAGCATGACTGGTCACCTAAATTAATATCAAATTGGACAAGAATGCCAAAATTAAATTGACACTGCTGAATCCTGTATTAACTCAAGCAAACTGCATTTAAATATCAAGTAAAGCTTGAATACAAAGTGTTGCACAGTTTAAAAAATACTCTGAATATGTATTTAAATAAGGCATAAATATAGCAAAGATTTGGCTTTTTTTAGTATTAAAGGTTATTTAGTGGATACACTCTTGGGCTGATTTGCTAATTTAGCTGCAAAAATGTGCAGTGCAATTATTCATTTCAACCAATCAACAGTTAGTTTTGATCAGACTTCTAGAAGTTCAAAATGAAAGACAATTTTTCATTTGTTTATACAAATACAAGTTCAAGTCACATGTCTGTTAATAAATCATTTCCTATAGCTCATAATTGCTAGTTACATTTAATATGGAACGCCTGCATTAAAGGACAAGGAAAGTTTAACTAAAGAACTAAGCTAGAAATGTTGTACATGATGTTTTGGGCTTCTGTATCAGCCCCAGGCAACCACAGTCCTTTAGCAGTAAAAATCTGTGCCTCCAAAGATGCCCCAGTAGCTCCCCATCTTCTTTTTTGCTGAGTCACTGCACATGCTCTGTGCTGATGTCAGTTACTGAGCTTAGGGACCGAGTCAAAATATACAGTACACATAGAATAGAAATGTCACTCAAATAGAAGTGACTCCCCTTTAAACTATTTTGATAATTGGGAAAATGAGTTGGGGATAAAGATAACCCCGATGGTAAGGAGGAAAATAATGGCAAATGTACACAAAACCTCTAGAGCCTCGAGGGTGAGAGAAATGTTATACAAAGTAATAAGTAGGTGGTATTATATGCCAGAAAAGTTGCATATGATTTTTCCCTCTTTTTCAGAGAAATGTTAGTGTACGGGGGTGGGATCGTATAAGGATATAGTATGATTTACATGTCCCAAGATTATCCCTTATTGGAGGAGTGTTATGGGGAGGATAAATAACAGGATCTAAATACTCTCATGTCGATATTGCTTTAGTACTGTTTCATATAGATAGTAAGAGGAATAACGTGGTAACAGACAGACTAACCATGCATCTCCTTCATGCTGCGTTGGCCGGGGTTCCAAAAAAATGAAAATCACAAGCACCTCCTACAGAAAGTGAATGGAAGAACTTAGTAGAGGAGACCAGAAAATTAGAGGAAATTACGAGTTTACTTTATAACAAGATTTCACAAAACTATCAGACATGGAAACCATGGCTAGAGAATTTGAAAATATAGGTAGAATTGGTGGAGTTATAATGTAAGGATAATAAGATATGGTGGTCGTGGAGAGACATTAGATTAATGTGAGAAATCAAGACCCTGTAAGAGATTTGTACCAGTTGTGATTGTATATTATTTTTTTCCCTACCCCCCTTTTTTTTCCTTTCTGTACCCACCTAATTTTTCTTATATAAAATAAATAAAGAGTGATTAAAAAAAAAAATGTCACAATATTAGACTGATTAGTAATTATTATGGATAATTACTAAATGGCAGCTCAGAAACCAGTGCAACTAGCATCAGAATTATAATAATAAACCCAGTAGCATCAGCTTATATTACAGGCCAACCTCATTTTCTGATTAATAATTTGTGATGACCACTAAGCTTAACTCCTCAACAGCTGCTCAAAGCCCACTGAGCATGTGACTGTCGCAGACTCTTTCCAAGATGGTGACCCCCTGTGACAAATTTGAAGTCCTGGATCATTGCTGCAAATGAGAAGCTGAAACTTTAGGCTGGTATATAAAACATGGCATTTGTAGTCCTATTCATTTTTAGGGTTTCCTTGTCCTTTAATACACAGAGTAGACTTGAGCCTAAAGAATCACATGCAGTTTTTCCTTTTGACAGTGGGCACCAGCAACGACTCCATCCCAATTCCAAATCCAAATTCATAATGTCTGTTATTAAGCACATTCTTTGCAATTCGCAAGAGGATGCAGGTAAGACTGTCAACTATGCAGAAATGCAAGGAGTGTCTACAGATGTAATTACCTTTAATGAATGGTATTATTTGTCATTCCTCATTGCTTAATGTTAAATGGTGACAGCTGAGCTGAAATTAATACATGTGTTTCCCTCATATTTCCACTGTAATTGCTGCCCACAATGCTTTAAAACTAACGCAATAGTGGGTACACTAGGGGATGCATCTTTTCAGAGATTGCATTGCTTCAGTCACTCAGCATTTGGGTGTGATTTTTTTCCCCAAGTATACTACACCAATTTATGCTCCCCACTTAGTGAACCCAGGCATTGCAGCCACATTGAGGATAGTGGCAGATGTATGATTCCCCTGCTTAAACAGGTTCATGCACTTGTACATGATTTATCAGAACACACCAAATGGTTCTTAACAAAAATATATGGAAGTGCAAGAAGTGTGTTTGGACACAAGTAGGTTTAATGAATGCCATTATTGAGGACAACATTTTAGTCCATTTACACTGCACATTCTGTTAGGAGCTTGTTTTGATGCAATATTTGCATCTATTTTAATGTTACTTGCCCTTGAATGCATTTCTAAGTGAGGCCTTCAGTCAAGCCATAAAAATCCCTAACATGAACTGAATTTTTTGTCCTCGTAATACACATGAAAAGCTTAAAATATGTGCTAGAAATAGGTTACAGTATTCTGTACACTATAATTTTTATTTTATGTAATTATATAGCTGTATTTCTTTGTGTTTTTCAATCACATATGATTATTACATTGTCATTATGACTGTTCTGAAAGTGGACCTGTCACCCAGACAAACAAAAGTTGTTTAATAAAAGTCATTTTCAAATTTAACATGAAATCCAATTTCTTTTTTAAATAAAAGCATTTATAGCTGTTTTAAGATCATTTAAAAATACCAGCTGTCAATCAAATATTGTTTGCCCCCCTTCTATGCCTTAGGCATACTTTCAGTAAGGTCATTTATATTTATTTAATTGAAATATCCACAAGATCAGTCACTATAGATCAGTGGTATTTTTCCTGGGGCTATTTGGACATACATATCTTAACAATCATACACAACATGCTCACTGCACAACCAGATAACATTGTGCATCATCACATTGCGAGCAGACAGGTCATAGTTCAATGATAGGGATGGGCGAATTTGCGGCGAATTCCCGCGATTCGCCGCTGGCGAATAAATTCGAAATGCAAACATTCGTGTGACGAAAATTACGCGAAGCGGGTCGAATACATAGTTTCGCAAATTCTTCGCCAATTCGCGAATTTCACTAGAAATTCGCAAATTTCTCGCCGAAGCGAATCTGCATAGATTCGCTCATCACTATTCAGTGATAGAGACTTCAGTAAATGTTATATTTAGAGATTGAATAAAAATAGATATAGCTCTGCACTCACCCAGCCAAAAAATAAGTATAAGATAGCCCGGTGCTCAGCATAGAGGATCCGGCATCCCTCCAACACTTGAAGTCACTTCAAAAAACACTGGCACTCAAGGCAAATTCCAAGCAGGGTTACCCCTTGCTATTTTATTGTGAGCGAACGTGCAACGTTTCGGGGCGTACCCCTTTGTCAAGCTTGATGCATGTTCGCTCACAATAAAATAGCAACGGGTAACCCTGCTTGATATTTAGAGATTGCACATACAGTAGATAGTTTTCCACAGCTACTGTACAAGCAGTGTGAATACAGAATACTGGGTGCATTTAGTAATGAATCACAACACCAATTAAGAATTCCCCTTTTCAATGTATTTATGTAAAGGATGTTCTAGTAACTTATACTGTACTGTACATCAACCAATTGAGCAACTTATGAAGCAGTAAAAAGTGCTTAGATATTGCCAATATTTTAACAGTTTTGCAGAAAATGAAGAAAATCTCTGGATGAAACCCCTTTGCTTGTGAGTATACATACTGTATAATCTTTATAGTCTGGAATATGTGATTAAGTATATGTTTTATAGATTATTTTAGATTCTTATTATAAGGTTTATGCATTATTAAAGAGATATGTCACTGCCCAAAGTCCCTTTTGTAGTTATCCAACTGAATTTATTAACCAGCAGTAAACAGTATTTGGTAATTGTGTTACACAAAAATTGCATTTACTATGATATGTTATTTCAGGATCACTAGTTTAGTGATATTGACACTAAAATTTTCCTGTTCAAAATATTAATCTACATTAAAATTTACATATAGGACACAGTGATTGTTTTTTGCTAATATGTTTTGCCAACATGACTGTCCCTTCTCAGTCTGTCAACTAGATTTTCTAATGCTAACCGACTACTGCTGCACATATATAGCAGCCCCCATATAGAGGAACATGGGGGTAATTTAAAAGCATCTGGCAAATACTTTTATGGCAAAATTGTAAATAGCATTCAAAGATAATGTTATGATAAATATAAAAAAAAGCTTATTTTCTGGTGTAAGTATCTTTTTAATATTAGCACAGGAACAAACCAAAGGGGCAAATTAAGTTGTCAATACTGCCAGACTAGTTTACTCCTACACATATGGGGCCTGTTCTACGGAATGCTTGGGACATGGGGGATTCTGAAAAGGGACCTTTCTAATTTGGATCACCATACCTTAAGTCTACTAAAAATAGTCAAACATTTACATAATTAAGCCGAATAGTTTTGCCTCCAAGAAGGATTAATTATATCTTAGGGTCAAGTACAAGGTACAGGTACTAAGCAATTTAGTCATCACCTTTTACCTAAAATCTTTTAACAGCCAGAAAGATAAGGAATAAAGAAAAAGTATTTTTCAATAAAACAGGAAAAAAATTGTGGTTGCTGCAGTCAGTGACCCTGACCATTGACAACATTTTAACTGTAATCTTTAATAAACACTGCAAATCTTTAATATACCAAATGTTAATTTACAGTATAACTTCTGCTTTAATCAAACACTAACACATCTTGCTTAAAGCAGTTCTTATAATCCATGAAAGACAAGAAGTTGCAAAATCAGAGTATGATAGCTTGATGTTCAAGGGTACCAGAGTTTCTGCCTGTTAAAAGATTTTAGGTAAAAGGTGCTGACTACTTAATTGCTTAGTAACCTTTACAACTTGAAATCTGCTCAGGGGGATAACTGATGGTCTTTGAAATGGGACCACTGAATAGGCTTAGAGCGTGCAGGTTTAATTAGCAGAAGTTAAAATTGCTTACTGGAAAGAAAATGCTGAGACGTGGGGCCAAAGTCCCTGTGGGCTTCATGCAACTGTCTGATGCGCTCATCAATGGACACCTGGGAGGAAAAGAAAAAGAGATGATTATTTCAACACATTGTGATGAGTGGCAATTAAAGAAGCAAGATATTATTGCTCTCCAAGCCTTAGGGTCTCAGACGGCGAAGTGCTGTGGTAGGAGTTTCAAACACTAAAACTCATGCACTTTTTTTATTATTGCTTGCGATACACTGCCTTATACTCTGCACTAAATCAAAACACCAGAAAATAAATGCTTGTTTTTTTGTTTTTGTCAGCCATTAAACCAAAAACCATATGTCTTCCCTTTAGCACCTAAGGCTACAACAAACTGTCAAAGGTGAAATCATGCTTACTCTAGCTAACCTGCTGAGGTATATAAATGCCTTATAATTTCCTATCATTTAGAAATGACTGCCTTAAAAAAACAATCCATATCTAAAACAAACAAATGTGCTCAAATATTAAATATTAAAACTCATAACATCTGGATTGTGGTAGCTGTCTATTTATAGAGAAATTCCTGTAGATCCCATGTTGTATGCTTATTGTTTAATGTCATGCTCTTTGTGTCATGTGCATCAAACACACCTGCATATATATATTAGAATATAACTGCTTGTTTATGCTTCGGGAAGGCATTTGCAAGAGTTGTTTAACATGGTGTATTGAATTTTGCTACATTTCAGGTAAACATGTACTGCATGTGTGAATGGAGTTTATATACATACATAAAATGGTAGCTCCAAAGTTATGCGCAAACCTTGGTTTAATATGTGTATGTAGGCAGCTTAGTATGATGTATGACAGGCACAGAGATCTTATGCAATGGCATGTGCCAATAGTTATTATATTTTCTTATTTGTAGGTGCATTTTTGTGTGTTCATTGTTTGTATGGAATGTTTAGGAACCCGATAATAACATCACGACTACAATAATAGGGTGCAAAAAGGGTGCAATACACCATGGGGCAAATTTACTATTATTCCCCAAAATTGGCTTGATCCTACTCAAAATTCGATAAGCATTCGACCATCGAATGCTTATCGAATTGTTTAGGCCATTATTTTGCTCGATATTCGATTTCTCGATGAATTCACGAAAAAAAACTTAAAAATTCCTTCGAGCATCCGAAAAATTTGTACGATTCGATTGATCGAACGCTTCGCTCGTACGAATGGTATTTGAGCAGGACTTAGTCTCAGAAGCCTATGGGGGGTTCCCATAGGCTTCTATTGCAATTCGGTAAGTTCAATTTGGCGAAATAGGAAGTCGAAGAATTTTTAAGTTTTGATTCCTTCGATCATCGATTGATCGAATTATCGAATTATCGAATATCCGATCATTCGATCTATTTGATAATTCGGTATTTGATGATAGAAGAGGCCAAATTAGAATATCCGAATATACAAAAAATTCGTACGATCGGTATTCCATCTAATTCGATTGAACTTCAATCATTTCACGTGAATTTTGTAAATCTGCCCCCATGTGTTTTTTTAAACTCTGTCCCATGTTTAGCACCCATAGGCACAGGTCTTGGGGCGTTAAGTACAAGGGTCACTTATGCCTACCAACATTGCACTCTTGTGCCAAATTCTTTTATCTGGTCCAAGGCACAAAATGGAGTAATGTTCTGTGTAAATGAGCACTAAGAGGCACAATATTGCTCACTAGAATGTGCCCAAAATTATGGGAACTAAAAAGATTACTAAAAAGCAGTACTACAAAGATCTGCTCCTAGTATATTAATCAAACAAACGGGAAATATATAAGGGATAATGTATAACATTTTGCTAATGGAATACAGTATATATATATGCAAAATGCAAACTTTATTTCCTTTAATCATAATTGATGTACTGTAGATTTTCTGAACTCTCAAAAGTATTTAATGACCCACGTGCCCGAGTAAAACAAGATTGTGCATATTATTGTTTGTACCAGCATGCAATATATGTACTAAATGTCTAAATGAAAAATAAGTAGTTCTTGAAATATTTGCTATGTGCAATTAAAATTCATAATGTTGGAACTGTTCAATGAAGAATATTTCATTCTGAAAATTCAGTTTTTGTTCTTATGCATTACATTTCATTTTTATGACTATTTCTATTTTAAATTTCCTTTAAATCTTACATTTGCACTAGGAATAGCAGAGGAAAGACACATTTGTTTTAGTTTAGTGTGCATTTAGTTTTATTATTGAGAATTAACATTGTCCCTTTTTATGCATTGATACATTGGCAATATTTTTAAATCAGGAATATGCAAAACAGAACACAAAGAAATTCAAATCACTTATATACAACAGTAAAGATACAAAATAGCTGGGTTATTTTTTACTGATGGATTATTAGGATATCAGTCCATTTAGATTGAATGGTGATCCTTTAAGTTTAACCTCTGTTCATTTGAAAAGTTGAAAATTGCAAGTTAAGCAATTTTAATTAACACATATTATGTAAATATTAAAGCTAATGATTTAGCGCATAAGTGTTTTAAAATTTGTTGCTGACAGTAATATTCTGAGAAATGTATGTTTTGTGCTTTAGGTGTTGATGACAGTTATTCCAAGACAGGAGTTTTTGGGTAGAAAATTTTAATTGTGGGACAGTGCCAGAAAGTATGGTGGATATCAATGTTTCATTCTTACATTTAAGACACTTTGCAAATTCTGTAGAAGTGGAAGTTTTGAAATGACATCTCACTAAAATCAGATGTATACGTTCATACCATTCACCTATAATATTCATTTATTGTTTGAAATTTTCATTTAGAAGTAAAACTTTTACCAATGCAAGAAGATACTTATACAATAACTGGGATTGCTTTTTCAAATCTTTTCACAGATGAAGTGAAATACCTAGGGGCAGATTCATCAAAGAGTGAAGTTCCGCCACTAGAGGGAAATTCCACAGATCTCAGTTAATTTCAATGGATTTTGAAAGGCCTATTTATCAATGGGTGAAGTGAAATTTCACCCTTTGATAAATATGAGCTGTGGAATTTCCCTCTAGTGGTGGAACTTCACTCTTAACTTCACTCTTTGATGAATCTACCCCAAACTGTATGACATTGATGAGTAAAAACAGAATTTCACTAAATGACTTAATTGAGTACTAAATGACACTGCACTACCTTTTCTGGGAAGAATGGTTTTTATGGCACTCTTATTACGAACAACTACACAACCTCCTCTAAATAACCTGGTCATATTGTATACAGGGAGCATAAGTAAGTGATCATACAAATATATACAGTAACTGATACTCATTTAATGCTAGCAGTAATAATCCTGTAATTAGAAATTGCAGACTTGACTATAGTAAATTAATAGATGGATAAGTGTACTACACCATCTATCCTGCATGCTAACTGTTATCATGACTCTAGGGGGCAGATTTACTAAATTCACACGAAGGATTCGAAGTTCAATCGAATTTTCAAAAAGATTCAAATGTTTTTGAAGACCACTTCGAACCAGTGAATTTTGAAAATTTGATCGAATTGAATGATTCAAATGATTCGTATGAATTTTAATCTAATATTCGACTATTCAACTGTCGAAGTACTTCCCCTTTATTTTAAAATTTTTATTCGACTGCCAAGTACAGTATGCCAAATCAAAGCTACCAAATTGGGTTTCATTATTTTTGATCGAATAAAAAATATTCGATTGATCGCTAAAATCATTCGAATCGATTGATTCAAACTATTTATCGATCGAATATTTCCTAATTTCCGAAATGCGGTAAAATTCTTCAAATTCGATATTCCCTGCCTATTCACATGGTCGAATTTCGAATTTTTTTCAATTCTAAGTTCAACCCTTAGTAAATCAGCAGTGATGAATTACAACATTATGGGGCAAATTCACTACGCTCCGAAAATTCACTAGCATTGGCTTCGCTAGCGTTCGCCACACTTCACCAGGCTAATTTTTGCCAGCACCACGCAAATTCACTAAAGTGCGAAGTTACGCTCAGGTCAGCGAACGGTAGCGTAGTTACGCCAGTGTTACTTTGCCAGGCAAAGCGCAGTTACTCTAGCATACGGTGGGAGCTTAAGCGTATAATAGAAGTATATGTTACAACCACTACATTCCACTATACAAGCCCAGGAAACCTTTAATAAGTTAAATAAAGTTGTCCTATTGCCCTACATGTGCCCCCTATATAGTTGTGTTGCCATATGTTAGGAAATGTAGGGGGGAAGGAGGGTAACCCCCCCAAAAAAAACAATCTTTTTCAGACTATCACCCTCCAATGGTAAAACATGCCAGCATTTTTTTTTCTGAGAGTTAGAAAAATTTTTTATTCAATCTCCGCCTGATCTGACCAGGCGAAGTAAAGTCTAACGTAAGTGGTAAGTTTCAGGAAAAAGTTGATCTTAGTGATCTGGCGTAAGGGTGCGAAGTTGCGCAAGTCTATCTACTTTGCTAGCAAAAATTCGCCAGAGTCGGTGTTAGTGAATTTTGAAGTTGCGAAATGACGTCACGCTGGTGAATTAGCGCTAGCATTAGACGCTTCGCACTTTAGTGAATTCGGGCCTATGTGAGCTACATTAAACAGACCCCATAATCTGCCAATGTTCCCTCTAAGGTGAGGCCATTGCACACACAAAAAAAAATTGCACAAATATACGAAAAGGTATTAGAGGGATAATTGGTATCTGCCACAGTACTCTATAAATAATAACTGGAATTTTTATTGAGGGTACTTTTCGACTGATATGGTACCATTTTATAAAAGAACTTTTGAATGTCTCTTCCAAACAGATTTTTGTATCTACTAACAATAAACATTCTAATCAATTACATTTTTTGCTGTACTGATAAGGTGTGTCACACTGTGCATGATTTTTATGGGGACAATTAATCAGTGCCTTGGTGCATATTCTGAAAATTTTATGACATTAGAGGCCTGTAAAATAAAGAACAAGGTCACAATGAACAGTCTCCATCTCAATGTTGGTTGTAATATTCCTGATTTTTTTTGAGCTAATGCTAGACTTTTTTTTTTTTACAAAACAACACTTATTTTAGGCAGATATATGGAAAGAAATGCAGTATATAGTCAAAATTATAAAGTTGCATGGCAAATGCAATTACCAATTTAGAATTTATACTGATAAAAATTTATTTAAAATAAGGAGCTGGTTTCATTTGTATATTAACCAATATCAAATGCACTCTCCCTAAATTTACAGTTCCTTTTGTAGGGAGTTCCTTTTGGTTTTTATAAAGTTATTTCTAAATGCCTTGCTTATACAGACTGATCTATTTGTGATACTCCAGGCTGGAACATTTCTTTCCTATAAGGTGGAGGGACGTTAATGGAAGTTGACCACATCCACTTTTTAAAAACGCATCCACTTTAAACCACACTCATGTTACCACAAGAATGTTTAAGACCATGACCACATTAATGGTGGTAACAAAATATGCGAAAAATTACAAGAATATTAAAACATGCCCTTAAATTCATATGCCTCCCCCAAAGTACATAGTTAAACACATTAGGGGCCCCTAACAACACATTCCAAATGCTAACAAACTCCCAGAACAAATCCCTACCAGGCTCAAGTCCTACAGGCAGAGTAGGGCACACAGAAGGAGCATAGGGCCAGCACATTTTGGCACACAGTCAGTCAGGGTAGGGCAGTCAGTATATGGCACACACAGGGAGCATAGTATGACACACAGATTGTCAGAGTATGACACATACAGAGAGCATAAGGCAGGAAGAGTATGGCACACACACGGAGCATAGGGCAGGTAGGGTATGGCACACACAGGGAAGGCAGCATAGACCAGAAGACATAGAAAGCTACCTGAACTACTTTAATATGAACAGTTCATACTGTACTACTGGTGCTTTACGGGTGTGAACAATAGGGGTTTTAAAAGAGTTTACAGGTGTGAACAATGAAGAACTTTTGAGGTGTAAACAATGCAGGGGCCAATTAATCTCGGCAGTGATACCTTTTCAAGATTTCACAGAGGTAAGCAGTCAGAGCAGCTAGTAATAAGCAAAAGTGAATTTATTAAAGTATACTAAATGTAAAGGTTCTGCAAATTTTTTATGTTGCTTATAATAAGGTGAAATTATGATTAGGTATAATCTGTTAAAGTATCACTGACTCAGCACACAGTTTTAGCCTTGCCAAGGATGCCGTCCTTATGAAACATATTTATAAAACATCCATCTGCCATATAATTCTCTAAAAACAAGCCAGACTGGGCAAAGACTAGCAGTCTAGGTATGGTCTGTTTGAGGATGAGGCCAGCCATCCAGAGCTGTAGATTAAGATAGAATTCTTTAGCTAAATGTTTTTGAGGCCTTGCACCATAAACCATGTAAGCATAGCTACTGTATTTCCCTGTAAAGAAATCTGAAAAGAATACAAGAATTCAATAGCCTTTTAATTCAGTTAACCGTTTCTACATGAAGTATAGTCTATGTCAATGTGTCTCTGTCTTCAATATTTATTTTTAAAGACCACTTCTTCACACTTAGCTGTATGTTACATAATTAAAACTGGATTTGGTTCCCGGTCTTAACTGGTAGAAACTCATTTATAAACTTTACATATATAATATATTTTAATAGAGTCTTGACTCCGAGGTTAGTATTATGAACACATTTATTTTGCTAGAGATACATTAATCTCCATATAGCAGGACACAGATTTACTCAGGCATAAAGAGAAAGGCATTACAGTACATTAACTATGCACTATAGTTTAGACAAATTTTAATTGATTGCATTATGATATGCAATGCATGATATGAAAGAATGAAGAATTTAATGATTTTGGCTGCTCATTGTACATTTAACATCGTATTGATCTGAAATCTTATGCAAAATATTTTCCCAGCATGCTTCCAGGGAGGGAGGACATAATCCTACTTGATGCTAGCCCCTCAGATGTCTCCATTACAATATTTTTTATCATTTTGAACTTGGTCATTCAGTTTCTTTCTGACTTCAACCTTTTAAATCCTGTAGATAATTTCACAGTTACTGTGTATTTCAACAAGGTATTAATAGGCAAAAACATGGTGCTTTTAATTAGATGATTCTCTCTAAGGGTGTCTCAATGTAATTCTTATTGATCTTGAGATTACATTTTTTTACCTTTTCAACAATTCCTGGAGCTGATGTTAGGATAGGAAAGCTATAACCCCAAAATGAATAATTGAACAGATATAGCAACAGTCTATATCAAATAAAGTGGTATATTAAAGAATCTTACCAAACTGGTATATATATTTAAGTAAATATTGTCCTTTTACATCTCTTGCCTTGAACCACCATTTCGTGATAGTCTGTGTGCTGCCTCAGAGATCACCTGACCAGAAATACTACAACTCTAACTGTAACAGGAAGAAGTGTGGAAGCAAAAGACACAACTCTGTCTGTCAATTGACTCATGTGACATAACAAGTTTAGTTTGTTTGGTATCATATGATTCCAGGGGGCTGTCCTTATTTTTTAAAATGTCAATTTTCTATTTATGATTACCCAATGGCACATGCTACTAGAAAAGTATATTTTTATGAAAATGGTTTCTGTACATGAAGCAGGGTTTTACATGAGCTGTTTTATGCAATATCTTTTCATAGAGACCTACATTGTTTGAGGGCTATAGTTTTCCTTTAAATAGAAAATAGTAAAGAACTAATAGCACAATCTGGTTTATGCAGTACAAGGCTGCAATATTTAGAGCGATATTTTCAGCTTATTTGTACTTTTTATTTAGACATTTTTATTTCACAGTGCAGTAGCATACTAGATAGCAAGTGCTCTTCAATTCCTTATGAAAGTTAAAAAAAAGAAAATATTTAAAAACTGGAATCAGAATAGTTGAACTGTGCTTTGTGTAATGATATGGCATGGAAAGGTTGTATCTCATAGCCATGCAAAAATGTGTTCTTTTAAAATCCAAATATGCCATAGTTAACAATTGAGGTCTTCACCTAACCAATGTTGTGTGCAAAGAGCACTTAGCTTGGGAGCATCCAAAGGGCTGCCTCTTTTCTCCCCTAAGTTTAATTTATGCACCACAAAATGTATGAATAGAAGGAATACAGTAGGAATACAAATTTCACGAATAACTCCCTATTGTTTGCAGATCTATTAGAAACAGATCAGGTAATAACACAAGTAGGGATGTACCAAATCCACTATTTTGGATTCAGATGAATCCCTGAATCCTTAGAGAAAGATACCAAACCAAATCCAAACCCTGATTTGCATATCCCAATAAGGGATGGGAATAGAAAAAGTGAAAAATAAAATTTTACTTCCTTTTTTGTAACGAAAAGTCATGTGATTGCAAAACTTAGGATTCAGATTTGGTTCGGCCAGGCACAAGATTCAGCCAAATCTGAATCCTGCTGAAAAAGGCCAAATCCTGACTGAATCGAATCCTGGATTTAGTGCATCTGTAACACAAGTCATATTGTGGTAAGTCAGTTGCAGCTGAAAGGTTCAGTGCTTTATGATGATCCAGAAACTAAATGTGCCATTTGCCTAAACCATCTGTTCTTGAAGCTAAACATGTACATATTGGAATTGGCATATTTAAGAATTCCCTAAGCAAAGGGTAAAACTGCATCCAGGTTACAGTCAAAGTCTCATTTTGATTAATTGGTGCTTCATGCAACTCTGCAGCAATCATTATTCAATATTCTGTTAGCATCTTTTCCAAGAGTAAAAAAAAGAGAGAGAGATGTCAGAGTCAACTAACTGTGATCTTCTGTGGATTAGCAAACTCCAGATGATAAACAGGGCAGATGGCAAACTTTATCAAAAGCTTTTATTATTTCTTATTGACGTAGCCATTTAAGAAATCTTTGCCTTGTCTTTGAATTGTTAAGTGGAAAGCTGTGCTGGCCTGGAGAAAGCTGTATATCTTTCTAACACGGGGCATTACCTCATAACAGCAGTTATTAAAGAATTGTGCCTCCACTGAAAAATCAAAATGCCAGACATTAATACATATAGTAATTAAGTGAAAAATTGTCTATGACGTCTTTAGTATGTCATGTGGGAAAATGGTAATGGGCTACATGTAATAGGACTTATTGCGTACCAGGAGCAATTATCTGGAACTGCATTTTGTTGTGTGGTGAAGCATAACATAGCAATTTGTTGTTCAGTGAAACACCTAAATAGAAGGGATCATTTATCTGCTTTATTCCTTCTCTGGCTTTCCAGATGGAATATAAGGTCAGAGTGGCTTTTTACAATCTTGAATGGGAGTCTTCAAGCTAAGTAAAAGCATTTATGTACTTCATATAATTAACTGTTCATTGCAGAATATTATGACACTCATAGCTTTTTTTTTATATCTTAAGTCAGAGCCACATGGGTCATTTTAATTTCTGCTACTAGCAGCTCAGATCAAACGTCCTGCTACTTACTGTAGGTCAGTGGGAAGAAATGCACATCGATCCTGACCCATTATTATCATACAAAGAGATAGCAACACAATTTTGTGAAATAATAGTGATATCAATGGGATTTTACAAAGGACAAAATAGTTAGTGAGCTATACCAGGTAAAGAAAAGACATTTCTTTTTATATTCTTTGTCCCATACAGATATTGGTATCCGATCGTACGAATTCATTGAGAAATCGGATATCGAGCAAAATGATAGCCTAAAACAATTCGATAAGCATTCAATGGTTGAATGCTTATCGAATTTCTAATTTGGGGAATAATAGTAAATTTGCCTCTAAATGTTACCTATGGGTCATGTTGATAATTTTTTGCTGAAACAAGGATCGTTGCTAGGGAGATTCCAGGAAACTGAACCAGCTGGGAGAAAGAATAGTCGTAGTCAAGAACACACAAGTCAAGCCTGAAGATCCATCCAACTGAGCAGAGGTACCAGAGAGAGAATCAAAGCCGAAAACCAGAGAAAAAAAAAATGAAGATCAGAACCAAAGAAATCAAGCTGAGTTAACACTGGGAGTTACTTCTAGGAAGAACGCTAAGTATAACAGCGCACCGCCCTTAAAAGGCCAGGAGGGTGGCCCGAAAACTCCGGAACAGAGTAGCAGTGCCTAACAGGCTGTATAAATTTACTAATAAAGGACTGTTATACTCTGCTGATCCTCGGGCTACCAAATCATAGCAAAAGGGTCAGAAAGAACAATGATTTCCCTCCAAGTTACCTTTTCAGTGTGGTTTTAAATATAAATAAACGTTAATATATAGTAATTTGCTCCAACTGGGTGAAATTGTGTGTGAACACCTAGTCATCTATACAAAGTACGTCACACGTAAGAGCTATTACTTGCTCCAATGCTAAAACAGTAATTATTTTCCACATTAGATACTACTTAAGCATTTCACATGAAACATTTAACTGGGTGAAGCAAAATCATTGTGGTATATATACAGATAGAGTCACTTGGATTTGTAAGTTAAATGCGTCGTGACTCAGGGTTAATTGAAGACACTGTGTTATCTAAAGTCATCTTAACTCATTTAATGCATTTAACCTTTTCATTAGCATACCAAAACACCATTGTTTTCAATGGTGAACTCTTTAATTGGATGGGATGCTGTGACACAATATTCTGTGCTAAGTGGGATAAATGAGATAGATGAGTTAAGTCACAACGCATTTAACTCACCATCCAAAGTGATTGCATTTGTATGTCATCAGAGTGAAGTAAGTGAGCCTACAATGAATTCTTTTTTTAAGTCAATCAACCCATTATTTTTTTTGTCTTGCAATGTGTTACATAGCAATCCCAAAAGTTTGCTTATGTCTACTCAATTTTAGATTTGTTATAAATTCTGGACATGTAACTAGGTTTGTAACCAATTGAAAGTATTTAATTAACAATAAAAATCCTAGATCAATGAGTTTAGATATGTAGATCAGACTGATAAGGAAAACACTTTCAGTCTTCTACAGAACAGTAATTGCAGAGCAAACATCTTCTTCACACATCGCAAATTCAGACTGGCTGTTAGGCTACCCATTCAGGCAAAGAAGATAGATGAAAAATTCAGGTACTATATATTTTTCTCTTCATGGATGTATCAAAGATATAGCAACATTTTGTAATGTGACATCTTTATTTGTTGTCACAAAGTTTGCACAAAAAAAATTACTGTACGAAACTTAGAAGAATACATAGTCATGGCAGAACTTTTAATTTTAAACACTGTCAACAAAGGGCAAAGTCCTCTTTCACAAATGCTACTTTATTTAAATATAAAAAAATGTAGTTTGTTATCCAAAATGTTAAAGACCTGCTGTTTTCTCATGTAGCACCATTGTTTATGCTTGGTTTGTTTAGTTAAAAAAACTATACCCCCAAAATGAATAAACAGATAGTTTATATCAAATTAAGTTGCATATTAAAGAGTCTTATCAATTGGAATATATATTTAAGTAAATATTGCCCTTTTATGTCTCTTGCCTTGAACCACCATTTCATGAGGGTCTGTGTGCTGCCTCAGAGATCACCTGACCAGAAATATTTCAACTCTAACTGTAACAGAAAGAAGTGTGGAAGCAAAAGACAGAACTCTGTCTGTTGATTGGCTCATGTGACCTAACTTTATAGTTTGCTTGGTATGTTTGTGTGTACCATTGAATACTATGATCCAAGGAGGCTGTCCTTATTTTTTAAAATGGCAATTTTCTATTTATGACTACCCAATGCACATGCTACTAAAAAAGTATATTATTAAGAAAATGGTTTATCTATATGAAGCAGGGTTTTACATGCAATTCTTCCAGCGAACACCATGGAGCGATCATCTTCTGACTTCTTCAAAATTTCCCAGTGCAAACTTTTCACACTACTGCACATGTGCAGCCGCAAGAAAAAAGAAGTTGCAACATGATTCCTCCATGGTACTCGATGGAAGAATCCTGGGCCAATGCAGTTTCTTCTTCATTCTTGTGGCTGTTCATGCATACTTGTCTGATTTTTGTTTTACTTAACTAAACAAACCAAGCATAAATGTTTTATTTCAATGCAGATGTTTATTAAGTCAGTAAATTTTTTCTATCTCTTTAATGTTAGCAGTTATAGCTATAGCTTACAATCTTAGAGCTATAGATTAGCAGCAGCTCGAAAATAATGCAATGCTACCATCTATTTTCATAAATGTGTTCTTTTAATTTATTTAAAACTAAAGGTTTGGGTTATTTTATTTTTTAGAATCAAGAATGACTGTGGAATTAATGTTAACATGTGTATTATACAGTATAAATGAAGCAGGACCAATCCAAAGCAGTAATTATAACTACAAAGTGCTTTATTGGTGAAATTCGCACCCCAACATGTTTTGGGCTAGGCCCTTTATCAAGCCCTTTATCAGGTCCTGCTTCCTTTGACCGTTAACCAAATGTATTTTGGGGTGTGGACACAGGACACCCTGCAGGAGAATCCGACCATACTTGGTGTAGTGAGCTACAGTTTTTGTTATTATTAGTATACAGTATAAACCAGGTAAACAGAAGTATTTATGTAAAGGGAATACCACAGCCCTTTATGTAGGGATGTTATTCCAGCTGTTATATCTGTAGAAAGAAAGAACAAAGAAAGTACTAATGGCTCTGCTGGGCTCTCAAATACATATTCCTTGCAGGGCTGTGATGTCAAGTACATTTGTACAACCACTCTTCCTTATACCAACTGAGTAGGTGTTAAAGTACATGTGAGAAATGATTGCAAATCTGTTGTGATAATTAGAAACCATTCAGTGCTGGCTTAGAAGTCCTTTTTTCCTTCTGTTTGCTAGTATTTTTATACAGCTAAAGCAGACAGGGATCTGAAGTTCTGAAATGTAGAGATCGGTGCAACGCGACGCGCGCCAAAAAGTGCCGCGACTCGTTTCACAAATTTTTCGCCTAATTCGCGAATTTTTCGGCGGGATAGATTCACCCATCACTACTGAAAAGCATATAATTGGTAGAACTCAGATGGCTAGATACAGTGGTGCACTATATATGTATATATGTAGGACATTCTTTCAAATATGCTAACAAATCCCATGTTTTTTGTTTCTCTTTGTAATTTATTTGGTAAAAGCTAAACTATAATGTTAGTTGTAAAGGAGGTGACTGCTACTGTGTCTGTCCTTAAAATATAATAGATTTAGGAATCTCTCATGATAGCAGAAGCCTCCTTGAGGAAAGGAAGGTATATCATGGTAAAACCCCATGAGGTATTATAGATCTGGATGTCATGCACATAACCCTCCAAATGTATCCTTAGTCAGTTATTCTTTGCTGTGTCCAAAATACAGCTTTTTGTCCCTTAATTCCAGCATCATTGCAGTCCTAAGGGGTTGACTTGATTGGGCAATTAAGCTGCACCGACCAAAATTGTGCCTGATTCGTCAAAATTACTGCAACTTCACAAGCATATTGTAATATATCAAACAGAATTGCATGAAAGTCTGCCTGACGTCATTTTCAGTGTTTTGCATGCAAGTGGTGTCTGCGCTATTTTCTATTGCTGCAAGTATGCCAATTGCCAATTGTTGCTGTGTGCAAAGGGAACCCTGGAGCTACTGTGTGGTGGTGAGGTGGTAATGCTCAAGTGTTCCCCTTCAACAATAGATACAATAGTTCTTGATTCAGAGCATAAGCCAGAAAGGACTGAGCGGCACCGAGAACAGTTATATTGAATTACAAACAGTTGGTGCACTCAAAACCAAACAAGGTACTGCCAGGGTGCTAGGTTATATAATAAATATAACGCATCAAAAGAAACCTCTCTCAGGTCTTGTATAAAAGAACAAAAGAAAAAAGTTTTATTTTATTTTCGGCTCTTAAAAATGCCTGATAAAGGCTTGTGTTTAAGATCCGAAACGTTGAAATAAAACTTTTTACCGATAAGGGGTCTTTGCATCCTGGCTCTTCATTTCTTAAGTATATTAAAACTCATTTCAACAATAATTAAACCCAACTGGATTGTTCTACCTCTAATAATAATTAATTACATATTAATTGGGATCAAGTACAGGGTACTTTTTTATTATTACAGAGATAGAATTTTGAATTATTTGACTTAAAAGGTGTTACGAGAGGAGTCCCAAAGTCAGAGCTAACTACAAGGTCCCGGTCGTGGCTTGCGGAGGAGCCCGCACATTTGGATGCACTTTTAATGGATTTTTTTTCTGGAAGAAAATATTACAAATAGATTGTATAAGCAAGAAAATTGCTACCTTGGTCATATAACATGAAAAAACTCCACACAACCAAAACCATACTAATTTTCAGTAATTATAGGTAGATTTACACAGCTTGTGAGAAACATTAGAAATGATGTGGGTGTATTGTCTGCAGTAGCTCTCTGTAGTTTATTGGGAGGGATAGTCAGTAAAGGTTACTATCTAGCTTTACTGGAAGAAGCTAGACCACTGTGTACTTGAAAGCATAAAAAATACTAGAATAACAAAGAAGAATAATGAAAAACAAATTGCACTTCTCCCCTAAGTCTCCAACTAGTGTTCTAAGTGACTTCTGCATGTGCATCACCCACCATAGCTTCTCTGAATTTGAGTTTACCATAGAAATCTGTATTTTCTTTTATACTATAGTTGTCTCATGCATTCTTATTGAAATCATAGTGGTACCTTTCAATTCAAGATAATTGACTCAACATTAGTGATGGGCGAATCTAGGCAGAAATTCGCGAAAAATTTGCAAAACGACATGCGTCTCGTTTTTGACGCGTGTCTCGTCGTTTTCGCTGCTGGCGAATAAACTCCCCCATCCCTACTCAAGATTTATCTTGCAATTCTTATAGACATCAACTTACAAGTAGCACAAATTTTCATCTAGTGATTTGTGTATGCCAGATACTTCTTGTACCTTATGTTACTAAGAAATGTTTCTGCAGTGTATAGTTGACTTAGTTATGTTCTATAGCTAATTAATGGAGTTCTTTTATTAACACTGGGCAGTTGTCAGATATAGTCTGGAATCAAACGCTGGAGTGTTTTTTGAATCATGCCTGCATTAATCCACTGAGTCAGTGGGGGCTTTCTGATTTGTTGTGGGTCAGTCATCTGGATGGTCATGTTACCTTTCCCTGCTGATCTCTTCCTCTGATCCAGCATCTGATTCCCTTGCCTGGTTCCTGCCTGTATTATTGTCCATGTTCCCACCTGGTCCTCTGTTCTGTGCCCTTGTTCCTTTGCTTCAGTCCTACTTGCCTGGTTTCTGTTGGGACTCCTGGTATTTGACCTCAGCCTGTTTCTATGACTACTCTAGGGCTTCAGTCTGCCCCTGACCGCGGCCAGTTAATTGAACACTCCTTGTTAGCCACTTGCCTCTGACCATGGGCCTGGTAAAAGGACTTGTACAACAACGTTGTATTTGGCCAGCTGTATGCCTTCTTCCTTCAATAACAAATAGTCTTAAATCAACATGTCCTCTGCCTACCATAAGTTGCTGTGTTACACAACATATTGGATTCTACCGGCTAGCCACTCACCTGTAACTCAGCCTGACAACTGAAAGCCACTTAGGCATTAATCATAGCATCCAATAAAATTTTTACTTCTATTGTTCTACTGGCAGAGCTAACCATTGCTTGGGTTCTATGGGTTAATGCTCAGTTGCAAATTTGCCCAGTGTTGGTAAATGAGCCTGAATACTGTGTTTAGTGAGCAAGGAGAAGTCCAATCAACCTTAGAACACAAAGGTTTCAACTCAGAGGATAATTACAGTAGAACAAGCACAAGATTATTGTTCCATAAGTTGTGTCAACCCTTTGATTAATTGGTTCCTAGGCTCAGGATTTCTATTTTACATGAGTACTAGGTTCTATGAATGGAAACAAAGCATTCATTTATAAAAAATTATGAAAACTAAAACAGAGAAAAAGCTAAATGAAGCCCTTAGCCTTTGCAATGGGTAAGGAAAAAAAGAACCAAATGGAAGAAATAGAGTTCTTTTATGAGTAGAAAGTACCCTACCTTCCAAATGATCAATTTGTGACTAGGATATACACTTAGGAGATGATTACAGTAGCACTCAGGTAATTCCCAAATAGGTATATATGTTTATAGTGGTGCAATAGTCACCTGGACATTATCAATGCGGTAATGAAGTAGAACAAGTTTTTTGGCTCCCAATTCTGCTTCATTGCTCCCTGATTACAGTTGTATATCATTGTCTTCAGGAGATCATCTCACTGTAAATGAAGATGAAATCTTATATTCCAACTTTGAACTACAAGAAGGTCCGAGGAAAATACAGGAAAGGTCTTACATTTAGTGATGGGCGAATCTGTGGCGTTTCGCCGAAAAATTCACGAATTTTCAGCGAAATTCGCGAAACGGCGAAAATTTTTTCGAAACGAGTCGCACTGATGTTTTGTAGCGCGCCCAAGTTGACACGTGCCCAAGTTGATGCGCGCTTATTTTGACGTGCGTCAGAATAGTTTTGACGCACAGTGCAATGTAATAAAACTGCCAGGTGAAATTCATACCCCCAACGGTCCCTTTTTTTGGAGGGACATTCCCTCTTTTGACAGCACAACCTGCAGTCCCTCATTTCATTTGTATTGGAAAGTCCCTCTTTTCTCTGCACGGAATAGCCAGAAAAAGAAAGAAGTTTCTAACTTAATTGGCTTCTGGTAGAGAGCCTAGAAGAACAGCTAACAGGTGCAAAAAAGATGCTTTTTAACTATTTTGATATTAAAAATAAGTAATTGATTGTATTTATAACAGTTTATATAAGGAGAAATATTTTCAAACTTTCATAACCTGCCAAATTTGGTAAATCGAACATGTTAATTAGTGGGTGTGGCCACAAAAATGGGTGTGGTCAAAATGCTGCAGCGCTACGTATGAAAAAAAAAATTCTGTCCCTCTTTTTACTTCCAAAATGTTGGGAGGTATGGAAATGTGAAAAAAAATTGTATGGCATCTTTTGCTTTGCGTGTGA
This sequence comes from Xenopus borealis, assembly GCA_024363595.1. NCBI lineage: Eukaryota > Metazoa > Chordata > Amphibia > Anura > Pipidae > Xenopus > Xenopus borealis. The sequence goes on along the minus strand of CM044434.1, from coordinate 96,409,449 downwards.
ATGTTCTGAATAGCATTGGAGTCAATGAGAAGAGCAATTTACATGCGTGTTTCACTTATTATATACACATGCCCTGCATTGTTAGTGGACTCTTATCTTTTCAAAAGAAAAAAAGGCCTCCCATTTTGCCAGCTTCTTAAAAACATCTGTGATTATTATTTAAAATAGTGAAACATTAAAAAGTCATATTTTAATATATATTAATTTATTTTTTAAAATATTTTTCACTGCACAGATTGTGCTGTTTTGAAGTGAAGCGACGAACTCGACGTGCAATGAACTCGGCAAATGTCGGAAATTCGCCGCGAATTTGCCGCAAATTTATTCCCCCATAACCACTTTCATTTCCTAAACCTTACATGTCTGCATTCAGCACAGGAAATATTTTCCAGGGATTGGTACATTGTAGGTAATTCAGGGAGATTTTATTTATTTTTCTGCAGCTTATTAAAATCATCATCATAAGTGACAAACTAAAGCCTCAGGCAAATACAAGTACCTGTTCCGTTGTACATGCCATAGGTTGTTTATTTCTGTCAACTTGTCCAGAAGGGTCAAAAATATTTGCTGCTCTTGGCATGGTTCTACCTATATTGCAAAATATTGCTATATTGGTAACTGAAACATTTTCTAAAACCTAAGCTTTTCAGACTTTGTCTTTATATACACCAATGACATAGGACTTGGAAATTTGTGTATACATTATGTTGGAAATTGGCTGACATCAGGGCTGCCATTAGAAATCACGGGGCCCCGCACAACAAAATTGTCGGGGCCCCCTGGG
>CM044434.1:96348363-96406474 GCA_024363595.1 Xenopus borealis | reverse complement strand
AGCCCCGGGCCCGGGACACTTGTCCCCCCAGTCCCCCCCTGATGGCGGCCCTGGCTGACATAATCAGAGTATTTATTGAAATAGGCACCTTAAAACTGAACATGTAAGGGTTGATGGAACTTAAGATGAGTCACTTATTCTGGCTGTAAGCAAGATGACACTTTAGATACTGGCTAGATGGACAACTTTCTCATGGTGTTAAAACATGGTAAAATTGGTGTCAGAAATGACGACCATAGACAGCTACCAGTAAGTTTCTGTGAGAAACTTGCTGGTGAACACTGCAGGCAGTATTTACTAAATGGAACACACTTGTTAAAAGACTTAAAAGCCAAGCTGGCTACCTACGTATGTTGACAGGCTATGGAAGACTGAAGATAAGCAGCCAATTACTGTGGACCAGGCCCGGACTGATGATATATCGACTTAGGCAATTTCCCGAAGGGCCGCTACACTTACTAATGAAATGGGCTGGGCACAGGTAGAGAGAACAGCGTGCAGCCTCTGCTTCTCCCTTCACACAGTAAGCTGCCATATGTTCTGCCCTCCTCGTCCTGTGATTAGCTATCAGACAGGGAAGGGCAACATACCTCTGATTGACCAGAAGACAGGGTGGGAGGCGTCAAGTGCTGTTTCTGTGAAACACGAAGCTCCAGGGAGAGAGGTAGAGGGAGGGGGACTGTGTGTCAGTGTGTGTGTGTGTCAGTGTGTTTGTGTCATTGTGTGTTTGTGTCAGTGTGTGTGTGTCAGTGTGTTTGTGTGTCAGTGTGTGCTTGTGTTTGTCAGTGTGTGTTTGTGTGTGTCAGTGTTTGTGTGTGTGTGTCAGAGTGTGTGTGTCAGTGTGTGTGTGTGTGTGTGTGTGTCAGTGTGTGTTTTTGTGTCAGTGTGTGTTTGTGTGTGTGTCAGTGTGTGTGTGGGGGGAAGGGGGGCTGCTTTGATTTTACTTCCCCGGGCTTATTTTTACTCCCAGTCTGTCTCTGCTGTAGACCCACTTTGGGCATCACCAAAGATGTTACAAGGGCTCAACAATGGAACACACAGCTGCACTATGGCTACAAGTTGCATCATGTAGTAAATAAAGAGAGCCAGCTACTGTTAGCAGTTTCAGATACTTTGCACCAAGTCTGTAAGAATTAGGTTAGTAACCAAGAATATTAGAGATTAACTAATTAACTAGGAGAGATACTAGTGACTGAAACATGTTCATGTTCCTTTCTGCATAAAGGATAAGTCATTACACTAATAGCATCTTCCCTTGTTATGTGTCAGTGAGAGTAATGTAATCTTTTTCACAACTTGAAATGTGTAATTAAATGATATAAAACATAGCCTTTTGTATTCTAAGCTTGTCTTGTAAGAAACTACTATAAACAAGTGATAAGGAAGCAGATCATTATTAATTATTATTCTTTTCAAAGTAGGCGGCCAAAGTATTTATAAATATGCACTCAAGTAACATGACATTTGTAACAAAGCCATTTCAGACATAAAAAATGTTACTTTCACAAGAGCAGTTGCCAGTAGCAACCATGTATTTTCCTTTATTTTCTATCTTATAATAGACAGTTCAAAAATAATAATCAATTGTTATTGGCAACTGCTCTTGAATCAGGTTGATGGTATACACCAGGTATCAGATTTCAATTTGTAAGTAAAGTCATTTAAAAACTAATATACTTGCATAAATATTAATTTCAATCATATCCCATGGTTGGAAGTCTAATTTAGCTGAGGCAACTTTCAATAATACAGGACATGGCCAAAGGCTATTATATAAATAGCCTCAGCTCTGAGTCACTTTTCAGTCACTGGAGAATGTTACACAGTCAATACGTCTGCCTTGTATGTATTTAAGTTGAAATCAATTGAAAACAACCAGCAATGTTGTAATAATGTCCCCACAGAGCACATGACCCATGTTAAAAAAAAAAAAAACAAGAAAATTTCAGATTATTAATAATGCCAAAAAAATAAATGATGCTTCTATGTTTCTTGTTTGTACAGGACTTTCCAAATTTTAAATGGAAGTTAGAAATGAGAACAACATTATCCTACTGTAACATTGCATTATATTAACTATTTAAAGAAATTTTCCCAAAATGTATAGTATATACCTGAACCAAAATACTTGGTTGATCACAACCCAGATCGTTCTAATTATTTGAAAAAACAGATCGTTTTTTGGTATGTATATTAGGGATGCACCAAATCCAGGATTCGGTTCAGGATTCGGCCAGGATTTGCATATGCAAATTACGGCCAGGGAGGGACATCACGTGTCTTTTTGGCACAAAACAAGGAAGTAAAAAATGTTTTCCCCTTCCCACCCATAATTTGCATATGCAAATTAGGGTTCAGATTCGGTTCGGTGTTCAGACGAATCTTTCAGGAAGGATTTGGGGGTTCGGACGAATCCAACATCGTGGATTTGGTGCATCCCTAATGTATATATTTGCAATTTGCAGTTTCAAGTGACTTAGATTTACCCTAATTGGAGATTTTAATTTACCATGTGACAGGCTTATTTGACACTCCTAGCATTATATAAAGAAGGGAAAAGACATGCTAAATCCCTCTGTACAGTATTTGATTTCTAGTATACCCCATAAAGTCCAATGCACCAACCTCCAATAATATATGCAAGAAGGAATTTTTAACATTACACAAGTAACTACAGCTGAGTATCTGAAGAAGAACGGATATTCTATAGCTAATATAAGTAATTCTAAAACAACTGGACTTGCTGAGTGATCATTAAGACGTTTCAATACTCATACAAGCAGCTTCATCAGTTCAACTGACTGGTGTGGGAAGTTCTCAGCATATAAACTCTTCCACTAATCTAATCATAATGGCACATTGCAACTGAAGAAGCTGCTTGGATGAGTAGTGAAATGTCTTCAATGATTACTCAGTTAGTCCAGTTGTTTTAGAATTACTTATATTACGTATATATACCATGCCCTGGATGAATGAAAATCTTCATAGTGAAATTCTATAGAGAGTTTAGTGTAAAAATATAGGATAACAACTTATACTTAAGGGTAAAATAGGAAATTGTGTTTTTTTTATTTATCTAAAACCGATCTCATGTAAATTTATATTTTTTGAAAAATAATTATTTTATGGAATCATAATCCTTACCAAAAGAATATTTATTGCTGGAGTCATCCTTGGGAAGAAATTTCTCTGTAAATTATTTTAAAAGCAAATTCAAAAAGAAAAACAAATAAACCAATTAATTTTTGAGAATTTGAATACAGGTATGGGAACTGTTAGCCAGATTTCTTGACCTGAGGTTATATATATATATATATATATATATATATATATATATATATATATAGCATGCAGGCTGTGACAGCACTCCAAGAAAGTATTCCAACAGGTTCAGAAGATCAAATAAATTGGAAGTTTATTTGTGATCCAACGTTTTGACTCCACACAGGAGCCTTCGTCATATATATATATAATGGCTATTTCTTTAAATTATTTAAAAAAAAATTGGATTATTTGAGTAAAATGGGGTCTATGGAAGATGGCCTTTCTATAATTCAGTGCTTTCTGAATAATGGGCTTCCAGATGGGTCCCATGTCATAGTAAAATATATTTTCTTTTTTTTGTTAAGATTCACAAACATTACAATCTGATGGGTTTTATAGAGAAAAAACACTTTCATCTGTAATATGCGTCTGTGTCTACAGTAGCAGAGAAAAATGCTAAATGCAGATAAAATAAAACTTAACTTTGTACTACATTGTTTTCTACTCCTGTTGGTATTGGGCCACAGTAAAGAATTATGTAAGTTAGTGCATTTAATGCCTTGTGGGGAAAACCTCTGGTTTAAAAATGGTCGAACAGGATCAGTGCACCTCCCAATTACTTCTACAGCACCAGAACAACTTTTATTTGGAAAAGTTTTGCAGTTAAGGCTTTTTGCGGTTTTTACACTTAATAAAGCTCACATTTTTAGAAATGCAGGAAAACTTCAAACTTTTCATGGTTCGTGGAAAAAAAATCACCATTCCATTGTTAATAAATTGCCCCTGTAGTATCCGGCTACAGGATGCACATCAGCTGTGTTTCTAATTGCAGTATGGGCCTATGGTTTGGTAGATAAAGGGGTACTTCACCTTTAACATATACAGTATATTATAGAATATGCTTTTTTAGAAACGTTTCCATTGGTCCTAATTTTTATTTATAGTTTTCAAATTATTTGCCTTCCTTGCAACCAGCTTTCAAATCTGGATAGCCAAATAGTCAAAAACTATTGCACTTTGAGGCTGCAATTTTCTTTTTTATTGTTAAAGGAACAGTTCAGGGTAAAAATAAAAACTGGGTAAATAGATAGGCTGTGCAAAATAAAAAATGTTTCTAATATAATTAGTTAGCCAAAAATTTAATGTATAAAGGCTGGATATTGACTGGGGTAATGGGGTTGCCAAAACAGAGAAAGCTAGTAGGTTTGTTAATATGCTAAATGACAACTTTTTAGCCTAGCTTGTTCAAGAACCTACTAGGAATAACTCTCTTTTGGATCTTGTAATAACTAATAATACTGAGCTCATCTCAAGCATTTGTGTGGGTGAGCACTTAGGGAATAGTGATCATAACATGGTCTCCTTTGAGATTTTGTTGCAGAGGCAACTCTATAAGGGAGTAACTAAAACATTGAATTTCAGGCGTGCAAACTTTGACAGTATAAGGGCATCTCTGCAACACTGTTAAACACTGAACAAAAATGGGAAGTCTTTAAAATGCTGCTTAATAAATATATGTCAGTATATTCCAATTGTAAGCAAGGAACGTTGTTGCAAAACAAAACCTTTTTAGTTCAATAGGAGTGCTGGTGTTGAGGTGGGTAAGAAAAGACTTGTTTTTAAGGCTTTTAAGGTAGCTGGGACATCCGAATCATTTATAAGGTACAAGGAGGCCAATAAGTCATGCAAAAAAGCGATCAGGCAAGCTAAAATCGATATGGAAAAGGATATAGCAGTAAGCAGTAAAAAGAGGGGGGTCAGCTGGTTGATGAGAACTTTATTATCAGAGGGGGGTCAGCTGGTTGATGAATGAATACTTTTCATCTGTCTACACAAATGAGGAACCAGCTAATGAAGGTTTCCTTGTTAATAGTTCCAATTCTAATAATACATCCAATGATGCATGGTTCACACATGAGGAAATTCAAAAGAGACTAGAACATATTAAGATACACAAAGGTCCAGGGCCAGATGGGATTCACCCCAGGGTACTTAGCAAACTTAGCTCTGTGGTTGTGATTTCAGGATTCATTGAGGTCTGGCATGATGCCAAGAGACTGGCAAATTGATAATGTGGTGCCGCTATTCAAAAAGGTATCCCATTCTCAGCCTCAAAAGTATAGGCCAGTTAGTCTGACGTCGGTGGTAGGAAAGCTTTTTGAAGGATTAATAAAGGATAGGATACTTGACTTCATAGAAAATAACAATACTATGAGTTTGTGCCAGCATGGTTTTATGCGTAATAGATCTTGCCAGACTAACTTAATTTCTTTTGATGAGAAGGTAAGCAGGGACCTCAATTCTGGGATGGCTGTGGATGTGATTTACTTAGACTTTGCTAAAGCATTCGATACAGTGCCACACAGAAGGTTACTTGTTAAATTACAGAATGTTGGCCTGGAACATAGTATTTGTACCTGGATAGAGAACTGGCTTAAAGATAGACTACAAAGAGTGGTGGTAAATGGAACATTTTCTAATTGGACCAGTGTTGTTAGTGGGGTACCACAGGGTACTGGGTCCCTTGCTTTTCAACTTGTTTATTAATGACCTGATGTGGGCATTGAAAGTATGGTTTCTATTTTTGCAGATGATACTAAATTTTGCAGAGCTATAGGTTCCATGCAGGATGCTGCCACTTTGCAGAGTGATTTGTCTACGTTGGGAAACTGGGCAGCAATCTGGAAAATGAGGTTCAATGTTGATAAATGCAAGGTTATGCACTTTGGCAAAAATAATATAAATGCAAGTTATACACTAAATGGTAGTGTGTTGGGAGTTTCTTTAAGTGAGAAGGATCTTGGGGTTTTTATAGATAACAAGTTGTCTAATGGGCAGTGTCATTCTGTAGCTACTAAAGCAAATAAAGTTCTGTCTTGCATAAAAAAGGGCATAAACTCAAGGGATGAAAACATAATTATACCTCTTTATAGATCCCTAGTAAGACCTCATCTGGAATATGTAGTTCAGTTTTGGACTCCAGTCCTTAGGAGAGATGTAAATGAGCTGGAGAGAGTGCAGAGACGTGCAACTAAACTGGTTAGAGGGATGGAAGACAAATTATGAGGTTAGACTGTCCAGGTAGGGGTTGTTTTCTCTGGAAAAAAGGCGCTTGCGAGGGGACATGATTACACTTTACAAATACATTACAGGTCATTATAGACAAATATCAGGGGACCTGTTTACCCATAAAGAGGATCACCGCACCAGAGGCCACCCCTTCAGACTAGAAGAAAAGGACTTTCATTTGAAGCAGCGTAGGTGGTTCTTCACAGTCAGGACAGTGAGGTTGTGGAATGCACTCCCGGGTGATGTTATGATGGCTGATTCTGTTGATACTTTTAAGAGGGGCCTGGGTGATTTTTTGGACAGACATAATATCAAAGGCTATTTTGATACTAAACTTTATGGTTAGTATAGCTATGGGCATTTATGGTTTGTGTGAAAGAGTGGAGATGTGTGTGTGTGTGTGTGTGTGTGGATGCTGGGTTTTAATTTGGAGGTGTTGAACTTGATGGTCTTTGTCTTTTTCAACCCAATTTAACTATGTAACTATGCCACTATGGAGTGACTGGATGTCTTAAATAACAGAATACAACACAACATCCTGCTTTTCATGTGGCCCTCCCTCAATCCACTGATTGGTTACTGCCTGGTAACCAGGCTAACCAGTCAGTCTAAACAAAAGAGAGCTGAAAAGCAGGCAGTAACCAATCAGTTGCTTTTGAATCTGAGCTGAATGCTGAAGATCAATTGCAAACTCACTGAACAGTTATGTCCCATGTGGCCCCCCTTCAAGTCGCTGACTTACAGTACTCAGATTTAAAGAGCTGAAAAGCAGGATGTTGTGTTGTATTCTGTAATGTAAGACATCCAGTCACTCCATAGTGACATAGTTACATAGTTACATACACTGTAGTTAAATTGGGTTGAAAAAGACAAAGACCATCAAGTTCAACCCCTCCAAATTAAAACCAAGCATTAGACTTACAGTCACTCCAGCCTTTATACATTACATTTTTGCCTAACTAACTATATTGAAAACATGTTTTATTTTGCACAGCCTATCTATTTACCCAGTTTTTACTTTTATACTGAACAATTCCTTTAATGTTTCTTTTTCGTTTTCTATTCAGGCCCTCCCCCATTCATGTTCCAGTCTCTTGTTTAAACAGCTGCCTGGTTGCTGGGATAACTTTAGTCCATATGATTAATGATGGGCGAATTCGCAGCGAATTCCTGCGATTCGCCGCCGGCGAATAAATTTGCGAAACGCCAGAGAAAATTCGCCCAAAAAAACGAGTCGCACGTCGTTTTTGACGCGACACGACGAAAACGACACGATGCGCGATGGAAATGACGCAACGAAAACGACGCGACGCGCATCAAAAATGACGCAATGCGTCAAAAACGGTGCCGCGACTCATTTCGCAAATTTTTTCGCCAATTCTCGAATTTTGCTGGAAGTTCACAAATTTTTCGGCGAAGCGAAACTGGGATAAAAATCAAACCTTGGAACTGTGAAAAACATCTAAATAGTTAGAAAATCAGAAAATATAAAAAAATATGACTGCAACTTGTCTCAAAATATTTATGGCTTCATCATAACAATACCTACTATTTTTAAATACTAATTGTTGTGATTTTAAGTAGAACCTTTTTTTACAAAGCGTAGAGTAATAGGTGTAGTTGTGAGAATACACCAGTGAGGGAACTGCTGCTAGATATCAGTGCAGATATAGCAGGTAAAAAGAGTATGGTCTGTAACTATATGTTACAAAATATGAAATTCTCAGTAGTGATGGGCGAATGTATTCGCCAGGGGCGAATTCCCGCGATTTGCCGCTGGCGAATAAATTCATCAAACACCAGCGAAAATTCGCCTGGTCAAAATGCGCTAAAAAAAATGACGCGCGTCGGAAATGACACGATGCACCGAAAACGACGCGACACACGTCAAAACCGTGCCGCAACTCGTTTCTCGAATTTTTTCACCAATTCATGAATTTCGCTGGAAATTCGCAAATTTTTCGGCGAAGCGAAGCGGGGTAGATTCACCCATCACTACTTCTCAGGACACAGATATCTTCTTTTTACTTGAATTCTTATAAGAATTAAATTAATTGTTCATGTCAAAAATTGTATTTATATTTTCTAGTTTTTGGCAATATTTCATTCATAGCAGAAGGTGCAGATTTGTTTGGGCTATTCTAGATAATAGGCTTCTAGTCAGATAAGAAGGCAGATCTTTATATGTTACACCAGGAGTATGATATTTCAGGCAGATTTTAAGATAATCAATTTAAGTGCTAGAAACATTAGAAGTGTCAGACTCCTGCCAATTAAATTTAGGACATTTACCTAAACTGTTAAGTATCTTCATAATTTGTATGCACAATGCTCTGAGCCTGAATAAGCTTTTTTTTTCTTCATGAGTTTTCTTGCAGCTGGTATTTTTTTCCATTAACAGCTTATTTTCCTTCAAAGAGTGCATGTCTTCCTTTAGAACAATATTGATAATGATTATACTATTATTTAGTGAGTATATTTAGATGTGTGGTTGACTACAGTGGGCGACTGAGGGTTAAACTATGGCATATAATATGCTATGGCTACTGATGCATAGCTCCAATATTTTAAAAAGAAACAGGCTCAAAGTTTATACAGTGACAAGGCTTCAGAACAGGATCACAAGACTAGTGCAATGTTTTGGGGGTCTGCATCAGCGTATCTACACACTGAAGCAGAATTAATGAAAACATCATTGTTTTTCTGTAATAAAATCAAATACATCAAATACATTAATTATGATTCTACATGACTATATAATAACTCATATAATAAACCCAGGTATTGGCTAGCAGTGAAGAATAAGTACCTTGTCTCATCAAGTAATACTGAGGCAGCAACTTCCCACCATCCCATACAGATATGGGACCTGTTATGTAGAATGCTCTGGTCCTGTGGCTTCCGGATAATGGATTTTTCCATAATTTGGATCTTCATACCTTAAGTCTACTAGAAAATCATGTAATCATTAAATAAACCCAAAAAGGCTGGTTTTGCCTCCAATAAGGATTAATTATATCTTAGCTGGGATCAAGTACAATTTACTGTTTCATTATTACTGTGAAAAAGGGAATCATGGTTAAAGATTTGGATAAAATGAAGCCTGTGGGATAGGGACATTTTTTTTTTAATTCAGAGCTTTCTGGAAAATCCCATATCTGTACTGTTTATGAAACCTTAAAGCCTGGAGTTAGAGTCATGTCTTGTGCATTGTTAATTTACTTCATACACTTTGGGCTCCCTCTGCTGGACACTGACACTCACACCTATATTTATTCTGCACCTCCATAAGGCTTATTAGAATTTGAACTAATCAGGCTACCATACTTCCACCATGTGACCTTTTGCAATGCCTTGTGGGAGCTAGGACTACATTCTACAGTCCATGCTGTAGAAGAAGCACACCAGTTTCATCTCTCCTTATGGTAGCATCGCTGGTAAGTAAATCTAGTAGACTTAAGGTATGAAGATCCAAATTATGGAAAAATCCATTATCCGGAAGCCACAGGTCCCGAGCATTCTACATAACAGGTCCCATATCTGTATGGGATGGTGGGAAGTTGCTGCCTCAGTATTACTTGATGAGACAAGGTATTTTTTCTCAGCTGCATTTCACACTGTAGATCACCCTCTCCTCCTCCAGTCACTTGGCCTTCATGACACAGCCTTGTCCTGGTTCTCTTCTTACCTCACTAATCGTTCCTTCAGTGTCTCCTACAATTGAGTAGCATTTTCTCCCCTACCTCTTTCTGTTGGGGTTCCTCAAGGCTCTGTCCTGGTACCCTTATTATTCTCCCTCTATACAGTACTTCCTCCCTTGGCAAATTAATCAACTCATATAGTTTCCACTACCACCTCTATGCTGACGATACTCATACGCTCATCTCCTGATTTCAACCCAGAACTCCTAACTCGCATCTCCTCCTGCCTGTCCACTATCTCTACCTGGATGTCGCAACACTACATTAAATTAAACCTCTCTAAAACGGAAATGGTTCTCTTTCCTCCAACTAACACCAGTAACATCCCTGAACTATAGTAACTTTCTTTTAATTGGCCTTCCCTGCAAGAGACTGTCACCTCTCCAGTACATAATGAACTCTGCCGCAAGGCTTCTATACCTCAGCAACCACTCCTCCTCTGCCACGCTATTCTGCCAATCCCTGCACTGGCTTCCACTACCCTTCAGAATTAAATTCAAACTAATGACCCTGACATTCAAAGCCCTTCATAACTCTGCCCCTCCCTACATCTCTGAACTCCTCTCTGTATACTCACCCAACCGCTTACTATGCTCCTCTACTGACCTGCCTCTCTCATTACTTCCTCACATGCTTTTATTCAAGACTTTGCAAGAATTGCACCCCTCCTCTGGAATTCTCTCCCATGGTCTGTCCGACTTTCTCCCAGCTTTTCTGCTTTCAAAGAATCTCATAAAATGCACTTCTTTCGAGAAGCCTACCCTCACTCTTAACTACCAAATGCAACACTACATACAGTACCACATTTCTCACCCACTTAATTCGATCTTGCCCATTCCCACACCTTCTTTAAAACTCACTTACGTTTAGATTGTAAGCTCTTTCTGCATAGGGCCTTCCTCACCTTTTGTACTGGCATTGATTGTGATTATATGTAACTCCGTATGTATGTGATTTAATTATAAACACATTTACTTTAAAGCGCTAAGCAATATGTTGGCGCTATAGAAATACATGTTAATAATAATAATAATAATAATAATAAATACAAAAATGTATATTCACAGAATAAACTTAAACCAAAACACAGACTCCAAAGTAGACCAATAATCAAAACAGATTTTAAATATATAAAATGTCAAACCAAAGGATAATATCTCATTTACTAGCAACAAAATACTGTCATTTTAAGTCTTAAACTGAGGACAGCCCAGCTGAAAAAGAAAAATAATAAACATCAAAGGATTGTGTAAGGAGATTTCAGAAGAGCTTATTATACCTAAAGCTATGAAAATCAAACATTAGCATCTTTTAAGACAAGATGAAAGTTGTTTTTTTTGTCCTCCAAAGAAGAGCTTTCTCAACTAAGGACAGTACCAGTTTTGAATGGGCTCCCTATTGAGAGGATACTAGCAGCTACAAAACATGTCAGATAAAAAAAGAACTCTTTACAGGACAATTTACAGAAGTCAGAAAGATTTTTTCTGTTTTCCAAAAGGATTTCACAGAAGCATTTCTAAGAACTTGCTGTACCAAGACACTAAACTGCAAGATAATTGAGAATAATTTGCACCCTGAAGTATTTTCTTTCAATTTATCTAGATAATTGTGAAAGCTGCAAGAAATATTATACATAAACAAAAAAAAAGTTTACAAATCAATATGCTTTGCCTCATGGAGCCCTTTTAGTTGAAATATACTGTATCGCAAGGTTGCTTTTATACAGTATTTAACTGTTTCTTGTTCTGCAACAGCATCGGTTTTCTTGGTAAACAGAATACTCAAATGAAGCTGAAAATTCAAAATTAAGCTAATTGTGTAATGTCCATGGCTACATAAGCATTTGTATAAAAACTAGACCTACAGTATACATGAAAAATACAGGTCACTGTGGAAACAATATAAAATGTGTTCATAACTCACCAATAGTATACAATGTGTCTGATCATTAGGCATGTACAGGTATATGAGCAGACATTCTACAGAGCAAATGTCTCTAGTCTAGAAGATAGCCATAGCTCTTTTTGTTGAACAGATTATCGAGGTCTCTATGTGTAAGAAATAGATATAAGGTTGGATCTGTGGGGAAGAGTATGCCATAGGTGAAGAAATGAGATACCAGATGGAGGCTCTGACATCGGCTCTGGTCAACCTGCCTTACCCTTGCTGGGTAGCACACCAGCAGTTACTGTGGGGAATCATGGCCCACTGTACTATGGTAGATAGTAAACTGAACTGCTAAGTTTTTGACACAGGACACACTTACTGCAAGTTGCATATTGTTTGAAAAAGGCAATAAGTAGAACCGAATTACTTCTAAGCAAAAAAATCTTCTTTATCATATTTTCATTAAAAACCACTGATAAATATAATAATTATAATGTATTCAATACTAAGACCTTTAATGGTATTTTAATTGCACCTAACAATTTTTTATATTGGGTGTTAATATTATTTCTTTCTCTCTTTTTGTAAATGAAATGCATTCACAGAAATAACTTTGTACAAATTAAATATACCCTATGGGCAAAACCAGCCCTTGGCTATCACTGTAATTATAAAAAAAGCACTACAGGAATATTGATGGGCAAATATGACCTGTAAAGCTTCACCGGAAAAAAAAACAGCAAAAAAATCTCCAAATGCATTGAAGTCAATGGGCAATTTTTCGTTCAATATTTTTCAAATTGTGTAACATTATTTTAATTGTGACCGATATATGGCAATAATATTACCAAACAATAAACTGATCTGATGTTGCGTGGTATGCATGCCAATACATATTATAGGATTCATGCAAAGTGGAGAACTATAAATACTTGGACACAGAACAAAAATTTAATCCAAAAAGCCTGCAACATTCTGCACTGAGTTCATTACATATTGTATCTGACTGCAGCCTAGAGGAACACTGCAGGGATATTTCTGGTGACCGTACTAGGATGTATAAGGCCACAAGATATTCTCCAAATTGACTCCAGTTTTCATGGTTGTATTATGATTGTGTGAATGAGTGTGTTTTTACTTTGAAACCACCAGAAGGTATATAGTTTGCCTTATCATATTTTCTAAGGAATAATATACAGTTGTAGGTTTAAATATATAAAGTGGTTTAAATATATAAAGTATATTCTATAATTGGTTTGGTTATGAATCAGTTCAGCTAAGTGCTGCAGACTACACTGTAAGCAGATGTTCTGTACGCAGACTGAATATGTATTATGTTAAGGGGGATAAGAGGGAAACCTTTGACACGAATAACAATAAAATAAGCAAAACAGTAACCAATATAAGTGATTTTTAATTAGTAAAAGCCATACCTAAAATACATGCCCTGGGGAAGTCTGCATTCAATTACTATGAAAACATAACTGTTAGAAATGTAATTTGTGTGTGAAGGGCACTGGTTGATATGATTATAGTTAAAGGGTTTTCCCAGCAGTACCAGTTTAAATCATTTTTCGTTACATTTCTGTTATCTTGATAAACCTTGGTAGGAAACAGAATACTCTTAATTATGAATACATTAACTGAATTAGTAACAGGAGAAAAATATGCAATTAAGGGATTCTTAATTGAAACAGGAAACACAGCTGTATGCCTCTTCAAGATGAATCACATCAGTAATGACGCAGATGTTTAGAAAACGTAATTATGTTGAGAGGCCAAGCATTGCTGAAGTTTCCCAGTCTTATCTTGCATTGTGTAGATAAAATGGCTGTAAAATCCTATCAAAAGAGTCTAAAACATGAAAAATTACCCTGTGTGCTATAAGAATTAATTCAGTGTTGGTGCATGCTGTCTTATCAACCAGCTATCAAGAACTGCAAGTATGAGATGTATAGCAAACCTATGGTAGGGTATTTCAAAAGTCCCAGTCTACAAATAAAACCTTCATGAAGTACTTATGCTCTGTCAAGATTCCACTTGTTACATGGACAGCAAAATCCTGGAAAAAAAACATTTGTTGGATGGCACATATTTGTTTAAGTGTTTCATCTTTCATGAGACACAGGGAAATCAAATTCAAAACCATCCAAGAGCTGATAGACTTTGGACCCCTCATCCTCAGTAAATTAAGTGGGAGTTGTAGTTCAGAGTACGATGAAGACACGTAACCTGGCTATCCCTAAAGTTGATCTGGATGAGTATCTGATAACAATGACAGAGCTTGTACTGTACTTACAGTATTAATAATGCTTAGTTTTCCCTATAACAATGACAAAGGTGAAGGTATTACTATTACTTGCTGAAACTAATGGATGTCAAGAACTGCCTCTTGGCAGCATCCATCATTCATAGTAACATAGTAACATAGTAAGTTAGGCTGAAAAAAGACACATGTCCATCAAGTTCAACCTTGAAACTTTTTTTTATACTGCCTAACTGCTAGTTGATCCAAAGGAAGGCAAAAAACCCAATCTGAAGCCTCTCCAATTTGCCTCAGAGGGGGAAAACATTCCTTCCTGACTCCAAAATGGCAATCGGACTAGTCCCTGGATCAACTTGTACTATGAGCTATCTTCCATAGCCCTGTATTCCCTCACTTGCTAAAAAGTCATCCAACCCCTTCTTAAAGCTATCTAATGTACCAGCCTGTACAACCGATTCAGGGAGAGAATTCCACATCTTCACTGCTCTCACTGCCTGTTATCCCCAATTTGACCAGTGTTTCCTCATAGCTAAGAATTTCCATACCTTTTACCAGCTTAGTTGCCCTTCTCTGTACCCTCTCTAATACAATAATGTCCTGTTTGAGTGAGGGACACCAACACTGTACTGCATATGCTAGATGTGGCCTTACAAGTGCTCTATAAAGTGGAAGAATGACCCCCTCCTCCCGTGACTCTATGCCCCTTTTAATACAGCTCAATACCTTATTTGCCCTTGATGCTGCTTACTACAGCCAAGTTTATCATCTACAAGGACTCCAAGGTCCTTTTCCATAATGGATTCCATTAAGGGTATAAGTGACTTTAATATTTTTACATCCCAGGTGCATGACTTTACATTTATCAACATTGAATCTCATTTGCCACTTAGCTGCCCAGATTGCCAGTTTGTCAAGATCCTGTTGCAAGGATGCCACATCCTGGATGGAATTAATTGGGCTGGATAGTTTTGTGTCATCTGCAAACACTGATACATTACTTACAACACCCTCCCCTAAGTCATTAATGAACAAGTTAAATAAAAGTGGACCCAATACCGAGCCCTGAGGGACCCCACTAAGAACTTTACTCCAAGTAGAGAACGTCCCATTAACAACCACCCTCTGTGCCCGATCCTGTAGCCAGTTTCCTATCCATGTGCAAACGACTTCAATAAGACCAACAGACCTTAGTTTAGGAAGCAGTCATTTGTGGGGCACAGTATCAAACGCTTTGGCAAAATCCAAATAGATCACATCTACTGCCCCCCCCCTGTCCAACATCTTACTTACCTCATCATAAAAAGCAATCATATTTGTCTAACATGGCCTATCCTTCATAAAGCCATGCTGATTGCTGCTCATAATGCCATTCACTAGGACAAAATATGGAATGTGATTCCTTAACAAGCCTTCAAATAATTTGCCCACCACAGATGTCAAACTTACTCGCCTATAATTGCCAGGCTGACATTGTAATCCCTTTTTAAATATTGGGATGACATCAGCTTTCCTCCAATCCATAGGCACTATACCAGATGAAAGCGAATCTGAGAAAATCAGAAATAGGGGCTGGTCTAAAACTGAACTAAGCTCTCTTAGAACCCGTGGGTGTATACCATCAGGCCTGGTGCATTGTTTACATTAATATTTATTAAAGCTTTATGAATCATATCCTGAGTCAGCCACTGACTAGATTGAGCTGAGTCATTAATGCAGCTATGAAGGGAGCATGGGAACTCAGACTCTATTGTATACACTGAAGAAAAGAACTGATTTAGCACATTGGCCTTTCCTATATCTGTTACAACCATACTGACCATTACTTAAAGGAGCAACACTCTCAACCTGCATCTTTTTACTATTAATATATTTGAAAAACTTTTTAGGGTTACTTTTCGCCTGCGCGGCAATTAATTCTTCATTACCTTTCTTTGCCTTGCCTTGCTGATTTACAACATTTATTACAGTGTTTATATTCATAAAATGCTTCTGTCCTAACAGATTTGTAGTTTTAAATGCCTTTATCTTCTTTCCTATTAACTTCTTTACATCTGTATTAAGCCACATAGGATGATTCTTTGAGCTTCTACATTTACTTAAGGGAATAAATTGAGAACAGTAATGATTTATTATTATTTTAAAGACAACCATTTCTGTTCTGTGTTTTTAGCTGAAAAAATAATGTCCCAATCAATACTCAGAAGGGCAGCCCTCAAGGCACTAAAATGAGCTATTCCAAAATTCATGGTTTTTGTTGCCCCAGTATATATTTGTTTTTTACACCAGACATAATGGGGCCGATTTACAAAATTCACGTGAATAGATCTAAATTCGGAAGAATTCGATCGAATTTCGAACGTAGGATTTATTCGTTTGGTCAAATATGTGAATTTTTGCATATTCGATCATCGAATAGGGAATGGTCGAACGATCGAGTACATTCGAATAGAGTCGAATGAACGAATATTCGATCATTCGATCATTCAACCAGTGAAGGATTTTAATTTTAAAGTTTATTCGAAAATTGAATGCTAATCGAATATCGAGTAGAAACAAATATTTTTGGGGGAATAATAGTAAATGTGCCCCTAAATGACATAATATTATGGTCACTATTACCCAGGGCTTCAATGACTTGCACATTTGCTATAAGTTCTGGGTCCTTTGAGTTCATTAGATCCAGAATAGCATTTATTCTGGTAGGCTCCTCAACAACCTGTGCCATAAAATTGTCATGCAACAAGTTTATAAACTCACATAACCATTAACTGATCTGGCAGTACTGTTGCTCCAGTCAATATCTGGGCAATTAAATCCTCCATTATCATTACTTTACACAATCTAGCAGCTTTTTCTATTTGCGTCAGGAGCTTAGCCTCCTCCTCCTCACTTATATTAGGGGGTCTATATTTCCAAAAAACAAAATTTTATCTAAATCAGTATCAGAGAAAGACAATTATATAGTCACTTAAAGAAAATGCAGCTGCCTGAAACAGACTGCAATTTGATTTAAAGTCAACAATATTAGGGCAGATGTTTATCAAGAGGTGGTCAAAAATTTTTAATGATTGTGACTAGCTTCCATCATTTTGACAAGCATTCAGGCAAAAGCATATTTGCTTCTGTATACAGATGCAGCCACTGGGATTTGTGAGTTAAATGCGTCATGACTCAGGGCTAATTGAAGAAACTGTGTTATCTAAAGTTATCTTAACTTATTTAATGTGTTTAACCTTTTCATTAGCATACCAAAGCTGCTGTGACACAATATTCTGTGCTAAGTGGGATAAATGGGATAGATGAGTTAAGTTTTTCTGTGTCAAATGCACAATCCAAAGTGGCATCATCTGTATGTACAAAAATGTTAAAGCAAATAAAAGAAATAGTGGTGTCACATATACAGTAACTTTGGATTTAGTTAACTTAGTACAAAAACCTACAGCAGCAAAGCAAGCAGCTGTTTTTTATGCTAGGGTGCAGTTAGAAAAATGAAAAAAAAAATGAATGCCTGTACCACAGGGAATGACAATTCTTCTGCAGCTAGTGTCTTGCATAGTGAACCTTAAAATTTAGTGCACTGCAACTTGGCTGACATTTGTCATAAATGTGTTGGAAACAACAATACAATGCTTAACAAATAGAGTATATCAGCTGCATTAACATTGTAAAATGTATTCCTGTCAATTCAAATTAAATAATAATGTTTTTTTTAATGTAATTATGCTGACTAAAATACCTTGCATGTTGATGTTGGATTTTGCATCCATGATGTACAGTATATGTGGAGGTTAGTCATGGGCAAATTTATTCTGCAGGTAAGAATTCTCTGTGTTTCATCGCTGGTCGATAAATTTGCCGGTAAAGTAGCTTGTGTAAAAACTGTCACATGTCAAAACTATTTGTATGCCCGTTGACTTTAACGCTGGCGTCCAAATTGACTTAGGCGTCAAAATTCACGTTTTTTTTCACCCATCACTAGTGGAGGTCACGAGCAGTCTCATTTTAGTTATTTTTGAAACCATGACTAAACTCCCTTTCTCTAAAACCACGAATGTCATGAAACATATTTAAAAATCTGAAAAAATACTGAACAATGTATTAAAAAAGAAAATAATCTAAAAAATCTAGAAATTATATTGTTTAGTGAAAAATAATATCCTACAACCTGTTCGAATAGATTAAAAATGGTACAATAGGATCATCATGGCTCCCACTGACTTCTAAAGGAACCCGACAACTTCTACCTGGCAAATTATTGTATTCGCTTTTTTTATGGATTTTACACTTCAAGCTCAAGTTAAAGCTAAATTTATGTGTGAACTTGATGGACGTGGCTTTTTTTAGCCTAATTTATTATGTTAATATGTCACTATGTTTGTAAATAGGCCCCAGAATGTCTTTTTTTTCCATTTCCCAAAAATGGCCCTCTAAGGTCCCAGGGCAATGCCCTTGGAAACGTTTGATTTAATTTATCCCATATTAATTTTTTGAATTTGAAAAATGTACCTTGTAGGCAGATGCTAAGAAGAGTAAAGACTGTTGTAAACATGTCTTCCTTAAAGTTATAGAACATACATGTAACATATATTCCTTCACCATTTAGAATCAGGACACTTGCCGTAACCATGTCACACAGTAATTCAGACAACAGACAATTCATGTGAACTCGGTGCGCTCAGCACACACGCACTGATGGAGCTGAGTAGCACCAAAAAAGGTTTTTTTTTTTTGCAGAGAGGGGTCTTCAGGAGAGGGGATCTGTTTTTTTTCCAACGTCCCACTGGCCAATCCGACCCTGGACACTGCCAATGGTGCTATACAAAATGTATGATAATAATCAAACCATGTAACATTTATTTGGGTGCAGAGCAGCAGGGCCAATTCGGGTTATGCAATAATAGTTGTAAAGTTTGCTATAGTTTCAGTCAACTATAGCAACCAAAAGCAGGTAGGATATAATTTGCTGCACCTGAACCCATTAGTCAATTGGGCTCATTTATCAACACCGGGCAAATTTGCACATGGGCAGTTACCCATAGCAACCAAAAGGATTGCTGCATTCATTGTTCTACTTGCAGCTGGCTTCAAAAAGCTAATCACTGATTGCTTGCTATAGGTAACTGCCCATGGGCAAATTTGCCCAGTGTTGAAAAATTACCCCCAATTACTTTTAACCTCTTTTGTACATATTAGCAGAGTAGAAACCATAATTTTTAAAGTGTTCTTAACATACAGCAATACTTTAAGATGTGCCAGTGGTTTGCAATATTCAGCAACAAGATCTTTGCTTGGTCTTCTTTAGTGATTCCCAAACATGGGCTGGTTCTGCTGGGGTCAGAAAGTCTGAAGCAATACCTAGGGAGGTTAGTCTTAAGGGCAATAAAGGAATATTTGGGTAAATGTTTTTTTGAAACTATGGTTAAAAGGTTAAACTAAGGTTAAAAGGTAAAAGGATGCAGAAAAGTTTTGATATATCTAACGTGTGAGAGCCTCTGCCAAGAGGGATATGATTAGGAAATGTCTCACATTCTGAACTTCTATTATTTAAAATAAAACAGCATTCATATTTCCTAACCAGGTCCCTAAAAACAGAGAGGCAATATCTCAATATGGCCAGATAGGTGCAATACTAAAATAGCACACTCTTGTACAGTTGAAGATACACTTATTAAGATAAAATATTTTAACTGCTTTGATTCTGAAATTATAACTTTATTTAACATTTCAGTGCATTATTCAACATCAGTCAAAGGCACAGGGCTGAATGTTCTTTTGATAAATATTAACATTGAATCCAGATGTCAGGGTCAAATGGGAATTTTTGTAACATGTGTTTTGATTCTCCTTTGATTGTCAGAGTTGACAGATAGCTATCAGACACAATCAAAAAAGCTGGTAACCTCAGAGTGATGTGTCAGAACAGGTAACATTGAACATGACATTACACTGCTTCAGAGCTAATGATTAACATCATTCAATGACACTTCTTAAGTGAAGATAAGAGCAGGTTTACAAAAATACAAGACTGTTATAAATATTGGTAAGTGATTTTGAATGTTTGTTGTTCCAAATATAGTGCAGCTATTACTTCTGAAATAAGAGAGTCTGAAATAAACTGAAACATATATATAAAAAACACACACACACATGCATTTGGTTTGGGCAGGGGCATAATTGTAGGGGAAGCACCCTGTGGTATTTGTGCAAGGTGCCTGTAGGTGTCACTGTGCACAAGAGTTATACTGTGCATACACTGTACTTTCCATGCTGCTTAAAAGGGTTAGAGTTCAAATTACTGTTGAAGTGTGATGGCTGTATGAACCTGCTAATAAAGCACTGTTATACTCTGCTCATCCTCGGCTACCAAAACATAACAAACAGGTGATGAGATGTCTATTTTACCTCTGCAGCATCCTGCAGCTTTTCTTCTAAACCCTGGTGAGCCTACCATACCTTTTATTGCTTGGATCCGTATGTTTGAAAATTACATTATTGCTGCTGCTACTTCACTGCCTGGGAGCAGAGGGGCATTCTATACATTAGCATTACCCTATGTTACTTATGAAACTGCTCTTACTGTTAAAAATAACTTTTTCGTGCCAAGAGTAAATGTGGTTGCTGAATTCTGCCAATGTGGACAACGTAATGGGGAATCCACAAAACACTTGTAGCAGCTTTGAGAAAGCTGGCTCCTAGAGCAGGATTTAACCCTTGCAAAGGCTATTACAGTTGCTAGCCAAATTGAAACAGCAGTGGCAGAGGCTACAACTCTCAGTCAGGGAACTGCTGGGAATGTACAGATTGTGAATCCAGCACTGGGGCCTAATAATGCACAGTCCCAGGCAAAATACAGTGCTAATGACATGGATTCCCCTACAATGAAAAAACATGCAGCAAATACAAATAAAAAAATACTACTTCCGCTGTGCTTCAACACAACACACTGCAAATTATGCTACATGTTCTGCAAAAAATTTAGGACATTTTGCTAAGTTCTGCTACACATGTTCATGAAGTCACTGCTTCAAATGTTACGGTATTAAGTGTGGATAAAGCTGATACATTTATTCCAGACAAGTTTATATACACTGTCAATGTCAATACAGCTTCTGCTGACAAGGGACACTTCATTAACCTGATGCTTGATACAGGTTCAGCTGTTTCTATTCTACCAAAGGATATTTTCTTGAACTACTTTGCTTTTCTTGAAATACTTGAAACTGGTCAGTTGCTTAAAGGATCCAATCCGTGTGCTTGGTTGCTTGCCAGTGACTGTACAATTTGAATAAAATACTGCAAAATGTGACGTTTACATTGTGAATAAGGGTACTGCTGTACTTGTAAGGGATCTCTTTGCTGCATTAAACCTACAATTAATTGATGGTCTCATTACTACAGCACCAGTGCCTGCCACACAGCCAGTGTCTAAAAAGCAACACTTCATTGGGTTGTACAAGAAGTTTGTTCACAAAGTTAAGCTGAGACCAGATGTAAAACCAGTATTCCAGAAATTGAGGCGATTGCCCTACTCTATAAGGGTGGCTGTCTCACAGGAACTAAAGAAATTGGTAAAGCAAGATGTGATTGAAAAATCAGAATCCTCTGAATGGGCTTCACCAATTGTAACAACGAAGAAAACTAGAGGTATTTGATTGTGTGTTGATCTCCGTGAACCTAATAATTGTTTTCAAAGGCTAGAGCACTACTATGTGGAACTTCTAGTCTGGTTTGGTCAGAGAATGCTCAACATAGCTTTGAAATAGTGAAACTGTTAATTGTGAGCAGTCCAGCACTAGCTTTATTTGATACTGCACTATGGTTACTACAGATGCTTCAGACTATGGGGTTGGTGCAGTTCTCATACAGATCCATGAGATCATACAGAGAAAATTGTTACATTTGCATCCAGAACACTTACAGAGGCAGACCATAAGTATTCAGTTGTTTAAAAAGAATCTCTAGCATGTGTTTGGGCAACAGAAAAATGGAGACCCTACCTATGGGGTAGAGACTTAACCTTATGCATGGATTATATCCCTTTAACTACACTGCTTACAACAAAGGGACTAGGAAGATGGTATACAAGACTACTGAATTTCAACTAACAAATGCAATACAAACCAGGTTTGAAAAATGTTACTGCTGATGGTTTGTCATGTTTACCTTTACCTGCAGCTTCTGACACACTGGACGAGGACATACTGTATAAGTTGTAGCATTGACTGATATATTATCATCTACAGTTACAGCTGCTGATTTTAAGCAAGCTTTCCTCACATGTCCAATTCAAGCAAAACTACAGGACATCTTACAAAGCAAATGGCCATATGCTGAGAAGAAACTCAGTTCTGATCTTCAACCTTACAATAGGATTAGACACAAACTGTCCATAGTAGATGACTATGTTGTCTGTGGAGCTTACCTCTTATTGGCACCAGAGACCTAGCGAGAAAAGCTCATACAACTTGCATATGAGAGTCATCAAGGAATTGAACATACAAAACAAAGATTATGAGAATTATACTGGTGGCCAGCAATGGATACCAATGTGGTAACTGCCATTCATTCTTGTTTTACTTGTCAGAATCATAACAAAACAGCTATCACACATACACCACCACTTCAGCCAGTACCATTCTCTGATTCAGCATGGGAAAAACTTGCTATGGATATTGTGGGTCCTTTTGCGGATGCTTCTATAAACTGCAGATTTGCTAAATAGACTATTACAGTAAATGGCCAGACATTGCATTTGTTTCTCATATAATATCAGCTACAGTAATAACATTTCTGTCTACAGTCTTCAGCAGAGAAGGTAATCCAAAGGAGTTAATATCAGACAACTGACCACAGTTTGTTTCATCTGAGTTTGAAATCTTTCTGGGAGAGAGGCATATTGTGCATAGAAAATCTTCAGTGTATTACCCACAAACAGGGAGAAATCGAGGGATTCAACCGAAGTCGGAAAGAAGCACTACAGACAGCAAACCTTACTGGGAAATCTTGGAAAGTATTTACAACAGAGTTCCTACATAACTACAGAGCCACCTGCCATGCAACAACCCAAGCATCTCCAGCTAAATTATTACATGGCAGTCAGATGCGCACTAAGTTACATGTTGCAGACATCAAAATTTCCACCCAAAACTGTTTCTACAAAATCATCTACTGTAGACATTGTCAAACATCAACTTGCCAAATGCAAGGCTTACTGAAAGACTACTGAAACAAGGACAATTAAATTTACTACACCATTTAAAGTGAGATGCCAGCAAGGACCATACACATATGAACTGTCTGATGAAAGCATATGGAATGCAAGTCATCTTTCTCCTGCTAGATATGACTTTGGACAGTTTCCATTTGATGAAGAACATTTTCCTACTCCTGGTCCAACTGCAATAGCCTGAAGAAAGTGATCCTATGAGTCGTACTGAAAAATCCAAAACTACTGGCATGGACCAAGGACTATGTGGCCAATTTATGAAATTCATGTGAAATGATCGAAGTTTGATCGAATTCGATCGAATAACGATCGTACAAATTTTTTTGTAAAATCGGATATTCTAATTTGGCCTCTTCGATCATCGAATACCGAATTATCGAATAGATCGAATAGATTGAATGATCGGATATTCGATAATTCGATCATTCTATGATCGAAGGAATCAAAATTTGAAAATTGTTCGACTGCCTACTTCTCCAGATTGAACCTACCGAATTGCAATAGAAGCCTATGGGAATCCATAGGAAGTCCTGCTGAATACCATTCGAATGTTCTATCGTTAGAATCGTACTCATTTTTCGGAGGCTCGAAGGAAATTTTACGGTTTTTTTTGCGAAATCAAACGATCGGTATCCGATTGTACGGATTCATCGAGAAATCAAAGATCGAGCAAAATGATATCCTAAAACTATTTGATAAGCATTTGATGGTTGAATGCTTATCGAATTTCGAATAGGATCGAGCAAATTTTGGGGAATAATAGTAAATTTGCCCCTGTGTGTTGTGCATAATATTGTTGTACGATGCACACAGTTTTATGGTTTATGTTTATTACATTTACCCAGATGCTTTCCTACTATAGGGGGAATACAGTATGTGGTGTTTGTGCAAGGTGCCTGTAGGTGTCACTGTGCACAAGAGTATACTATGCATACACTGTACTTTTTATACTGCTTAAAAGAGTTCAAGTTACTGTTGAAGTGTAATGGCTGCATGAACCTGCTAATAAAGCACTGTTATACTCTGCTCATTCTTGGCTACCAAAATATAACACACTCTACAACCGATGGGGTGGCCCAGGAGGTATAAATTGGCAGTTTCAATACATGTTTTTTTTTAAATTTCAGTATACAGTAGTTGGGCACTAAATTATGTTGCCTTGGGTTTTGGGTATACAAGATATTATAATATTTAGAATGCTCCAAGATTGACTGCTGCACCATGAGTTTAGTTTGAAGCTTTTTCAAATAAAGAATAAAGTGCATATTCCTTACTCTACAAGAAATCTATAGCCAGTACATTCTCTTTTAGTGTCTCAGTGAGAGAATATTATTTGTAGTGTCTGTTTGTTCTCCTGCTTTATCATGACTACTTAGAAGTAAGGGGAGTTTTGCATAGCCGTGATAGCACTGGAAAGTTCATTTAACTGTAAATTCTGCAATAACTCATCCTTTTATCTGCCCTGATCTCAACCAGGTATTCTATAAACATAGAAGATTCAGTGACACAGCAGGTAATAAATATACTGTGTCAAGGACAATACCAAGACAGGTGAGGACAAACCAGATTAAACTACTGACTAGTTCCATAATGCTTTGTTCTGCCAATGGTAGCCTAATGTATAATATTCTATAATGCAAAGATTTCAGTGAAATGGGACATAACAATCATGGCATTTCTGCGAGTTCCTATCCATTTTCTAACACTGTTATAAGCATATAAAATATCTTTAAAAAAAAAAAAAAAAAGCGAATGAATGAATCCTAAATATGATGGATTGCTTGCTTGCTTGCAGCGGCACCACGTCTTTCTTTGTGATTACTATGACTGATCACAGGGATACAGATGTACAGATTTAGCCACCATAAAGTGCAGAGACGCAGCTTTTCATTTCTCCTACTGTACCTGGGGTTTTACTTTAACTAAGTTAGATAACCGAGGGTGCCATTTCTGTGCTGGAGCATATTAAGGGCTGTTTGCTTTTGTATATAACAGTATGCATTTCTGATTCTGGCCTTACATTTTCATGTAATTTATGATACTGTTGCCTTATTATTTATTTTTTACTTAAAACAATACAATGTAAGCATTGCCTCCTTCTCCAAACAATTATCCTTTAATATGCATATCTGCAATTTATGTGTATCTTGTGTATTTTGAGAGCATCAATCCTCATTAATAAAAATGCATTTGTTAAGCAAGGATTTTTATTTTATATTTATTTTAACACTTTAGGGGGTTATTTAAGTCAGAATTAGTTTTTTGACTATAAAATACAAAATTTATAGTGGAAAAAACCCTAAAATTTGTTGCAATTTATTTTCCCCGAGGATGGAAAAAGTCAGAATTTGAAGATCAGGCATCTGGGAACTGCCGAGGTTGTATATAGGGATGGCGCGAACTGTTCGCGCGAACATCCGCTGTTCGCGCTCGCAAAATATTCGCGAACGTCACGCGACGTTCGCCATTTTGGGTTCGCGCATAGTTGCGCGACTATTCTCAGCATTTATATAGTTGCGCGACTATTTTCAGCATTTATATGGCGTATTTTTCCTGTGCTTCAGTGGCTGCGACTATTTTCAGCATTTATATGGCGTATTTTTTCTGTGCTTCAGTGGCTGCGACTATTTTCAGCATTTATATGGCATATTTTTTCTGTGCTTCAGTGGCTGCGACTATTTTCAGCATTTATATGGATTTATACAATGGATTTTTCAGATACATTTTTGCCCTTGATCCCCCTCTGGCATGCCACTGTCCAGGTCGTTGCACCCTTTAAACAAAAATCATTTTTCTGGCCAGAAATGTCTTTTTTAGCTTTTAAAGTTCGCCTTCCCATTAAAGTCTATGGGGTTCGCGAATATTCGCGAACAGTTCGCGTTTTGTTGCAAGTTCGCGAACATGTTCGCGAACATTTTTTCCGCGGTTCGCGCCATCCCTAGTTGTATATAAATCAATGGGATAAGTCCCAAAGATATCCTAATCTGCACTGGGTTTCATGCAAAAATACAATTATGTCATGGTTTTTGGGCAAAAATCTTTTTTTGGGAAAATGTATTGATAAATAAGGGGAAATAACCTGTGTGGATGTGGTCGGAGTATATTTCAGAAAATAATGAGGAAAATTTGGATTTTGATAAATAAGCCCCCATAGTGTGAAGGGAGTTCTTGATGTCATAGAACATACTGTATACTGGCATACTGTATATACATACTAAGGGGGTTTACTTCAAAATCCAATTTTATCTAATTTTTAAATAAAAAGTCAGACGAAACTAGAATCCACAATGTGACCTTATTTATTATTGAAAATAATAAAAAAAAAATCCTGAATCTTATGATTTTCTGAAAAACCCCACATTTTTCATATTTTTACCTGAAAAGTCCAAAATAGTTGGATTTTCAGGCTAATTCCAGCGCAGACCACGGAAACTTACAAATAGCAAAGGGATGTCTCCCATTGATTTCTATATAACCTCGGCAGGTCTAAAATGCCATATTTTCTTCAATTCCTGTGGTATAATAAATTTTGAAAAATTTTTGTTTTTTCCCCACTAAACATTCTGATTTTATAGAAAAATAAACTCTTATTTTTAGAGTTTTTTGGCATTTGGTAAAACCCTGTGTCATGTAAATAAACCATTTTCATAATAATATAATTTTTTTAGATGTAAAAGGGGAAATTTACTTGAATATATATACTGTACTAGTTTGGTAAGATTCTTCTAAATTGCCACTTAATTTGATATAAACTATCTGTTGCTTAAATATTCATTTTGGGGGTATAGTTTTCCTTTAAGTGATATAGCAACAACTACAGTACTTTTAGAAATGGGAGAAAATGGTTGGATTCTATAGGCCACTGCATGTATGATAGTTATTAACATATTGATGTGTAGTTATATAAAGAACATACATCATGTATTTTTTTTATGGAAAACAACTGAATAGTAGTGATGGGCGAATTTATTCACCAGGGGCGAATTCGCGGCGAATTCCCGCGATTCGCCGCTGGCGAAAAAATTCACGAAACGTCAGCAAAAATTCGCCAGCGAAAAATCGGCAAAAAAAAAGAGTCGCGCGTCGCGACGCACGTCAAAAAACGATGCGCAACTCGTTTCCGATGGAAATTCGCTAATTTTTCGGCGAAGCGAAACGGGTGAGATTCGCCCATCACTACTGAATAGTGTTTAACCACATATAATACAACTGCCCTTTAGGGTATTTCTACAATTCTTTTGTCTTCATAAACAAGGTCTGCTTCTTAATACAGGTAAGTTATTAATATCTTGAAGTGCTTTATCATGAAATCTCTCCAGGTGCCATTTTATCATCAGAAAATATCTACAAGTCAGAATTGATTAAAATGGTCCAATAGGTCCAAGAGCTCCCAATGACTTCTATAGGACCTTGAAAACATTTTGCCTGCTGAGTTTTAAAGAAATATAGGAAAACCACAATTTTTTTGAGGTTTCTGAAAAAAAATGGTCCCATTGTATTGGGGATGTATCCTGTGAGAAGAATGTAGTGCTATAGGCCTAGTGGTATAAAGGGTACTCTTTAGTAGAAAAGGGTATTGTAGGAGCAGCCCTATCTTTCCTCTGTTGACTCCACTCTGGAGAGGCTGAAATACCTCAGTAGAAGTTTGAGTCTGGAGGCCTTAGCCTAGGAGAAACTAGGACCCTAAACTATGGAGGACAATTTACTGGAAGCCAAGAAAAGGGACCCCATGCACGAGGGCTTTGTAGGGATGCACTTGTAGCACAATCTTGTAGCATGATATATACAACGTGAGCCATTAAGAGTAGAAATTGTAATTGTGGGTACTTCCCAAGGCAACACCAAGCTGACTATAAAGACTCTAGTGGTTAGGACTCAAGTAGTTTAAAAATTCCTTTAAAGTGATTTTGTTCCCTCAGAAATGGCACCCAATTATTTTTTTTAATGTGTGGTGATTAGCATGCCCATGTTCCTAGTGCTACTGCAGTAATTTTACTGTTACTGTAGCATCCAATTAGCTAAAAAGACTAAAATAGAATTGCCACAAATGCAGACATCACCCAGTAATCATTATGACAACTTAAATATTATCAGCTCTTGGAAAATTGCTCATTTATTTTTTATGAATCTATTGTATATCATGGATTCTGAATTGATTGGGGTTGATGTTACTATTAAACTATGGGGTTAAATCTATACACTGTTGCTGAATAGGAAACTACTATCACTTTGATCTATCTAATTATTTTTTTTAAAAGAAAGTGTCACAAAGAGGATATTGATAATTTAGTATGCAATGTTGCAAATCCTTATATCTATGTAGGAAACATTCAAAAGAGGCATTGTGCTATTTAGAACAATTGTTGAACATATTTTTCACTCACAGAAAATATAAATTCCAACATCCAAAAACCGGACACTTGATTTTATAAGTACATATTGGCACAATATCACTTTTAAATTATCACTGTATTTTCAGTATTCCATTAACGCAAATAAATGGATGTTTAAGAAAACAGCAGTTTAAAGGTAAGACTGAAATGATATTCAACACTGATTTTATGGCTTAGCCCAGAATTATCTTTGAAATAATCACAATTATCATTAAAAAAATTCTGGTTAAATTTAACATCAAGCTGTTTTTGTTTTAAACTAAAATGTTTAGAAAATGTGCATATATTTAGAAAACATACAGAGATTTTCATTTCTTAACAGGCTTGTGGCTAAGACTGGCGCAGAGAGTTATTTCCAAGTAGATAGAAATTTACAGTGACAGTAATATAACTATGTAAATAGTAGCTCTCTTTATACTTTGACAATAGTGAAAAATGAGCATACACCAATCTAGTTATGGTGTGATAAGTCACCTTCATGCTTTCAAAGTGCTGTAATTGCAATGCCTATAAACACTACTAAACTGACTCTAACTCACACTCACAATTACAATTTTATTTATAATATTATTTTTTCCCATCTGCGGCACATTTTTTCTGTCATCAAAGTTTTATTTGTGCTTGTATATACATGTTTAGCGGTGTAACTAGCATACAATGGGCACCCCTGCTAAAAAAGTTCAGGGGGGGCCTGGCACACAGTGATCACTATCTGGCCCGTGCCTGCCCACTCCCCACCACCCATCTACCCACTACCTACCCCTGACTGGCAGCTTGATGTGTCCTACCTCCTCACTTGCATTTAGGAAAGCAGCTGGGGAGGGGGGGGAGTTACGCCACTGATTGTAGTACAAGAAAAGATTCAAAAACATTTTCTCCTAAGCAACCAGCCAGACTTCATGGTTCTCAGCAGTACTCACAGCAGAACTATCATACTTTGTCACTGGTAACTCAAGCTATCTATTTTACATAGCATAAGTAGCAAAGATCTAGGGGCAAATGTACTATAATTTCCTAAAAATCCCTCGAATTCCCTCGAAATTCGATAAGCATTCGACTATCGAATGCTTATCGAATAGTTTTAGGCTATCTTTTTCCTCGATATTCGATTTCTCGATGAAATCATGCGATCGTATACCGATCGTTCGATTTCACAATAAAAACTTACATTTTCCTTCGAGCGCTGGAAAAATTTGTACGATTCGAATGATCGAGGCGTTCGAACGTACGAATGGTATTCGAGCAGGTGTTTGCAAAAGAAGCCTATGGGGGGATTCCCATAGGCTTCTATTGCTATTCGGTAGGTTCAATCTGGCGAAGTAGGCAGTTGAATAAAATTTTAAAGTTAAAGTCCTTTGATCATGGAATGGTCGAATGATGGAATATTCGATCATTCGATCTATTCGATCATTCGAATTTTCGGTATTCGATGATCGAAGTGGCCAAATTTGCATATTCGAGCCGAAAAAATCATTCTACTATTTTGGGAATACTGAATCCTTCGTGACCAAATACCGAATTGGATGTGAATCATAATTTGCATATACAAATAAGGGCTAGGAAGTGGAAAGAGAACTGTGCATGCAGTGGATGGTTAAAGATGTTTTACGTAAAGACACATGATTTTAAGAATTTTTAAGGAATCTGAATCCTGCTGAAAAAAGCTCAATCCTGGCCAAATACTGAACTGAATCCTGAATTTGGTGCAACGCTATAAAGAATGTTCTTCAAGATCAATTATCTACTGTTTTTCAGTGTGTACATACATTTACCTCAATGGAATGTGAAAAACTCCTTCAACAATTACATCCAGGAACATTAGCTGAATCAGAGCAAACTAAGCAACTTTAACATGGACTTATGGAAAACAGATTATATACAACAAAAGCAATTTGAATGATTGAGAAATAATGTGATAAGCATACCATTTGAGTATTTATTTGCAATTCATAATACTGCTTATTCATTTAATGATATGTAATTTCATTCCATCTAGCACTGACATTATTTATTTATGTTTCCATTATTTAGACAGAAAGGCAAAAGACCTGCTCTTTTCAAAAGAAAGATACCATTTGGATTACAGTAAAAAAATGCTATCAAATGACATGATTAATTAATTAATTAATTAATGTAGAATTACCTGTAGAAGTCTCCACCTTGTATTCAAGTCTTCTAGTCTACTAAAATGATAAGGGGACAGCTGGATAACAGCCGAATCAAACTGACAGGCAAGATCATTGACTTGGTTTACATTGTTCTTAATAGTGGAAATTTCTGCTTTGAAAATCTAAAAAAAAAAAGAAAATGTTTTAGTGTAGCTTTAAGCTTCAGGAATTATATGGTATTTCTTAACTTTCTCCAATGTCTTAGGTCATTAAACGGACATTCATGAAATGTTGATTTTGACTTGTACAACATAAAAAAGCATCATGCTACTTATGTAGCAAGCTACTTCTTGTCATGGTGTTTTTAACTTGACTTGACTCTCTTCTTCCTCTGATGTCAAATGTAATAATAATTATCAAAGACATGTTAACTGTTTTACCATGATTGAGCAAATCTACCATTACCAATTACACGTATTCAATATAATCTAATGAAGAGGAGTTTTCACTAGGGAATGGTAAGCAAGCAGAAGAACATAGGCTAAAATGATTCTCATGTACCCTGGAGTGAGGCTTCACAATCTGGATGGCAAAAACTGAACAATGCAAAGTATGGATAAGCTACTCATTAACTTAACAAGTCTGGACCTAGTATCAGGCTGAACCAAACATATTTATGATTAAACAGCAGATTCCACTCTACTTGAAGACTAAAGCTGAGCTACTCAGCACGAAACCACAACTATAGAATTGCACTTATATGATTAGAGAGATGTGAGCGTGTTAAGTTCCCTTTGCAGAATATTGAATAACTTAATTTGACAGTATTAAGGTTAATGATAACATAACTGCACCATATGCCACTGTTTCTCTGTCACTTTGCTGCATTAAATTAGAATGATCAGAGCTGCTTTTTAAAGGCACCTTATGTATAGTGATGTAACTACTGCTGAGCCTGCTTCTTTATTACTGAATTTGTAAGCCTTATAGTGCTGAGATGACAGTCTTTCTAATAGAATCCAAGCACCTTACTTACTGTTTACACCAAAGCCATTTACTACAACTAGTGATGGGTGAATAAATTTGTCCTAGGCGAATTCGCGGTGAATTTCCGACATTCGCAGATGGCATGTTTCATTTCGCGCGTCAAGTTCATCGCGCGTTGAGTTCGTCGCTTGTGCGTCAAGTTGGCCGCTTCACTTCAAAACAGCACAATCGGTGCAGTGAAAAATATTTTTAAAAATAAATGAATATATATTAAAATATGCCTTTTCAATTTTTCACTATTTTAAATAATAATCACAGATGTTTTTAAGAAGCGAATTTCCGACATTCGCATATGGCATGTTTCGTTTTGCAGCGCGTCTCGTTACGCGTCGAGTTCGTTGCGCGTCGAGTTCGTCGCTTGTGCGTCGAGTTCGCCGCTTCACTTCAAAACAGCACAATCTGTGCAGTGAAAAATATTTTTAAAAATAAATGAATATATATTAAAATATGCCTTTTCAATTTTTCACTATTTTAAATAATAATCACAGATGTTTTTAAGAAGCTGGCAAAATGGGAGGCCTTTTTTTCTTTTGAAAAGATAAGAGTCCACTAACAATGCAGGGCATGTGTGTATACTAAGTGAAAGGCGTGTAAATTGCTCTTCTCATTGACTCCAATGCTATTCAGCACATTCACACACAAAGCAAAAGATGCCATTTTTTACAATTTTTTTTTCACATTTCGGGCATGTGCGGACAGGAAGTTAGGGAGAGGCCCCGAGGCGAGAGGGCCGGAGGCCGGGGAGCCGTCCAGCTCCGGGCCCCGAGGGAGACTCGGGCGGCAGAGACTCCGCTCCCGCCATCGATCGATGTGGCAACCCACGCCCGGGTCGGGGAGGGCCCTCTGCCCGGCCGAACCCCTGGTGGGGCGGCCGCTACACGGGCAGGGAGGCTTCCTCCCGCCTCGCCCCAGGAGCGCCACCGGAGGACCCCTTGCCGGCGGGGGTCCCGGGTCCCCCCCGACCCCCAACATTTTGGAAGTAAAAAGAGGGACAGAATTTTTTTTTCCATACGTAGCGCTGCAACATTTTGACAACACCCATTTTTGTGGTCACACCCACTAATTAACATGTTCGTTTTACCAAATTTGGCAGGTTATGAAAGTTTGAAAATATTTCTCCTTATCTAAACTGTTACAAATACAAGCAATTACTTATTTTACTATATCAAAATTGTTAAAAAGCATCTTTTTTGCACCTGTTAGCTGTTCTTCTAGGCTCTCTGCCAAAAGCCAATTAAGTTAGAAACTTTGTTTCTTTTTCTGGCTATTCAGTGCAGAGAAAAGAGGGACTTTCCAATACAAATTAAATGAGGGACTGCAGGTTGCACTGTCAAAAGAGGGAATGTCCCTCCAAAAAAAGGGACCGTTGGGGTATGCTTTTCACATGGCAGTTTTATCACATTGCACTGTGCATCAAAACTATTCTGACGTGCGTCAAAATAAGAGTGCGACAAAACATCAGCACAACTCGTTTCGCAAATCTTTCCATTCCGAAACGTTGACAAATAAACTTCACCTTGTTTGATTCTACTATGAAGTCCTGGAGTGTAATAATGAGTATAACTATACAAGAAATTAAGTGCCATGTGATAGAAGACACAGAGCCCATAGAGCATACATTCTTAGTGGGTGGATAATATACAGGTACAAAATAGATGTGTAAAGTACACACAGATTTGGCTCTTAAATTCCAAAATTGAGTAGGTAGTGCTCCAAAAGGTAGGATTTGGGTCTCTAGTTGAAAGGGTTGAAAGAGTTTTTCCTACAGAGAAGCTCTGGGATAGATATGACAAATTCTGCAAACTGTTTATAAAAATTTGCAGTTTTACCTCTCTGACACATTTTCAAAACAATTTTATATCAGTCAGGGAAATTGGTCTGTGAAACTAATCACTGGTGATGGGCAAATTTATTATTATTGGTAAATGTTATCTTGATTTCTTTATCAGCAAAAACAGGAAGCATAGACCTTGTTCTGTGGGTTCCCCTGACAAAATGGATTTTACAGAACACAGCAATTACTGGACAATTAATGATACAGTGCCAAGGTTTGAATCCGTTAGCAAATCAATTTCTTACTTCACTGCCAATTTGTCTACTGCCCAACCTGCCAAATCAAAATTGGCTCAAGTGGAAAGTGCTCACTACTTTTATTTAAATTAAATAAAAAAAAAACTGTTGATGGAGCTGTAAACTGACATGTTGGTAAAAATATATGGTGATAACTCAGGTTTACAACGGACATAGACATGTTGGCTGTTGCACTGTAATAAAGACAAAGTGGTATTTTCAAGTTCAAATCTATGATAGTCAGCTATTTTTCTGGAGTTCACAAAACCTACATTTGTTAGAATTGCCCCATTTTTTGTTAAAAGGCTTTTAATATACCCCCTTATAAATGCTAAATTGAATAATAGTTCATAAAGGAGAAGGAAACCCTAAAAATGAATAGGACTAAAAATGCCATATTTTATATACTGAACTTATTGCACCATCCTTAAGCTTCAGCTTCTCAATATCAGCAATGATCCAGGACTTCAAACTTGTCTCAGGGGGTCACCAGCTCAGTGGGCTCTGAGGAGCTGTTGAGAAGCTAAGCTTAGGGGTCTAGTAGAAAATGAGGTTGGTCTGTAATATAAACTGATGCTACAGGGCTGATGCTAGTTGCACTGGTTTCTGTGCTACCGTATAGTAATTATACATATTAATTACTAATCAGCCTTATTCTGTGACATTTATATTTACATGTACTGTATATTTTGAGTCAGTCCCTAAGCTCCATAACTGGCATCAGCACAGAGAGTGTAGAGAATTAGAAGAAAAGAAATGGGGAGCTAGTGGGGCATCTTTGGAAACACAGAACTTTACTGCTAAAGGGCTGTGGTTGCCTGGGGCTGGTACAGAAGACCAAAACATAATGTACAACATTTCTAGCTTACTTCTTTAGTTTAACTTTCCTTGTCCATTAAATCTTGTCTTTTATTTAACTGTTTAGGGGACAATAAAAACAAACACAGATTTATCAAGTGGCTTGCATAAATAATGCATGTGCTGTCACATATAAAATCAATAATAAACTGAAGTTCAGAGCACAAGTCAGAACCTTGAGTACTATTTCATAAGAAATTGCTGCTGTGAAATGAGACAATAAGACAGTTAGCAGGGCCGGATTTCTAAAATGTCAGCCCCTAGGCCACACACCTCCCTGCCCTGACTGTGCTCACCCCCCATCCGCTCGTCCCCCCACCGCTGACCACTCGTCCCCCCCACCAACCCACTCGTCCCCCCACCACTGACCCTCTCAGCCCCGACCCGCTCACCTCTTTTGAATCTCTCCCAATTGCTGCCACTGGGAGGGCGGGTTGAGATGCACTGGCAGGCGGGTTCATCTTACCAGATGGGGACAGGTCCAGCTGCAGCCAGCAGGCAGCATGCCACCCCCTGCATTTTGCTGCCCTATGTGGCCTGTCCACAAATCTGGGCCTCACAGTTAGCACAGTTAGAGCCAACAGATTAGGCAGACAACCTACTTCATTAAAGTTAACATAAATCTATGCCTGGCGAAAAAATATGCTCATCACAATTTAGCACCTTAAAGGGCACCTATTGGGGCAAAATTATACCCCCAACCAAAAGTGCGGGCTGATAGAGCCCGCATTCAGGTTGGGGGTTTGACTATTTTTTAAAAAAAAAATATGCCCCTCGCAAGCGCTAGTGGCCTCGCTCCGGAGCTCCCGGAGCGAGCAGCCGTCTCCCCATAGACGCGCATGCGCAGAATGAAAAAGCGGTCACAGTTCTGGCTGCTTTTCATTCAGTGCTTGCACGTGACGTCATTAAGATGCGTGCCTGTGGGGAGACGGCTGCTCGCTCCGGGAGCTCCCTCCCGAAGCGAGGCCGCTAGCGCTTGCGAGGGGCATATTTTTTAAAAAAAAATAGTGAAACCCCCAACCGGAATGCGGGCTCTATCAGCCCGCACTTTTGGTTGGGGGTATAATTTTGCCCCAATAGGTGCCCTTTAATACATCAGTAAAATCTTGACCACTTACTACCTATCCCAGAGAGTTATACAACTCTCTGCTTCTGGCTGCATGTAAACATGTTTCATTTGGTCATGGTGCTCAGAGACATCTAAAGGGTTGGCTTGCCTCCACAATTAACAACATATTGCAATTAGTGACCAAAACACCTAAGGAAATGTGAATTCAAATTTTTTTTTATTGCTGCTAAGTTGACTAACTCTATAAAAATATTATCTTAGAATTTATTATATGTAGTGATGGGCAAATCTGGGGCATTTCACATTGCCAACTTTTTCGCTAATTTCACGAGAAATTTGCAAATTCGTCCGTTTTTGGACAGGCGATTCGGGAATTTATTCACAGGTGGAAAATTTTGGGAATTCGCGCAAATTCACGCCAAGCAAATAAATTCGACCATCACTAATTATATGGTCAATGGCCTTCATTACTGCACTTTTGGGATATATTGCTATTTTGCACATATACTGTTATAACATTTGTATATTCATCTTTTATTTAAAATAATTTATATTTGTCTATTTATGTTAATAACAATGTTTTAACAAGCCTTTATACCTGAAGCCTATTTTAATTTCAGTGGATGGCTATAAGATTCTGGTGAGTACTTTATGTACTGTATAAACCACAATATTATAAATGAATATGTATACATTTGGTTAATATTTCATTCTATATTTTATTTTATATAAATATATATGCATACACAGGTATGGGATCCATTATCCAGAAAGCTCCCATAGACTCAATTTTATCTAAATAATCAAACATTTTGAAATTATTCCTTTTTTTCTCTATAATAATTATCCAAACTAAGATATAATTGATCCTTATTGAAAGCAGAACCAGTCTATTGAGCTTTTTTAATGTTACTTGATTTTTTTTTGTAGACTTAAGGTAAATTACAGAAGGATCCATTAGGCGGAAAGCCCCAGGTCCTGAGCATTCTGGATAACAAGTTCCATACCTGTACCTTTTTGGACATGGCTATGGATTTCTGCTTAGGTGATCCACATCAGTACTGAAAGCAGAAATAACACTTTTTTCTGTCAGTTATACCTCCCAATAAATTCAGCAGGTTTTGTTGGTCCCAGTCAACTCATATCGACTACATGTATATGTCAAACTAATTAAAAAATCTATTTTTTTAACTTAGATGAATGGAATCAACCCAAAAACTCAAATTGAATTTGATTTGAATGTTAAAAACTCAATTTGAGTTTTTCTCTGAAAATCCAAATATCAGGAGGGCTGCAAACTCAGGACGGACAAATGTGATCTGTTTAGCTTCACCAAAAATTTGCTGCAAATTCGCAGAAATGGGTGACGAGTGACAATTTTTTATTTTGATGCACATCTTTTTTTCTCTCCCATTGGAGTCTATGGCTGTCATTTGCGAGGCAAAACTGTGAGAAAAAAATTGCTAATCTTTAAGGGCAACAACTCAAAATTAGTGATGAGCAAATCTATCCAGTTTAGCTTCGCCGAAAAATGAGCAAATTTCCAGCGAAATTCACGAACTGGTGAAAAATTTGCGAAACAAGTCGCATCACGTTTTTGAAGCATGTCTCTTTTTTTTATGCCAATGAATTTTCGGCAGGTGAATTTTGCTGATTCGCCGGTGTTGAATTGCGGGACTTTGCCGCGAATTCGCACCTTCGCCCATCACTACTCAAAATTGATCCCTGCACCTTTCCCATTGACTTAAAAAGTAATTTGGCAGGTTTTAGTTGTGCCAATAGTCGAATTTGAGTTCTTCAAAAGTATAAAAGTATGATAAATCTTGAAAATCAAGTAAATTTGTTTTAAAAACTTGAAAAACTGTGCCCATCTTAAATGCCCTGCTTGCATATTCAAAGTATCTGTAAAGATTTATGTTATTCATGTCAACAAAAATTTAGACAATTACAGTAGATACAGTACAGATAACATGCTGGATTAAATGAATAAAGCAAAGGATTATTTTATATGAAGGATCTATTTATGGCTTGTTGCTATTTTTGTTGATTTGCTGTGACCCAGGACTTTATTAGGCCACTTTATGCAAAATTAAATTCAACCTATTTTAAAACATCCAAATAAAGCACATTTTCAAGGTACTAAAATACTTTTGAGTCTTTTGTATAGTCAAAAATAGAACTGAGCTTTGCTTGCTAATTACTTCATTATTCCTGTTTTTTTGCCAAAGTTTGTTTTGACAAATTGATACAATAATTAATGAGCAAAATAAGCCAAGTTTATGCACCATTTAATAATATTCCATCTACCCTTCAGACTTTCAGTATATTTTTTTTTCTGATTCTCAAGCTTTGCAACAGCATCAATAAAAAAATTGTACTTTATAGAAAATACAGTTGCTGGTGTCAGAGCACCATCTTTTTCTGCCAAATGTGCCCACTGACGTATTTGCCTAATCAATTTTTGTAGCAGATGCTAATTCAGAGCCAGTGAGCTGGGAAGAAACAAGATGCATTGCATGGATCCTCACACATCAGCAAACTCGCAATAAACTGTAGTCACTGCAGAACTTCATGCTCCCAATATACTCAAAATTACTAAAGCAGATTGATTCCTTTAGCAGTCATACTGTGTTGAAACAAAATAGTATTTACTTTATTCTATTTTCACATTAATTAAAGATACATCAATTAATATATAATATTGTTAACTATAGGAATGCAAATAAATATGTATAATCCATTTTTATTTCCAGTTCTGACCGGTGTTCACACTAAGTTATAGGACATACTGGATTTTCAGGATATCAAATTTGGAAAAAAATTTGGGGATTATGGGAGATCCCTTGCTGTCTTCCAATAAAAGAGAAGGCATGCCAATAGCTGCAGTTAAAAGCACTTGGAACTTTGCATTTCTTCTCTTAAAAATGTATAATAGATGTTTAGTGCATAAAGAAACAAATGGTCCTCTAAGTATTTGCTTCTTACTTTCATAATTACAGATTCATATGACACTTTTATCCTGTATACTATGTTAATACTTTTAATTATTCCACCTGTTGTAAGTGTCAATGGAAACCTACCTTGATTTTCCCTAGGTGATCCTGAAGTGAGTCAATCAACAAATCTCCAACTGGTTGCCAAGACCCTTTTAAAGCCTCTGCTTGATGCAATTTATGGTCCAGTTCATCCATTGCCTCATGAAGCTCCTGCAGTCTCTGAAGTGCCTCATCTAATTTTTTCTGCCAATCAGCAGAGTGCAGGTTCAGCTTGTCCCACTCAGTTGTCACATCATCAATTTGCTTTTTCAGAATTCTGCTAATATTTCTGATCTGTTCTTCTGTTTGTGCTTCTGCAAAGTAATATATGCCTTATAAAATATTTTTAAATGACATTTGGCATTACAGCTTATTCTAGCATAATCTAATAAATAACTTATTTAGCTGTAGCATGATTAGCGATGAAAGGCATTATTCATAAAGCAATAATCTGTTTCAAATATACCTATTATTTACTGTAGATGCTTGAATCCCCGTTGAGGTATTCTTGTCATTCATTAAGGGTTTTTTTTAAGCTTTTATGCAGGGGCTCATACAGACCATGCTGCTTGGTTCATTGTTAATTATTGCTTGTGACATAATAGACATATAATGGATAAGTGGTAATCACAGCGTGGAACAATTCATATTTAAGGAACTCTGTTTCTGAACATATGCTTGGAAACATTTTAAAATAGTGTCATGTTGCTGTTAAGCACCTGGCAAGTACAGTATTGCACATTTCTGCCTTTTCAGAAATCATTGTTGTCAACAATTAATTATATTTGGTTGGCAGACTGTATCAGGAAGCTCAGCCTTCTAATACTTTTTATAGTCAGTTTAATATATGGAGAAAATTAGCATTTTCTGCCATTAAGCATATTAGGAATACATTTTCAAATTATTATATAGGCTGAATTAACTAGGAGTACGTGCTAATTGCTATTCTAAGGTACTATGTCAACCTGCCTTTAAACTGGCACAATGAAAAAAAAAACGTTTATTATTTTTGCACATAATCCCTGTACATTTTTAGAAAACAAACTATGGATATGTATATGTAAATCATTTCTAAATGTTTATATATAACAATTCTTTGTTGATTAAATGTTGCAAAATGCAATCAAAGTGCTATTATATTTGGTCCACATTGCATCTGCCCTCTCCTCTGTGTTGCTCCACAACATAAAGAAGCACATGTAGATAATTCAGGAGGTGCAAGTAATAAGTCAGAGGGAATGTAAAACACTTCAGAGTCTTATAATTAAAGCTAAATGATTGGCATACAATACACACAGGACTATGTTTGCATCATGTATTTATTTTTTGCACTTTGAAGCATGTATTTAATTTGTGCACTTACGGGGTACAATGTTGTGTCTCATAGCACCCTATCAG
Source organism: Xenopus borealis (assembly GCA_024363595.1). Classification (NCBI taxonomy): domain Eukaryota; kingdom Metazoa; phylum Chordata; class Amphibia; order Anura; family Pipidae; genus Xenopus; species Xenopus borealis. Next base: position 96,366,083 of record CM044434.1, on the reverse strand, counting down.
TTCATGTGTGCAAATATGTCAGAAAGTGACTTAAAGTAAATGTAAGGTACGTCTTACTGTTAGTAAAATTTACATTTTACTATGGTTTCTATGGAGTTTACCTAACAATGTTTGTATTTTTTCTCCAATTTAAAATTGTGGGGGGGGGGGGGGGGGATAATTTAGTATATAATTAGTGGCATTCTCCTTTTTAAGTTTTTTTGTGACTTTTGTATCTTAAGAATTATTCACAAATTACTCTTCACTATGGAAAATTTACCTTTTGGTTCTTGGTGCATCCTCTCGGAAGGCTGATCAGCTAAAAATAGTCTCACAGTATCAATAGCATTCATGACAACTGGCTCTTTTGCTTTTATCTCCCTCTTGAAGGCCTGCACAATAAAACTCAACCAATTAATTCAAAGCATTCATCGCATCATATTACCATAGTTCACATACCCACTTCAAAGTGATTGGATATTTGCATAAAATAATCTAATATTAACAGGTTAATACATGTACATAGTTATTGAAAATGGAATAGCTGAACAATCACAAAAGTACATAATATCTCTTTTCCTAATAAAAAGATGAATAATATTGTTTAAAAGTTGTAGGAAAAAAGTACATAAAGAACCAATACATTGCATCACCCCAGATCCAAAATAAACACATAAATAGGGAATTGGTAAAAACAACTATTAAAACCTATCCTGAAAAATTGCCAAAAAAAATACATCAATACATGGACTATTGTTATGATAGTCAGTACCTCGGAATTTAACAGGGTGTGTCCTTCCAGTAACTTATAAAACTAAATCAATCTATTTGTTAGTTTCTGGTAGTGTTAAAGTAGTTCAAGGTTGCAAGGATTTCCTCCATAACAAGTTTGGCTTTAACTACTGTAGGTGGATACTTTTTTATGCACTGTTATTATTGCAGATAAAAGATCATGATCATGATAAAACCCACTACTTGAGCATATTGTGATAACTGCTGGCAAATTGTAATCCTTTGGGTAGGTCTTCATGCTCTAGCTGGTTGAGTTCCCTGCATATTCTTTACCTACATATTGTTAATGTTCTGGGATGTCTTGCTACATCCAGTTCAGTTTGTCTGTTCATCAGATGTTATTGAAGACAAAAAGGAACACCAAGAGCCCCAATAGTGTAATATGTTTTTACAAGGGGTAATGGTAGAGTAAACAAATTAATACTCACAAACCAGGGTTACCAATAGGCAACCACTGTATAGGCAGGTGGGGAGATTATCCTGACCCCACTCAGGAATAAGAAGTCGCTCTCTGTAGAAGGAAGAAAAAGGGGATGACACCCCTCCACTCGGGGTGGACTCGATATAGTAATAAGACAAAACAGAGGCGCCATAAAATTAGCTAAAAACACTTAAAAACCCAATGGGTAATTCAGAGGAGGTAGTAGTGGACTTGCCTCCTCCAAGCAGACACCAACGAAAGTGGTAATTTTTAGTAATAGTTTATTCAAAAAACAGTTTTTTTAATAAACTATTACTGAAAATTACCACTTTCATTGGTGTCTGCTTGGAGGAGGCAAGTCCACTACTACCTCCTCTGAATTACCCATCAGATGTTATTGGTTCATAATAATAATGTTGTGAAATTCTGTATTTGTCTCTCCTTTGCTCCTTGCCCTTGTCTGTTGTGCTTGCTCATGAATGTAATCACAACTGACAGTTCTGTTGTCAAACTCTGTTTTGCACAGTTTTTTTTAATATCTTTACCCTGGCAGTTTTACCTTCATTCACACCTCCAGTCATGTCGATAGAAAATCTAAAACCTGCCTGACGTTCAGTGGAAATACTGTGAACAGACAAGTGAGGCATTGCAGAAAATAAATAAATTAAAGTTGTTTCCCCCCTCGACAGTACAGTTTTTATAATTATTATTACTATTATAATTTATTCTGCAGTTTTGTACAGAGATTATGTGTAATTCCCATCAATCCACAAAATCCTTATTTGAGCTGAAGATGTCAAACAAATTTACAGGCCAACAGATTTTCTGCCACTCCAAACATCCAGTCATCTACTTTAGTTAGCTAAAGGCATGCATGTAATATATATATATATATATATATATATATATATATATATACTGTTGGGGAACCAGCACTCACGTCACGTAGGTGCAAAAAATGCCTGGGTGCAAAGACAAACAAAAATTGAGTATAAGCTGGAACAAAGTCTCGCACTCACAGGACTTAAAAAATGCAAAGAACTGTTTATTAAACTCACAAACTAAACTGACGTTTCGGTCAGCATTCTGACCTTTTTCAAAGTGGATATATGTATATATATATATATATATATATATATTAATAGCATAGTCCTTAAAACCTTGTTATTGCCATATGACAATGCTAGTAGTTTTACATGATTTTTATTATTATTCTTTAGTTATGAAATGTTATTTCCATTTTGGTGCAATGGCTTCATTTAGAAAGATCTACAGTTTAAAGGTCCTTTTGAATCTTGGGATCACTTAAAACATCTTTATGTGGGCCCTAAATGAGCTAATCAATAAACATTATTAAAAGAAGAACAGAATGCCATTATTGTATCTGCTCATATGACAAAACGAAAGACTTAAATAAAGTAGTTTGGTTGTTCATTTGTCAGCTCATATATTATGCATGTTCGATTTTCTCAGCAGGACACACAGGCTGTTGGAGAAGTTCAAGAATTCAATAAAATTAGCTTAGAATCGTTAGCTGTAAATTAGACATTCATTTAAGCTAATTCTGTTATCACTGTTGGTCTATTCTCCTTTGACACAGCTTGGCCTGCTAAACTTATTGAATTTCCTGGGAGATATAAAATGTCTCCAAATGCCATTTTTAGACTTAAATGCAAGTGATGCAATTCTAATACTAAATAAATAAAACAGAAAAAAAATGAATTTCAAAAAGTGAAAAGTAAGCTTATGAATCTCTTGTAAGATCATATTTTTTGTTCAAGGGTGGTACAGTTAAATACAGCCATTTATTCATATCACTATTTTCTGCAGTGCGTATTGGAACTTTCCATTTTTATACAGTACTTTGGTGTTTAACAAACTTGTAACCACGATGCAGTAAAGACTAATACTTCTGTTCAGTGTACTGTGAAGAAGCTTCTTTGTGTCAGAAAAGCTCTTATCTACACTAAAATTAATCTCGGTAAGAGATTTTGAGACATAAAAAAGTATACCTACCAGCATATTAAGAAGAACGCAAATGTAAACTTACAAAGGAACAAACCTTTGAATAAAGGAGCTATCTTTATCGGTAAATATAAAACAAAAATAATAATAAAAAGAATACTGGTTTAAAGATTGCAGTTTTCATGTTACCACAATGTTTTACCCACTTTTGCTCATTAAAACAGTAAATGTAATAATGTCAACATTTAGGGGCAGCTTTACTAGGCTCGGGTGAAGGATTCGAATGCAAAAAATTTGATTTTCAAATTTTTTTTGGGCTACTTCGACCATCGAATTTGCAAAATTCGCTCAAATTAAATTATTCGAATGAATCATGTGATAGACTCGAATGATTCAAATAAATCGTACGATTCGAATAAGAAAATCGTTCGTTCATTCAATTTCTCAAAAAAATCGAATAGCAGTGAAATCCTCCAAATTCGATTTCATTGGATTTACCTCGAATTCGAGTGTTTTTAACCCTTGAAATTTGACCCTTGATAAATCTGCCCTATACTGTCAACATATACTGTTGAACATACAGCATTCCACCAACATCCTTCAGCTGTCAGTGGGGTACAATTGTCAATATTGCAGATTAACAAAACTGAGTGGCACATTTACTAAGGATTGAAGTGAAAATTCAAATTTCTAAGTAATTTTTTGCTACTTTCACCATCTAATAGACCAAAATTTGACCTTTCAAAAATTGAAGTACTGTCTCTTTAAAAAAATCTAATTTGACAGTTCACCACCTTAAACGTGCAGAGTTGCTATTTTATCCTATGTTGGACCTCCTGGAACCCTTAAGAAGTGTTTTTGTAAGTTTTTGAAAATGTATGTTTTTTCCCACAATCGTTACAATCGGTCCAATCTAAAATGGACCTATTCGATCAAAAAAGGTAATTTTTTTTTATTGAAAACACACTAAAAAATTTCGATGCCCGAATTTCCAATTTTTTTCAATTCGAAATTCAACCCTTTGGGGCAGATTTACTAATGGTCGAATTTCAAAGTTAAAAAACTTCGAAATTCAACCATGGAAAATTTTTAAAGGCCATTTTTGATTGAAAAAATGGACTGAATAGTTCAGTTTTCGATCTAATAAAAATAGCTTGAATCGTTCAAATGCATTGTTCAATTTAAATGAAGGTCCCCCATAGGCTAAATGGCAATTCGGCAGCTTTAAGGTTGAATTCAAAGTTTTTTAAAAAGACAACCCTTCAAAATTTGAATTTGCCCTTTAGTAAATTTGCTCCTAAATGTCAGCTCAGGTACTATAGCTATTACACAAATGGATAATATTCAATATATGTTTGAATATATGACAGTGTCTGACCAAGTGAACCATTGTCCATTGGCAATTCATAACACATTCAAGGAAAATGTTTTAGAAAAGATGTAGGAAGCAGCTGGGTCATTAAGGTTATAATCATGAATATTTAAATTTTAGACACTGACAGGAACTTGACACCACAATAGTTTATTTTGTTCAACCAATCCATAAACTAGTATACACTATTGATTGACCTGAAGGCAAATGTTGATGCTTTAAACTGTATTTACGTATACATTCCCAAATGACACTTTATGGACACTTGTTTATTGAAATGCTGCTACAAAATATTGTTTATACATGCATGATGCAGATGCCTAATTAGGTTTTATAACAACATAATTAAAAGTACTTATATATATTGTATAAAATGTTAATTGTCTATAAATTCATTTGGGAGCAGGTGTAACCTTGTCATGAAAGCATCTTTTAGACTCTGCAAAGAAATTGCTGCAAATTGCCACTCATTATAGACAATATCACACATGAAATGTTTATATTGTGCACAAAACAGCTTCCGCTTTTGATGAATGTCCAATGACGTCACGCAAATGCACTACCAGGAAATAACTCAGGGATCACAGAGACTTTACATTTTGAGCTCAAATTTGTAACTGAATTTTTAGGGTAAATTAGGGCTAGCACACTGGGCCTTATGCACAAATTAGTTCTATGCATCTAGCTGTTTTCCAGCATGCAGATCATGAAAGAGTACAGATAAAGCATATTTCATGCTGTTTGGAGGAATTGAAGAGCTGCTTAACCATCTCTGTGCCCAATGCTTTACAATACAGTACTACAATGCAGTGGATTCCATGGTATAGGTTCATGTACCCTTACAATGCAAGGGGTTTAAGCATTTCTCGTGTGCCTTACATTGCCCTGTATTTTTAGAAATAGCTACAGTCAAAGGGTGCCATTTGTCTCACAATATAATGCATGTACCAGTGAATGGAAATCAATCTTATATAAACACTGGCTTATTTTAAGGGATGCATATACATCATTACCAATGATGTAATTTCGTAGGGGCACTACCATTGGCAATAAGATCGTACAAGCAGAGATACGTCCATCCACTGGAAAAAAATGTTCTTAGGTCCAAAAAGGGAAGGTATGTATAAATGTAAAGGTTGTGGTCAATGTAGATATGTATTATTGGGCCCTGAGTTCAGTTATTCGGAGAACAAAAGAACATATAAAATATAGGGCTATAACACCTGTGATACAAGCTTTGCCATCTATATGCTTATATATCCACGTGGGCTGATCTACATTGGTGAAACCACCCAAAAAGTAGAGATAGGTCCCAGCATAGATAAACCATTAACACTAAAAACAGAGCTCTGCCTGTATCTAGACACTGTGTAGATGCAGGGCATTCCTCCAATGATCTAAGATTCAGAGTGATTAAACACATTCCCCCACCAGTAAGAGGTTCAGTAGATAGATAGGTTAAAAAAACTTTCCCCTAAAGGGTTAAATCAGGTCTTTGACCTGCATTTATTTTTGTGATGAGTTAATTCCATGTTTTTATTATTCAACTGATATGCCTATTGATTATATTCATAATTTTCAAAGTCTTTTGATCCAGTTTGTAATCTATGAGATGGTTGCTAGGGTTATCCTCATTGGTTACAGCCAGTATCTCTGTATCCACACCTCGCTTTGAGACGTGTTTCCATGGTAACTGGTGATGTCACTTCCGCCTTCAAACCATAACCTGCTTAGAGAAATGAACAATTGTATACTTGACACGCTGTGGCAGAGAACTGCTTGAGAAAGGTGACGAGATGTTCTTGAAACGTTGCGCTTTGTGATGGACTCTGTACAGATAAGTCTGATATGATGCATATGAATAGTGATGGGTGAATCTCCCCAGTTTCGCTTTGCCGAAAGTCACAGCACGCTTTTGACGAGCGCCGCGTCGATATTCGATCATTCGATGATCGAATAAAAACTTATTCGATCAGTGGAATAAATCATTTGACTGAACAAAGAAATCATTCGATCATTCGAATGATTCGTACGATTCGAACGATCGAAATACTTCAATTGTAGGAATCCTATTCGATCAGGACTTAGTCTCAGAAGCATATGGGAGTGCTCCCATAGGCTTCTATTGCAATTCGGTAGGTCCAATCTGCCGAAGTAAGCAATCGAAGAAACTTAAAAAAATAAAATCCTTCGCTGATCAAATGATCGAATTATTGAATATTCGTCCATTCGACTCTATTTGAATGTATTCGATCGTTTGACCATTCCCTTCGAATATGCCAAAATTCACATATTCGACCAAAAGAAGAAATCCTACATTCGAACTTCGAATCCACGTGAATTTAGTACATCTGCCCCTTAGTCCCTTTGCAAAATGTAATGGAATTTTTAATGAATCAGATGCAAATTGAGTGTAGGACTGGCCAGATATGGGATGACTTTGACATAGCTGGTCAGCTTAAATATATTGCAATGTATAGACAAACAAACAAAAATGTTTCAGTGTCCTTAATATACTGTATTGATAATGTTTTTTTCCCTTAACAACTATAATGTTATGTTATACGATCAAATGAAAAGAGACTGTGTGCCCGTTTTGTCTTTTTCCAGACCTGTATGCAATTGGGATCAAATACTGAAAATGTAGGGCAGCAAAGACCCTGAGAGAGTGTGGATTACAAAACCTGCTTTAAATCAAAATAAATTATACGTCTGACTTGTGGTACAATGCTTTAAGCACTCGTGTATTATATTGCCTCAAGGGTGAATAGCTGCTATAAGCTGAAATTCTGAGGCTTAAAGATGATGGCTAGAGCAGCTGTTGTGTTGATAAACTTTTATAGATGCTAATTATCAAAGTATGATATCTTTATTACTACACGCTTGTGCTATTTATTTATATGGCTGGTATTCCAGCTGAATTTTATAATATTGTTATATTGTTTTTCTAACAAAAACTGCTGTAACTGCAACGGTGCACAGTTTTGGTTTCAATTTTAACGCTGACTTAAAAGGTAAATATGCTAAAATGTATGACAGCATAGGATGAATGTTCTTTTTCAATAACATTATGATTCATACAAAGAGCAGTGGGATGATATTTCTAGCAGATCCCATCACTAGTCATTAGATATACTCCTTGTTAATTTTCCTCTTAATGAAATGATGTGGAGTACCATCAAAATATTTGACTTCTCTTTGAGAGGACATTTATAATTTATCATTTGTAATCTCCTTTTTATAAATGTTTATTGCAGGAAGCCCACATTTCTTTTTTCAAAAAGAAAAAAATGTATGTCAGCAAAGGAGGATACAGGTTTAGTGATATCACATACATTCTGGCAGAATATGGGGTTTGAACCATAAATATTTTTAGTACCAGCTGTACATGTCAGTATTCATCTTTTGGTAACATCTAATTTTCTAGAATTTAGGTTAGCTTTAAAAAGAAATTATAATTTGCCAAGACAGCACATTGTTTAATTCATAACACACACAACGCAAATGCATTGTACAAAATCCAGATCAGAGGATATTTGTAATTTACAAGCATTTTTCTGCATTAAACATTTAGGGGCACATTTACTAAGGGTCAAAGTGAAAATTCGAATAAACAAATTAGAATTTCAAAGTAATTTTTGGCTACTTCGACTATTGAATAGCCCAAAATTGAAAAAAAAAATAGAATTTCCAAGTACTGTCTTTTAATTTCACCACTTCACCACCTTAAAGCTGCCGAATTGCTATTTTAGCTATTTTATTTTATGGACTTCCTGGAACCTGGAGTGTTTTTGACATTTTTTGAAAATGCTATTTTTAGCCTATGGGGGACCTCCTGGAACCTTTAAGGAGTGTTTTTAAAACTTTAAGAAATTTTAAGGATTTTTCCCCAAATTGTACAAATCGTTCTGATCAAACGATGCATTCAAACTATTTGAATGATTTTTATTCAATCAAAAATGGACCTATTCGAAAATGAATTGAAAATGCTCTTAAAAAAATTTGATGGTCGCATTTTGAATTTTTTTCTAAATCGTAATTCAACCCTTAGTAAATCTGCCCCTTATTGCATTAAAACAAAAATGAGCACCATTCATTAATTATAAAATACACTGTATTTCTTTAAATCTAGAATAACTTATAATTCATATAATTGCTGTGATAACAAATGAAGCAGTGATATGCTTAATTTGTTATGTGATTTTATGTCCATAGAAATCCTAAACTTTCAGCATAGAAACTTCTATGCTGCAGCAATCCAGGGTCAAAGACATTAATTTTATATTTAGTAGCAGAGAATGATTTCTTAGTAATTGCTAGATATTTATCATTGGAAGCATGGTAATGCTTCCAATGATAAATATCTAGCAATTACTAAGATCCATAATAAATTCAGCCTTTTTCTTCATAAAAAGCATAGTTTTCTTCATAAAAAGCTTTCCAGTAAATCTTATTTATTATATAATGATAAATATTTTGAAACTTTTCAGTCAAAATAGGGTCAGGGTTGGACTGAAGCATTGGGAGCTCACCAGGGCTCAGACACCAAGTCGCCCCTCTGGTAGTTACCAGGGCCCCCCTCCCAACTCCCAGACCCAAAGCCCCTACTCCCTCTGCTTGCATTCAACTTTAGCAGATTGAGGGAGTGGGTTAGGGCCAACCCAGTCCAAACCTGAATAGGGTGAAGACGCATAGTGAGAAAGAGTTGGGAGAAAAGATAAGAAGAGAAGTTGATCTTATTAAATGCAGTAAAATCAACCTACTCGATGGGTCTCAATTTGAGTCTGAACTTTTTGGACATCTCCTCCGATGGGTGCCTGCTGCATGAGCTCCTCAATTTTCAGCTGTAGCCAAGCAAGAAGCTCTTGCAGGGAATCATGCAGTTGTTTCCAGTGCTCTGTGCTTGCTTCTAAATGAGACCTGGAAGACATTGCACATCACATTATTGTCGCAAAACAAAATTCATGGCTGATGTAAAAGTTGATTAATAAATAAAACTGTCATTTTTCTGCAAGAAATAATAAGGAATGTATTTTCTCATTCTTCATCAGCACTTGTTGCTGCTCAAATCTCTCTTTGCTATTATAATGTTGCAGCAATTAGAATAAATCCTATTAACAGGAACATAAATTAAATAATCTTATAGGCTTCCAGTTTTCATTAGCAAAAGGTCCCTAGGTATAAATATTGATCCCAGTGCATTAACTTCTCAAGATTTGTTTATAAATGATACATTTCATTTAACTGCTTTTTAGTCATGCTTGATTACTGGTCTGCTTAAATGCTATTATTACTGAGCTGCTTTCATCAAATCTCTTTCTTTCACCATACAGTACTTGTTTACACTCATAGGGGCAGATTCGCTGAATTGCGAAGTGACCAACACTAGCGAAAATTCACCAGCGTGACATAATTTTGTTACTTTGCCGATTTACTAACGAGCACATGAGCCCCTTCGCTAGTGAAGGAGATTTATGCTAGCGTTGCTTTGCACTCTAACGCCAGGCGAATTTTCAATCTGGCGAATGGAAGTAACTCTGCAAATTCACTAAGATGTGAATGTCGACAGACTTGCCTTCACCTTCACCAGCTCTATGTGATTGCATATAACATCCTTGATCTTCAGTTACTTACATAATATTTTTTGAGTGTAATATCTTCTAAGTAGAAAAAATGCTTTCATGGTGTTAGGCTGCAAAAGGCATAAAACACAAAAAAAAACACTAGCGCAGCTTACATTTGATTTGCTCGCCAGTGCCAGTGTTCGGCATCCTGGACGCAACTTCGCACTTTAATGAATTAGCGCTGTCTGAGTGAATTTTTGCTTGGCGAAGTGTTGCAATTGTACTCTTTAGTAAATTTACCCCATAGTCAAGTCGTTCCAACTTGGGAGGGGAAAATGTCAGCCTTTCGTGCTGTATAAAGCTCTCCTTTTACTCCCACTGATTTAGTTGTCTTCCCCAAAGTGTTGGTACCACTGGAGAGTAAAGATAAACCAAAAGTTCTTTTAAACCTTGTTTAACACCAAAAATGTATTTCTCTGCAAAAAACTTTTCTTCTGCAGATCGGCATTTGTCAAAATTTTCTTTAATGTTCTCAGCTGAGTTTTTTTTGTATGAAAACATTAAGAATGGGATCTGTTATCAGGAAACCCATTATCCAGAAAACTCTAAATTATAGAGAGGCCATCTCCCATAGACTCCACTATAATCAAATATTCCAGATTTTTAAAATGTATTTCCTTTTTCTCTGTGATAATAAAACAGTACCTTGTACTTTATCCAAACTAATATATAAGTTATCCTTATTGGAAGCAGAGTCTACTGAGTATATTTAATGTTTATATGATTTTCTATGATTTCTAATCTACTATTTATATTTCTGAACTGTAACACTACTAAAAATATTTTTTTTTTTGGTTCAAATGAGTTTTATTGAAAATACACAGCATGATAGATGACATGGTGACCCTCCATCTTACCCACTCTCAAATATTTTCCAGAATCCATAATTGCCATATAGACAAATTTGATTTGATGGAACCCTTTCGCCTAGCTATAAGATCCTCGTTCTTTTGTAGCTCCTGTACCATAATTACCCAAGTAGAGTATGTGGGGGTGGATGGATGGCCTTCCATTTTTGTGCTATAAGTTTTCTTGCCAGGAAAGTTAATTTGTGGACCATTATTTGGGCTGGGCTTGTAAGTGTAGTTGGGGGATCGATGCCTAATAGATAGTATTTAGGATCCAACGGTATCTGAAACCCTAGCATCTTTGTAATGCGTGCCTGTATAGCTGCCCAAAAGGGCTTAATTCTGGAGCAGGACCAAAAGGTATGTAGGATTGTACCTGACTAGCATCTCAAACAGAGCGGTGATATTACTGGGTTAAGCTTGTGCAGCACAGTCCTTGAGTAGTAGGCTCTATGGACAAAGTATAGTTGTAAAATCCTAAACTTATATATAGGCGAGATCTGAAGGGGAACTCAAAGGACTAGGTTCCATTGCTCCTCTGTGATTGGTTCTATATCTGTTTTCCAAAGTTCTCTGGCTCTTAGGGGAGTTTTTCTGTAAAATCGTGGAGTGCAGTGCTTTATAAAAAGATGAGATTTTATGGCGGGCATGGTCTTGCATAAACTCCTCCTCCACTTTTGTAGGGGGTAAGTGAAAGTTACAGGGTTTAAGGGCTTTTCTCACTGCCCGCCTTATATTGTGGTATATCATCCATTGTGAAGGAAGGATAATTAATTTTTCCCTGATTTCGTCAAGTGAGACAATACCTTGCTCATTCCAAACTTGACCTAGTGTATAAATCCCAGCATCTAACCAGGCTTTTGGCACCTGTATTCTGTCTAAAGGGGCTAGTTTGGCATTGTGCCATAGGGTTGTTAATGGGTCAAGTCCTTTAGCGTTAGTAAGAAATTGTATTCTTGTGATAGTATGTCTTTATATCAGTAGCATGGGTTATTGGGGTGTTTGACCTTCTTTGGGTCTACAATAGTTAGGGCATGGAATGGTGGCAGTAATGGTTGTAATATTTCTTGCCACTACTGATATACAGCCTCCCTTGGGTCTGCATATTTCAAAGCCCATATTTGTGACAGTTGAGATGCTAGGTAATACAATTGCAAGTCAGGTAATACCATCCCCCCAGCATCCTTTAGTCTGAACAATGCTTCTAGGGACACTCTGCGGGTGGGGCCCAAAGGTATTGTGTGAATAATGAGTTTAGGTCTGAAAAGAAATGATTTTGTATATTGTGTGGCGTGTGCCATAGTAGGTATAGTAGTTTTGGTGCTATGATCATTTTAATGGTCTGGATACTCCCCGTGGGGCCTAGTGGGAGGTGTTTCCAAGTTTGTTGAACCCATTGGAGCAGGGGAGCTTTGTTAAGGGCATAGTATGTTGTCACTGGGAGGGCCACCTTAATTCCTAAGTAGGTGAATTGGTGGGCCTTCTGTAGTGGGATCTCCTCACTACTAAAAATATTTACTGCATTTTAACACTACTAGGAAATCTTTATTGGTTTATACTTGGATAGATGGCAACATAGTATCCAGAATGTGTTTAATTATGCTGATGCATTATGCCTTTTGGCCACAAGATGGAGCTAAGGACACTTTGGGGACTTATGGGCAAAATAATAGGTTTAAAAGGTCACTGTGTTAACTATGTTTGTAACTTGCACCAGAGGAAGGACTGTGATGTCCGAAACATGCAGTGCTTCAATAAAAAACTAAATTTGTCGATACTGAAAGCTCTCCAGGTTTCTTCTTCCTATATGATATGGCTGTGGAGATGGTTATTCTACTAACCTGTTGAGGAGCCTGATTGTAAGTCATTGGGAGGATCATTTGGGAAATGGCTTATTATATTTTCTAGCAGACAAATTATGAAGATCCAAATTACAGAAAGATCCATTGTCAAGAATCTTCAAGTTGCTTTTGACTTATCCCTCTAGCTTTTACTAATAGTTAATGCAGCACACTGCAAAATTGTGACTAAAGCTGCCCATAAACATGCAAATTTTACCCTTGTATTGGACAAATGATCAGATGTCCTGAAAAATGTCAGGATCATCCACACACGGCCCAAAAACCATACAAACTTCAATTTGAACAACTATATTTTTGCATCTATGGCCAGCTTTACTCTTCTACATACATACGTGTATCTTGACAGAAGAAGATAACGTGATCAGCTGCTGTCCTATACTTAAGGTGACTGCAACATATGTCACAACTTCACTATAAAAGTATACAAGAATGCGGGCAATGCAACTACGTCTTTTATTTATTTATTTTTAAAAATAAGTGAAAGCTAATAAAAATACACAAAAACACAAGAACATGGCAGATGTTGACTAAAAAAAAAAGGTTTTTGAAATTTTGATTAATATACCCATAAATCTATATGTCCAGTACAGTGGCATAACTACTCCTTGGTGGGTCCCGGCACAGGATGGGCACCTGGGCCCCCCTGTGGGGCCTTACCTCTATAAATCACATGCTGGAGTGTTGATGGCATGTGTGATGTATAATCTCCCCCTAGATAACTGCCTGCCATAACCATTTTCATGGCTCCGAGGGGCCCCAAGGGGATGGGGCCCTGGTGCAATTGCACCCCCTGCACCCCTGGTAGTTACGCCACTGGTCCAGTACCATATTGTAATTAAAGTTTTTAAAGGTGGATAATCTTGATGTAGTAGTTCAACTACTACATGGCCACTACAGAGGAAGTTGGTAAGAACAGGGTATTCTTTAACATACTAAAAGTTAATTTAAATGTCAGCTACTCCTTTACTTTTTCCAAGTTTGGCTTGTTGGAAATGTAGATAGCTGCTGTAATATAAAAAGTCTTGTGAGTAGAAATATACACACAAAACAAATGAGAAAGGATGAAGTTCATGGTGTGTTACAAACAAAAATGTATACTTATTTTCTTTTGCTCTATGTTCCTAAGTTTCTATGATGGCACAGGTGACATTCTTCCTAAGTTTTAATATTGCACAGCAAACTTATGTATTTCTGATTTCCAGGCCCAAAGGACATGGTGGCCCTATTTCAATGGAAGGATATTCAAATAGCAACATAAATAGTATAATGCAGATACAGTACGTCAACAACACAAACAAAACTCTAACAGCTCAAGGGTTCCCATTTTTGATCAGCATCAAAATGCATAATGAAGTTTTGCCTAAAGAATCCCACAGATGTCAAGCACCAAAAATAAAAAAATAAATCCTTTAAATACGAGAAGACTAAATGCACACTCACAATTGCACATGTTTCGCTTCACTGGATACAACTGCACTAAGCACACAATCTGGAACTATGGGGGGAAAATGCTGTATTTTGGGTAAAAAACATTTTACATTCACTTAACAGACTGCACCTTGTAAATGAACCCTCTTGTTTTTAAGATGCATTCTGTAACTTTCATAATTATAAATTTAAATGTATTACAATTATTAAAAAATACTTTCACACTCCTGTTAAGGGTCAATGCATACATTATGGTCAGTTTTAAGCTCCTATCCTATAACATTCAGTAGGGTTTTAAAATCATATTATTTACTAACTTTAGGACATAATGTAACCTTGTAGTTGACCAATCCTACTGTTTCTTTTATTTTTTATGGTGCATTTTGCTATAGTCTGCACTATTTTGCACTATTAATAACACTGACACACTTCACAGAATAAAATGGTACTATCGAATTTCTCAGATACAACGTTGTGTACAACATTACATGAAAACCTATATTGAAGTTATGTTGCATTCTGTGTTACCACACTGCATCCCATTTAGGCAATCTCTCTTTTGTATTGGCAATGTTTTTCAGTTCAGAGACTAAAAAAAAATCTTGGGATTTACTTCCCCATTTACCAGCTAGAACAAATGAAGTGTGTGATCACACTGAGATTCTCTTAATAACTATTCAGTGGCAGATTGATTAAAATGGGGCTCAAAGTTGTTTATCTTTAATTACGCAAATACAATAGGTATAGTTTATCTAACATTTATTGAAAATAAATATTTCTCTTACCATTGAAAGAAGCTCTGGGAATATAGCTCAGTAAAATTTTATTTCAGTAGGTCTTATTTCTGACTGGTTTTAAGATAAATAAATGAAGGTGAAAAGGGTGAGGCCAGCATCCTGAACAACAAGTAAGTACTTGAGAAAACAACATGCTTAACAGTCCAGAACCACCGAAAATTCACCCAACAATAATTTTGTGTGAACAAGCACATTTTGAATTTTTTTTTTTTTAATAGGAATGCTAAAGTAGCATAGCTATCTCTTAGAGACTTCTTCACTTATAATGACTGGAGTCTAAATCAGTTTATCTTGTGCTGATGGTTTCTCATAATTCATAATAAACAAAAGCAGCACACATATTCTTCTAACAAAACATTCTCAGCTTTACAAATTTTATTTTTTAAGCAGAATTGTATCTTCATATTCTATGGCCTCTCCTGCCTCAGGTGGCAACAGCCCCAGTATCAGCCCTGCATAAAAGTCATAGAAATGTGCTGAGTTTGGCATGGACAGACAACCCTAAATCAATATGATTTTTTTAATGTCCAAACTCTGTGGTTGGTAGTATCCCCACAAAAAGTGATATTATTTTATCACTTTCTCATTTGAGTTACATGTACCAAATTTTAGCGGACTTGTCATGCTTGACAAAGGGAATGTCCACGAAACATTGCACATTGCATCAATAAAATTTGCAAGGGCTTGCCCTGCTTCCTCAGTTCCTGTGTGCCAGTGAATTTTCTCTTTACTGTGTAAGTGAGGTGGCTGATACCTCTATTACTGGGCACCAGGATGAAGTAAACGGGTTGGGTGAGGTATGCGGTTTCTCCAAACTCGCTTGGAACTGATATAGGGAAGGTGCCTCTGTCATTTTTTGGGATCACTGTGACATATTGCCAGGATCATTATGTTATATTATGTTATATTGTATTAGAAGAATTGTGTGATACATTGCTGGGGACTGGGGCATTGCTGGGACCATGGTGTTATGAAATATTTTTTCTTAAATGTGGGTGTAACCTCTGTGATGTATCTTGCTGGGAACACTGCATCATAAAATACTGGAGCCCTTGCTTTATATATATTGATAGGGCTACCACATCATATTTTGCTAGGGCACCTGTTATAATATATTAAGGTCAATTAGTCAGATATTGCTGGGGTCACTTCGTCATGACATTCTAGAACCATTGTATTATGAAAGGTTCTATTTTACCATTTCTCCACCTGCTTTAAGACTAGGGATGCACCGAATCCACTATCTTCTAGAAAGATTTGGCCGAATACGTATGCAAATTAGGTGTGGGAAGGGGAAACCATGATTTACTTCCTTGTTTTGTGACAAAGAGTCATGCAATTTCCCTCCCGCCCCTAATTTACATATATAAATTAGGGTTCGGATTCGGTTCGGCTGGGCAGAAGGATTCGGCCGAATCCGAATCCTGTTGAAAAAGGCCAAATCCTGGCCGAATCCGAACCGAATCCTGGATTCGGTGCATCCCTATTTAAGACACATTAACCACTGGCCTGAATATAAAAAATAATATAAAAATTATTGTAATCCTTTCTTTCATCTGTGGGCTGAATTTAAATTTATTTTCTCAAATTTACATTATCAGAGCTAGGTGATTGTGAATTATTGCCTATGTTTAACTCATTATTTTGTAACTGATTGCAGCTGTAAATATATTATTATTATTATAAAATATTATTTTATATAAAATAAAATTAAACCCCTGGTGACTTTATATTCATATATTACACTTGATGTCACCATGCCATGACTAGCACGACATTCAGGGGCACATTTACTAAGGGTTGGATGGAATTGTTCAATAAAATTAGAAATTTTAATTATTTATTTTTCAACTATCGAATAGGCCAAAATTTGTTTTGAATTGAAAAAATTTGAAAATTTAAATTTTGAAGTACTGTCTCTTTAAAAAACTTTGAAAGAGATGTTTGTTAATAACTTTTCCAGTCAGTTGAATATGCATTGTATGGATTGAGGGTATTATTCTGCATGTTGCACCCTGTGACACAAGGTAGTAAAGTACAGTAGAAAATACAGAATTCTTAGCACAAAGGAGTAGTATGGAAATAGATGGAAATTATTAAAAAATGTTGAGTGAGACTTTCACAGTTTGCATCACAGCTTAGTCTTCCTCAGCAATATTCAGGGACCATTCCAAGAGACAAAAATTATCAGTAATGTGGGTGATATTCAAGTGCCATGAATTCCTAAAAAATGTATATTAAAATTTTCCTTAAATTCTTGCCCACTTTAATTAAAGGTAATTTGTCATGGGAAAACATGTTTTTTTTATGCAAAATGCATCACTTAATAGAGCTGCTCCAGCAGACTTCTGCACTGAAACCCTTTTAAAAAAAAAAAAAAAAAGAGAGATTTTTTGTATTTAATTTTGAAATACAGTATGAGAAAGCACTAGACATGATGTCATGTGAATTGTGTTCTCATAAACGACCTGAGATGACTGCCTACACACCAATATTACAGCTAAAAAATACACTTGTTGGTTCATGAATAAAATTATATATGGTAGAGTGAATTATATGTAGTGTAAATTGAGTAATCCTATATAATAAAATCCATTTGTCTCTGCGTCCAGATTTCCATGTGTCCGTGGAA
>CM044434.1:96320892-96342056 GCA_024363595.1 Xenopus borealis | reverse complement strand
TGTTTGACTACATATGTTCTAGCGCCCGTTAATTTAACGGGCTTAATGTCTAGTTTGTAAATAAAAGCTTCACCATAAAAATCCATGACAAAATCCATTTGAGTATACTGTATATCTATCAGGTGTGAAAAAGGAATGATTATAACAATAAAAAATTCAGATTTTCCTCATTACCTGATGTTAAGGGATTTTTTCCTGAGCTCATTCCATCTAATATTCATGCTATCAAGTTGTTTCTGTAACAATAACCTATCATCTGATCCTTCCAAAGATCTGAGCATTTTCTGTCCATTCTCATCCAAGGAATGAAAAACCTCTGTGTGACCATCAATTTCAGCTTGCAAGTTCTGTAAGACACAATAAAAGCAGACATCATTTTCAAATACTGTAATATTTTGTGAGAGTGAAAATAGTTGTTCTGCAAAATCAATACAACTCAGAAAAGTTGTACTAAATTTCATTTAAGCATCATGTAACATTTATAACACTTGTTTATTTATGTATAATAATCTTGTGTATTAATCAGCATAGATAAAAATGTCAAATAATGACATGCAACACAGGGCAATTAATCTGCTGAATTACTATCAAGCATTTTACATTTCTATCATCTGTTGTGCTGTTTAGTACAATATCTCTTTACAAACATCCCATCTTTAGCTTCTATTGTTCTGCCTTAAAAGTTATTTACAGGTTTATGATATCTCAATGAAAGTAATTGCATACCCAATTGGTAATACCTCTGTGAGAAATCATTTACTGTACATTAAGCTTGTAAAATTATATATACTTCAAGTTCATGCTAAAATAATTTTAAGAGCAAATGGGAATCCAAATCAACAAGTTCGTACAAATAAAAGAGAGTAGCATTGTTTTAGAGCAAGTAGAGTTATTTGTGAAAAAAATACACAAACACAATGAAAGCGGTTAGAGAGATTAAAGTCTAAATGTCTTTTACAGTTCTGACCTTTACATTATATTTCTTCCTGTGAAACATTGCTTTGAGGTTCGTATCATCAGTTGTTATGGATGACACTTGTCAACTCACTGCTGAAGCAAAGCTAAAATCCCAAATCATGTCAACTTCATCCTCTCAAAACTATTTTCTAACACTAGATTTGAAGGAAAAAAAAACTCAAAACAAACAGCCACTTTGTATTGTAGCAATGCACTTGTCACCTCCCTGTTGTAGGGTGAGCCCAATATAGAGTACATTTTGCAAAGGCAGCATTACTTTTTTAACCATTTGCTAAATGACACTATATAGTGGTGATCATGCAGGGTATTGTTCATTTCTAGACTGGAAACTTCAGCTAAGGATAATGAGTTAACTTAGCAAGATATAACAAGAACATAGTTGTATTGAAACCATCCCCTGAGAAATACATGTGCCAATGTCTGCCATGGAACATTGTTTCCAAGGCTGACTGGCATTCCTCGCTGCCTACACTCTGAATAGCATCTTTGTGCATTTACAGAACCAATTTGTATGCTTCTATTTGGGAGCTGTATTTTCCATGCCTTTCTTTTTTGCTGGCATACATTTGCAGATTAAATGTGATAAAGCATGCATCAGTTTTCATGATTAATTATCATTTTAATCTGCCCTATATTAACCCTTTCCCTGCTGCATAATCACATGGCTCTGGGAATACCTCATTACCATCCCCACTTCTATATAATTCCAAAACATACTTTTTCATTTTCTGCAGCTTGTAAACTGCTTTGCATCGAATTCAGGCTTTTTGTGTACTTAGAAAGGGTTAAACAGTTCTTTTTTATATGTATCTGCAGCTTACACTATTTGTTAAGCATTGGCGCATTGCAGTGCTGGGGTCCAAAAGCCAAGGTTAGCATGGCCAACGGTAGTGGACCATCATTGTTAACCAGATTGATATTTGAATGCTACTACAGAACTGTAAAGGGTTGATAACTATGGCCATACACTGTATATATAGAAAACAACTTTAACTGGAGCTTTTGTAGAGGCAAAAGTCTATGCTATCCTATTGGGACCCAGACAAAGGTGAGCATGAGTAAATGTGTAACTTAGGAAGGAGAAGTGGTTATGTTATTGTCAATTCCTTCAACTTTCTGCCCACCAAGAGCCAACATCAAGCAGTTCAGATTTGTTGATAGTGGCTCAGATTTTATTTATCATATCTATATTGTATTTAATAATACACAGCTCTCTCAAATAAAGAGCTTTACCTTTATATAGATTTAAGTTGAAAAGACCCCAACAAAGTCGAAGCCAAGAGAAAGATCAACAAAACACAAAGTAGGACAGTGTGTTTCAAAAGGGAAAACCATTGTTCTGACTCTAAAAGGGCAATTTGAATATCATATTAATGCTAGATGAGCACTAATAGGAATGAGCAAAAATTGTGCAATGGTTAATATTTTGCAAATCCACACTACAATTTCATTATGCTCTCTATTGCACTGTAAAATAAAGCATAATCATTACTCTATTCTTCCATTCCACTTTCCACACCAATTGAATTAGAGACCTCCCCAGCCCTTACCCTGTCTGTCAATGTAGCTATCCAGGTACAGTATTTGGAAGTAATTGGCAACATGATAGCATTTTGTTTTCTATAAAGAAATGTAGCAGATGTACATACTGTAGATATAGCATAGTGGAAAGAGGCTTCTTTAACAAAGTAGAGCAATTTATGTTATTGCAGAGTTAAAGGGGTTGTTCACCTTTGAGTTAACTTTTAGTATAATGTAGAGAGTGATATTCTGAGACAATTTGCAATTGGTTTTCATTTTTTATTGTTTGTGGTTTTATAGATATTTAGCTTTTTATTCAGCAGCTCTCTAGTTTGCAGTGTCAGCAATTTGGTTTCTAGGGTACAAATTACCATAGCAACCCTGCATTGATTTGAATAAGAGACTGGAATATGAATAGGAGATGGACTGAATAGAATGATAAGTTATAAAAAGTAGCAATAACAATACATTTGTTGCCTTACAGAGCATTTGTTTTTAGATGGTGTCAGTGACCCCCATTTTAAAGCTGAAAAGAAACAGAAGAAAATTGCAAATCATTAAAAAACTATGAAAAATAAATAATGAAGACCAATTGAAAAGTTTCTTAGAATTGGCCCTTCTACAATATACTAAAAGTTAACTTGAAGGTGAACCACCCCTTTAAAAGCCTCAACGGCAGTTTAATTTTGAACTCCCATTGATTTCATTACGTTTTGCTAAATGTCACAGTTTTTCAATTTTTTTGCCTTTTCTACAATTTTTTGTGAAGCACAACCTTCCAGTTTCACTCATCACTAATTATAATGATTACTAGATTGGCATCAGTCAATTTTTTTTAGCCTTGACAACAAATATATAATTGTTACCTCACTTGATAGGCATTTTGTGACCTATACAGTTCCCTGGAAGTTAGATAACAAAATGTTCTACTGAACTTTTATGTAACTGTGCAAGATGCTCATATCTATTTAAGGCTTGTCATTTCTAGAGATCGCTGGTTACACTATATGTCTTTAATATTTTGTTTCCATTACATGAACATGAAAAATATTAACTCTCTATTACAATTTCAATGTATTCACTTTTTAAAGTAAAGAAGGTTTTAACCTTCTGGTATGGCATCTTTTCCAGGCAGAATAAACTTACTGAGTGCACTTTTATGGGCTGCATTTTAAATCTTAAGTCTTGTCCAAGTTTATAAATAACTGTGTTCCCGATACACTTTCTCTTTTATCAGACAGAAAAGAGAAAAGGCTTTGGATGAAACATATTCCACCATAAACTCATATTAAGGGGGTTATTTATGAAATTATGTGAAAGTTTTTATACTGTAATAAATTCGAATGTACTCACAACTCGAATGGGAGGCTATTTATGAAAACACTAGAATGTCTAAAATTTGATTGAATAGGAACAGCATGACAATTTGAATCAAATTTGACTCGATTTTTCATCAAAAAGAAACTCGAATGTCCGTAAGGCTATTAACATCTTCAAATGGTTCAACAGACCTCTACCATTGACTTCTAAATGAACTCGGCAAGTTTTACTTTAGGTGGCAAAGTATTGAATTAGTAAATCTGCCCCCCTAAAGTTAATTTTCAGTATATTTGCTGTTACTTTACAATGTAGCACAGACAAGCTGCTCCAGCCTACCCCCCTTCTCCCTACAGTGCCCAAATAATTAAAGATCAGGTGGCTGCCTGGACACGTCAGTGCAAGAATAATTATAAGAAGAAGCTGGGGAGGGGGATTTTTTAAACTATAGAGGAAGCCGGTCTAAGTCCCCCTTTTCCCCGGGGGCCCCACAACTCTATGAAACAGTATGAAATAGTGCCATTTATTGTATTGCTGCTTTTTTTGCCTCTGTGACTATTTTATAAAGGAAGTACCTATCTTTTTCATCAAACCTTCAGTTCATGGTTTCGAAATACTGGTGTAATTTTTTTGTATGCTGTACATACAAGTACCTAAAGTTAGAGTTCAGCAATAATGCCTATTATCCTGACTTATCAGCAAGGGTGCTGCTGAGAGAGTTAGTATAACAATGCTCTACTGTTCAGCAGTTATAGTTTTGAATATAAATCACTCAATCCCCCTCTTCTACCTGTTATACGAACTTTTTTATTTTTGGGAATCAGCTGCAAAATCGATGCAGTTAATAATCTAATGCTATCTGATCTTTGCTGATGTATTAAAATAGACAAAAAGCTTGAGGCGGGAAAGAACTGCAAATGGGATGAAAAAGGACTGGAGGAGTAATGAGAGCTTATGCACTTATTGCCAGATAGGAAATTGTTAGCTCCAGAGAAGAGCAAATTTCTATGCAGTGTCAATTGATGTACTTGCACTTTGACTTTAAATGATATTTCTGCTGTCAGAAGTGATGGAATCAAATAAAACTGCATTAACCAATCTGTTTATAAGAAAAAAAGCTTATGTGTAATGTGACAGAACAGGGGCCTAATTTATCAAAACCCAAATATTTCTGACAACTCAAATAAAAAAAGTCTGTCCAAAGTAGAATTCAAGATTGAACCTTATTTATTGTTAACATTTTTTGGGGTTTTTCCATAAAACCGAAACAGACTTTTCAGACTTTTTCCATCCACTGGGTATAATAAATCAAGAAAAATAAAGAGTTTTCTTCCACTATAAATTTGGATTTTCATACTAAAAAAAAAAAACTAGAATTTTTAGAGTTTTTGGCATTTGAACTTTAATAAATAACCCCCTTAATGTCCCTTATTTGGCATCCTTTGAAGGATACGCATACTATTTAGCAATACAGAATGCATACACATATTTGTAATATAGGCTTGCTCCTCGAAAGCTGTGTAATCATGTCATAATAATGAACAGACATAATATCAAAGGCTATTTTGATACTAAACTCTACAGTTAGTATAGCTATGGGCATATATGGTTTGTGTGAAAGAGTGAAATGTGTGTGTGTGTATATGCTGGGTTTTTAATTTGGAGGGGTTAAACTTGATGGACGCTGTCTTTTTTCAACCCAATTTAACTATGTAACTATGTAACATAGTCTGTATGTTCTCCCAGGGTCATTTTTGTGTTTTACAGTATATTAACCACTGTAAGCAAAATGTTAACAATGGTCTGATTCCTGTACTTGTGCTGAGTGGGTAGTTGTTCAATGGGGTGAAGTTCACTTTAAAATAGTCACTAAATAGCTCTTTTGGTCAAAAAAGCATTATCTAATTAAAATGGGTTCTGTAAGATGATGGGAATGTGCAGATAATTTCCAGGGATGGTTGCAGTAATGTAAGTAGACGAAACAACTAGTAAAATGGTCACTGAGTATGCTGTTTTATTATACTGTGTGGCTAATAAATAAGAGCTGAAGAACAGATATATACGTTTCCCAATACACATGGGCCTGGAAGTTAGCCTTTCAGTTCGTTCCTGAAGACTAGAAGGGTTATGTAATAAAAGACACTAAGTTTGCCCAAGGGCAGTAACCTATAGCAACCAATCAGCAAGTAGCATTTACTAGTCACCTGTTTAAATGCAAGCATCTTATTGGTTGCCATGTGTTACTGCCCCTGGGCAAACTTAGTTCCTTATATTACATATAGGGGTTAGTGCACAAAATCATCCCTTCCTTCCTATAGGTTGCTGAGTTGTCCCATGTTATAGTTGGCAGGGGGTGGCTTGTGTCTGTTCCCCAGTGGTAATTGAAATGGGCAAATGGGAAGATGGTGGAGATAACTGGGTATACCTGGGGGAAGATTGATAACCTTGGATGGTTTTGTTACAATAAGATATGGTTATTTGTCTATATTTGTTAATTTATGTTAAATACCATATACCAAGAAAGAGAAGCAGATTTCAATACAGGTATGGGACCTGTTATGCAGAAGGCTTGGGACCTGGGGTTTTCCGGACAACCAATCTTTCCATAATTCAAATCTTCATAAATTAAGTCTACAAAAAAATCATGTTAACATTTAATAAACCCAATAGTATGGGTTAGTGTCCAATAAGGATTCATTATATCTTAGTTTGGATCAAATACAAGGAACTGTTTAATTATTACAGAGAAAAAGGAAACAATTTGTAAAAAAAATGGAGCCTATGGGAGATGGCCATTCCTTAATACAGAGTTTTCTGGATAAGGGGTTTGCAGATAATGGATCCCATACCCGTACCGTGCTTGTCATATGATGCCAGGCACTTCAGTTCCTGTATCAGACATTTGAACTAATATTTTTTGCATGAACGTTCAGCAATACTTTTTAGACTGTAATTCACAAGCCTGAAAATTTCCCTTACAGAGATGTTTTAAATAAGTAGAACTAAGAATAATATAAAAGGCAATTTAGGCATCAAAACTTGCCATCAGTGTTTGCAATCAGCAGGAAAACACACTCCACAATATGCAACATCTTTAAAAAAGTAACAGGAACAACATTGTAAATTAGTGTAAAAATTGCACATTTATGTAAAAAACTTGCAAAGGGAATATCAGTAGTAGTAGTATCAGTAATTCTTTCTGGTCAGATTAGTTTCTATAAGTAACAGTACTGGTGCAATTTAGCACCTAGAGTACAGTATGTCAGCACATCATCCTTTTAAAGGTGAACTAGAACTAGTACATGATTTTCACAGTACTTTTAGTGCTGATACAATAGTACAGAAAGGCAATTATCAAGAATCAAAATGGTCTAGTTATGATTAAATATTGCTGCCAATATTTATAGCCTGTAAGACCAAACTAGAATGGTAAGGTTACAAATACAACAATATAAAAATTAAAAATAACTTAAAATAATATGTTTTTTCATGTTTTAAATGTACAGGTGCAAGATTTTCCCAGGCCTGGTGCCTTGGAGTTTTCTCAGATTCTACCCTGTCCTTAACTCCTTATATTCATTCACTTATTAAATCATGTCATTTCACCTATGGAACATATCCAAAATATGATCATTTATCACCCAAGGTGCCGCCAAAATTCTTCTTCACTGTCTCATTAAATCACGTCTAGATGACTATTGTAACTCTTTATTAATTGGCCTTCCCTGCCAGAGTCCATAATGAACATAGTCGCCAGGCTTATACACCTCAGCAACTGCTCTTCCTCTGCCAAGCCACTCTGCCAATTCCTGCACCGGCTTCAGCTTCCTTTCAAAATAAAAATCATACTAATGACCCTGACATTCAAAGCACTTCATAACTCTGCCCTCCATACATCTCTAGATACTCACCCAACTGCTTACTATGCTTCTCTCCTGAGTTTCTCCTCAACACTTCTCTCATTACCTCCTTATACACTCATGTTCAAGACTTTGCAAGGGCTGCACCCCTCTTTTGGAATACTTGCCCTCAGTCTGTCCAACTTTCTCCCAACCTTTCTGCTTTCAAAAGATCTCTTAAAACACACTTATTTAGAGAAGCATAACTTCACTCAGTTTAGCTACTAAATGTAATGCCATATGCTACATCTCACATCAACTTATTTTTTATCTTGACCACTCTCTCATATTGTGTCTCATTCCCTTCCCCTTTAGAGTGTAAGCTCTTCTGCATAGGTCTTTCTTCACGTTCTTTCACGGTACTGGTTGTTATGTCTGTAACTCTGTATGTTATATCTATGTAATTCATGGAATTTTTTTTATAAGCACTATGTTGGCGCTCTAGAAATAAACGTTATTATTATTAATAATAATAATAATAATAATATTATTATCATAAATTCACCCATCCAAGTTACCTATGCCATAAGCCACTCAACTCTGTGCGGTTGCATCTTTGAATTTCATGCAAATTACTTCATTAATGAAAAAACAACACAGAATTTCCCACTATCTATTGCAGATATATGTAAGTCCATGAAAATTATTATTCAAACACAGTCTTGAAGAGGATAAAAAGTATGTACTCTGCAGGGAAGCCAATGCTGACAAGTGAGAACTGAAAGGAATGAATTGCAACACTGATCACTGCAAATCCAGGTAACCCCTTGTTGTTGTTTCTGATCCATAACTGGAAAAGTGGAGTCACTTATAAAGCAGCAGTGTACTTGCCAAAGGAAAAGACGTGATAATACTAAGGGATATTTTCTAGTCTCTTTGATGCAATGGAAAGGTCAGGCAGGGGCAGTGTTTCTGTAGAGATTTACTCTCTTCAGAATACTAATAAAAACATTCTTTTTCGTACAAAACCAAACGTGCATGGCACTGATATTGAAGGCTTCATATACTATCATTTTGGTAGCATATTAGCAATTGTCGAGGAACAATTTTTTTTCTTTACACAGCTCTTCCTCAATATACTGTTAGGTTGGTAAACAGAGCCAAACTATAATTAATAAAAGTAGGGAGTCATGACAAGGATGGTATTATAGAGATGAGGTACAGTATTTAGTATTTTAGCACACATGCACCAGGATCAAACCTAAGCTAAAGGCTGTGTTATTTTTACTGATAAAATGTACTGTATAACATATCATTTCAGGTGTCAGGATGAACGCAATTTGCAATTAATTGAGAATGGTGAGGTTATACAGATGGAGGGTGTTACTGTAACATGTTTTCTACTTGAAAGTGTTCTGTAGATAAACTAATGTACCTGTATAAAAGCTGGTTCCTGATCCAGGCATCGTACTTAAGAGCTTTGTTTGATGATTTTAGAGTATTACATGGTTTTATGCTATGACATTATCCCTTGCTACCACTGGCACGGATTTCACTGATTCGTTGTCTAATATCAACGTGGTAGCTATGTCAGATGGGTATAACAATTTCTTGTGACCCACAGTTATTATTAAAATATTTTAATGATTTATTCCAGTCTTCTAGGAAAGAAGACTGGAAATACTGGCAAGGGTTCCAGAATGAAGCAAAATCAATTGTCCAGGCAGAGATCAAAATACAGGCAGAAAATATCAAAGTCAAGTTCAGGCAAGGGTCAAAGTCCAGTAATCAAGTCAATAGCAATAATAAACACACAGGTAGGCTAGAAAATAGAACCTATAGTCGGGCATTGAGCCTGCTTCCTAGGCGTCCTTTTATTTTGAATTTGGCGCCTGGCCACGTGACGTCATTGCATTCTGGCAATGCCCAGTGCTACCTGGTGCTGCAGAGAATAGACCAGCCTGCCGGAGCTCTGCAAAGGGTTCATGACAGAGAGTTAGCAGAAATTCATAAAGAGGGTGTGAATTAGGCAGACAGGTACTTTACTCCACACTCCTTTGCAAAGAGGCAAATGACTGAACTTCAGCTTAACCCTTGATGAGAATAGAGAATAGGTTTTTGTCCTGCTTGTTAATGCTCAAAGTGTTTTTGTTCCGTGAATAAAATAAACAAATTAATACTTTTACATAAGGTCATAAAGAAAAACTCATTATCCAGTCCTAATTTTGCTGATTGGACTCACTGTGAAAGCAAAATATTTTATGATTCAGTTGACAGATGTTAAGGTACAATGTAGTAATGTGGAAAACAAAAAAGGTTAGAGCGCCAATAAAAACAATATTTTTTTAACTTTAATAAACATTAAGTTTTAATAAAACTCATACTGTGGGAATTTCTGACACACAAATGGGGTGGTGCAGTTGTTAGGGTCATTCTTTCTCTACATGTATCCTACAAAGTTGTAATGACCTTTCTATATTTGTTTTTATATGGTTTAAATAGATTTCATAAATGAATGCTTTCCTCTTTCATGGATGTTTACAAGACTGTTTTGTGCTCTAATGCACATTAAAGAAATCTGAACACTGTTAACTTCTGCATAAAAAAGGGGTAAAAGAATGAGATCCCACCTGAACTGTTTACTGATTTCATGGTTTATTCCTCCAACTGGAACTGGAAGCTTTATACACAGTTTCCCTATCATATAACAGCCAAACAGCAGGATGTCCACACTTCTGAAACTTGACTACAGTGTCTTGCATGAATTGCACAATTGAGGTCTCCCCAGAGTGGCTCAATGATATTGAGGTCAGGAGACTGAGATACCCACTTCAGAACTTTAACTTTATTTTGTTGTATGCCAATGTCGACTTGACCTTGTGTTTTGGATCATTCTCATGTTGGAATGTCCAAGTATGTCCCATGCGCAGCTTCCGGGCTGATGAGTACAAATTGTCCTCCAGTATTTTTTGATAACTTACTGCTTTTATTTTGCCATCAATTCTGACCAAATTCCCTGTGCCTTTGTAGCACACACACTTTTTTACAGAGAAAACAACCCCAACCTGGACAGTCTACCCTCATAATTTTAGTCTTCCATTCCTCTAACCAGTTTAGTTGCATGTCCCTGCACTCTCTCCAGCTCATTTACATCCCTCCTAAGGACTGGAGTCCAAAACTGCACTGCATATTCCAGATGAGGTCTTACTAGGGATCTATAAAGAGGCATAATTATGTTGACTCCTCTCCAAATGTAGCATTTATGGTTGTGGCAAATTTTAGTCTCATCATTCCAAATGACTTTGGGCCAGAAGGTTTGAGGCTTGTCTCTGTACTGTTTGGTATATTGTAAGCGGGATACTTTGTGGCATTTGCATAGTAATGGCTTTCTTCTGGCAACTGAACCATGCAGCCCATCTTTTTTCAAGTGCCTCCTTATTGTGAATCTTGAAACAGTCACACCAAATTTTTCAGAGTCCTGTATTTCACCTGAATTTATTTTTGGGGATTTCCTTGCATCCCCAAATTTTTTTCTGGCAGTTGTGGTTGAAATTTTAATTTAATTTGGTTTAGTTTCAACAGAACCCCTAATTTTCAACTTTTTAATTAGAGTTTGAACACTGCTGATTGGCATTCTCAGTTGCTTTCCTGTTTTATCTTAGGTTCAGCTACCTTTTCCCGAAGATCCTGTGACAGTTCTTTTGCTTTCCCCATGACTTAGAATCCAAAAAAACTCTGTGTAGCACTGGATGAAAGATGCAAGGGTCTGTCAGGAGTTAAGAAAGTCATTGACCTTTCATACACACCCACTAATTATAAGCAAACAGATCATCGGTGAAGATGGTTACCTTTAATAGCCATTATAATACTTTTGTGTCAAGTTGTGTGCATGTTATCAGGCCAAATCACCAGGGTGTGTAAACTATTGATCAGGGTAATTTGGGTAGCTTGTGTAGTGATTATGATTTAAAAAGAGTAAACACAGTTGCTTGACAATAAATGACTTCAGCCATCCACTAACCATGAGTAAAAGAAAAGTTTTTGTGTTATTATTCATATTCTCTGAAAATCATAAATTCTGCTAGGTTATGTCTATTTATGAACACAAATGTAAATGGCATAGATGCTTCCAAAATTTAGCAAGCGCCTTTTCAAACCTTTCTACTTCGGTAGGTAGAAATGTATATGTTGTCCAAAATGTTTTGAAGTACAAGAAAGAGTGAATAAGAAGACAGCACTGAAACCAAAGCAGCAGTCTTAGCTTGGAATCCAGGATATCAGTCAGGGCAGACTCCATGGCATACACTTAACTTTTTCTCACTCTTTCTCAAGTGTTATAGAATTAACTGGGGATTGTTTTGTTGTGTCTATTGTTTTTTCTATATTTATCTGCTTAAATGCCATCAGAACACAAAAATATGCAGTGAAATAATAGACTTAACAGTGTGGAATTTGTTTTATGCCACTTCTTGCACTGACCAATTATCTTGAACATAATTAGTATTACAGAGTTTCTGAACCACTGAGCTACTGAAATACAGAATTTCTAGCTATATTAATTTTTTCTCCTCCAAATGTGCTGTACATACTTTATTACAAATGATCTTATAAAATAATTTACAATTTTTAAAATAATTTAAAGGAGAAACACAGCTACTCCAAAGCTATGAGGCAGTTTATGGACAATAGATTAGCCACAAGGAAAGGAAAATGGAGGCTGATCTGGGGTTTATACATCCCAACAGATTCACCAGATTGAGTGAAGAAGATAGGAGTGGGAACTCTGGATTGGCAATGCTAAATGGGGCTGATCTCTCTAACAGCTGGTAGACCAGTTTCTCTAGTAGTGATGGGGAGAAGAGCAGAGTCAGACCTAAGCCGATTGTGGATGTAGGGGATTATGTTATTAGGAAAGTGGATAGGGTAATCTGTTGTCCTGATTGATACACCCGAACAGTTTGCTGTCTTCCAGGTGCCAGGGTTCGGCATGTGTTTGATCAGGTAGACAAATTATAGGTTGGGACTGGGCATGACCCAACTGTCTTAGTCCATAATGCTACTAATAACAAAATAAATGGTAGGGAGGTAAAGAGGGAGTTCAGGGATCTTGGCTGAGAGACTGGTGAATTGCTAAAGTGGTGCCGCTATTCAAAATGGGATCCCGTTCTCAGCCTCAAAACTTAGGCCAGTTAGTCTGACGTCAGTGGTAGGAAAGCTTTTCGAAGGGTTAATAAAGGATAAGATACTGGACTTCATAGCAAATCATAATGCTATGAGTTTGTGCCAGCATGGTTTTATGCTTAATAGATCTTGCCAGATGAACTTAATTTCTTTTTACGAGAAAGTGAGCAGGGACCTTGATTCTGGGATGGCAGTGGATGTGATTTACTGTTTGATACAGTGCCACATAAAGGTTAATGGTTAAATTAAGCAATGTTGGCTTGGAACATAGTACCTGTATAGAGAACTGGATAGAGAACTGGCTAAAAAATAGACTACAAAGAGTGGTAGTAAATGGAACATTTTCTAATTTGACCAGTGTTGTTAGTGGAGTACCTTAAGGCTCTTTACTAAGTCCCTTGCTTTTCAACTTGTTTATTAATGACCTGGAGGTGGGCATTGAAAGTACTGTTCTATTTTTGTGGATTATACTTAATTGTCCAGAGCTATATGTTCCATGCAGGATGCTGCCACTTTGCAGAGTGATTTGCCTAAGTTTGGAAACTGGGCAGCAAACTGGAAAATGAGGATAAATGCAAGGTTATGCACTTTGGCAAATATAATATAAATTCCAGTTATACACGAAGGTGCAGATTTACTAAATTTACATGAAGGATTCGAAATTCGATCGAATTTTCAAATGTTTTTGAAGACCACTTCAACCATAGAATTTTGAAAATTCGATCGAATTGAATGGTTCGAATAATTCGAAAAACAAATTTGAATATTTGGCTATTCGACAGTCTAATTACTTCCCCTTTAAATTTTTATTCCACTGCCTAGTTCGCCAGATTCAACCTACCGAAGTGGTTTTAGTGAATTTTGATTGAATAAAAAAAAAATTTGATCGAATGGTTAAAATCGTTTGAATCATTCGATTCGAACAATTTTATCGATCGATCGAATATTTTCTATCGATCGAATTGCGCTAACAATCCTCCAACAATTCCCATGGTCAAATTTGAGGGTTTTTTAACCCTCGAATTTGACCCTTAGTAAATCTGCCCCTAAATGTCAGTGTGTTGGGAGTTTTCTTAAATGAGACGGATCTAGGTTTTTTTTGTAGATAACAAGTTGTCTAATTCTGGGCAGTGTCATTCTGTGGCTACTAAAGCAAATAAAGTCCTGTCTTGCATAGAAAAGGGCATTTTTTGCAGTGCAGTTTTGTACCCAGTCCTTAAGAGGGATATAAATGAGCTGGAGAGAGTGCAGAGACATGCAGCTAAACTGGTTAGAGGGATGGAAGACTTGTGGAAGACTTATGAGGGATGGAAGACTTATGAGGGTAGGCTGTCAAGGTTGGGGTTGTTTTCTCTGGAAAAAAGGTGCTTGTGACTTGCGAGGGGACATGATTACACTTTACAAGTATATTAGAGGACATTATAAACAAATAGCAGGGGACATTTTTACCCATAAAGAGGATCACCATACCAGAGGCCACCCAGACTAGAAGAAAATAACTTTCATCTCTGCACAGTGAGGACAATGAGGTTGTGGAATGCACTGCCGGATGTTTTTGTGGTGGCTGATTCTGTTAATGCCTTTAATAGGGGCTTGGATGATTTCTTGGACAGATATACTAAACTCTATAGTTAATATAGATATGGTTTAACTGTAAATAATTTATGTGAAAGTATGGAGGGGTGTGTGTATGGATGCTGGGCGTTCATTTGGAGGTTGTTCAGTTGAACTTGAAGGACTTTGTCTTTTTGTAACTAGTGATGGGCGAATCTCATGCGTTTCGCTTCGCCGAAAAATTTGCGAATTTCCAGAGAAATTCGCGAATTGGCGGAAAAATTCGCGAAACGAGTCGCGCGTCGTTTTTGACGCGCGTCGCGGTAGCATAATAGCTTGGTGTGACATCACATCTTGTCTGAGTTTCTTGTGCTCTCACAGCTCTGGGCTCAGATTACAGAGGGAAGAGGGGGGAAGGAGCAAAATGAGAATGCTTAGGGCTCTTACACACAAGCATTTTTACCTGCGCTCCCCTGCGCTCCGTTTTTCTTCGTTCAGCCGCAGGGGAGCGCAGGTATAGACGCACTCAATTATTTTCAATGGGGCTGTACTCCCACGAACGCATGTAGGCGCCAAACGCAGGAAAAATGCAGCATGTTGCGTCTGAATCTGCGTTCAGCGCTTACACGGGTCTCGTGGGTACAACACCATTGAAACTAATGAGGTGCGTCTAGACCTGCGCTCCCCTGCGGCTGAACGCAGAAAAACGGAACGCAGGGGAGCGCAGTTAAAAACGCTCGTGTGTAAGAGCCCTAAATCAGTGCCCTGCAGGTTTAAGCAGAAATAACTAAATTTGATACAGAAGCCTAAGTGTACACAATAGAAGGAAAAAAATTCTTGTTTCTTTTAATAGAGGGCTCAGAGCAGCACTGCTTTGAGGGTTTCCTGGTGTATTTATACAGACCTTTCTGATAAAGCTTACTTAGTTTTGACCTTTCCTTCTCCTTTAAAAAGTTTCTAATTCACACTAAATCTTTTCCCTTTATTTTCCCTATTTTCCTCTTTGGAGGGGATGTAATATAAGTTGCTAATGGAAACATAATTTACAATGCAATACATATTCATATTGCAAATCATTTTATGAACCCTTTGCCCTTCTCGCGACAGTAGTGCCCAGTGTATGTAATAAAACTTCTTGATGAAAAAGTTATGTTTGCTCCAAAAGTTTACTTCTGTCTTGCACAAGAGATCCTATAACTGTATTACCCTAGACTTGATTTCAAGTCTTTGACAAAATATTAGTATAAAAAGAATGGATCTCAGAAGAGCCATATCTCTTAAAAGTAAAGATGAGGAGGGCTACATCCACACTGCATGTGAAACAAATTAAAAATAAAGGCCCTCAATTTATAATTACAGAGAATCTGGGGATTTTATAATCTACAGTACATAATTTAATTGGAATAATATGTGCTTTGGAAAAAAAATCATCAAATTTGGAAAGAGGATTAGCAAAGGATGAAACTCTAACAGTAATAAAAATAATACATATTTTCCTCCTCGGGCTTTTGGCCCTGGTACAATGGGTAATGTATTTCATAGAGGTCAATAGCATCATGATTGCTTATGTACATTATCTCAGCTTCATTTGTACAGATGCATTAGATTGGGGTTGCCACATTTACCAGGGAAAATTAATGGAAAATCAATATGATGGCCTAATAAAGTCTTACCCTTTTAATAATAAGACAATAGCCAGGATCCATAAAATTCAAATCTAACAAATGTTACTTACTAAAAAGGAAATGTGCAGATCCAATCACATTTATCAATAGAGCACTGAAAGTTACAGCAATATGACGTGTACTTCTTTTACGCTGCCTTTCTTTGGAATTTATATTTCCCTGGAGTGCATAGTTGCAGGAGTTCAGCCTAGTG
Organism: Xenopus borealis; assembly: GCA_024363595.1. Taxonomy (NCBI): domain Eukaryota; kingdom Metazoa; phylum Chordata; class Amphibia; order Anura; family Pipidae; genus Xenopus; species Xenopus borealis. Next base: position 96,325,788 of record CM044434.1, on the reverse strand, counting down.
CTAGGTGACTGCCAATAAATGAATATGACCATTATGACTATGCCTCATTGGTCATACTAAAAACAATGTATCACAGCTCACTGAAAGTCAGCAAATCAAGTCACACTGCCCCATTGCAATGGTTTTTGGTTAGCGTCCAGTTCCATGTAAATTACTTATTTTCTAAATATCAAGAAGTCATTGGCTGTACTCAAACAAAATCTAAAATCCAAAAATACTTTCATTTTTTACTAATCATTATTCATCATCCTTCCTAAAAAGATGTTATCTTATGATCTTATGATTTAACCCTAAAACAGGAAGATAAGGTGTTTCAGTCAAATAAGATGAGAATACACATCAAAGAAATCAAATACAAAAGCGTGTATGCAATTTTTCAAAATGTTTAATTAAAAATTGTATATTGTATGCAGAACATTAAACATATCTTTCATATAATACATGTCCTACCCAAAAACACTAAAATTGCTTAACATGCTAGAATGAATTATTGCTAAATGTCTGATGGTTTGGAAGGTGATGCGCTTTGTTAAATTAATTTAACCCTATTATTTAACCCTATTATTTAACCCATAATATTAAAAACATGGCAGTTAATCGCCCCCATTTGATTTAGAAAACTAGCTATACCATAAACAGGTGACATAGATACCTCCCAAATCTTCTGGATTTTTGCCTTGGAAGATCGACATACAGTATGCATATGTCACATCTCTGATGTCAAGAAAGTTATCAAGAATAGCACAAAAAAATAGACCAACACTATAGCTGTACTACTAAAAAAACTTTTCCTTGAATCTGTCAAGGATTGGGTAGGGGGCGCTGTAGAGTCTGAAGTGGAAGGTGCGAGTCCTTTAGGCATGGGTGTATTGTGCCCAGGAAACTGGTAAGGAGTAGGCTGGAACAGGGAGATGAGGGTGTAGACAGACTGGATCGGGACAGGAACAGACTGATGGGACAGGACGGTGCAGGCGTAGATCTCTGGGAGTGGAGAGCAAGGGCAGGAAGAATGGAGAGCAAGGGCAAGAGCAGGAAGACTGGAGAGCAAGGGTGAGAGCAGGAAGACTGGAGAGCAAGGGGGCAAGAGCAGGAAGACTGGAGAGCAAGGGAGGAAGACTGGACAGCAAGGGCGAGAGCAGGAGGAATGGACAGCAAGGGCGAGAGCAGGAGGAGTGGACAGCAAGGGCGAGAGCAAGAGGAGTGGACAGCAAGGGCGAGAGCAGGAGGAGTGGATACAAGGAGCAGGGTCAGGAAGCAAGAATCAGGAACAGGCAAGGCAAGGTCAGTACAAGGTTAAGGCAAGGCAGGGCAGGGGGACAAGGCAAGGCAGAACAAGGCTGACAAGGCAAGGAAAGGGCTAAGTCAGGGACAATGCCACAGTACTAGAGGCCTGATAATGCTCCAGCAAGGTGTGAACGGAGGGCTGGCCTTAAATAGGGCTGAGTCAGCCAAGATTGGCTGACTGCAACCAATCAGGCTGCTGCTGCTGGGCTGCGGCTGCAGAGGCCATGAAATCTATAGTGAGCCTGGCCTAATGGATAGAGCATCGAGCCAGAAAACCCAAAGGTCCCTGGCTCGAATCCCAGCAGAGCCTGATAGAACAATATTATGGAAGCTCACAGTATTTTATGTCAATTCAAGATGATTCTAAAATTAAGTATTTTATTACTATATAGGGTTGTAGTACATACAAATACATATGTTAAGCATTACAATGTTTTAGTTTTTATAGCACACATTCAATGTGTTCAATATGTATTTTAGTGTGGTTTATTATTCTTTTCTAATACTACATGATATCAAGGGAATATATATATATATATATATATATATATACAACAAACAAGAAAAAGTTGTGCTCACCACTAATTTTTAAAACCATTAGGCGGGGGTGCAATGAGGCTGTGACCACAAAATACATATAGACAAATGCAAGAGGTCCTCTGCACTCAACCCATTATCAATATAATTGATAATATAACGTCGGCCAGCTTAAATATATTGCATATATGGACAAACAATCCCTGTTGTTTAAAGGGTAAGGCATTTTTTAGTAGCTGTATGCACAGAATGTCTCAATGTCTTAAATATATTGATAATGGGTTGAGTGCAGAGGACCTCTTGCATTTGTCTATATATATATATATATATATATATATGTGTGTGATCTAAAATCTGTGCAGTTCAAGAAACATATAGCTGATATTAGATGAAATATACAGTAAAATTACTTAAGTAGCCATTAATTCCACCAACTCAACTCAGTTAGTCAAAGTAATGTTGCACCACCTTTAAGCACTTTAATCCAGCAGTATAATTGCTCAACACACATCAGTGAATCTCACTTTATTTTAAAAGTGGTAAAAGAATTGCAGTGTAAAAAGGACATTGTTGTCAGCTGGAAAATTTGCTTCCACACTCCCAGCCTGCCAAGGTCTCGCTATAGCTGTACCGGGTCCCACAGTATAATTTTGAATTTGCCTGGTCCTTTTAGTTTCACACACATCCCACTGCTTCCAATTAGTGCTGATTTTCTCTTGCAGCAAGCAGTCAGAAAGCCAGAACAGCGCAACTGAGTACTAAGAATGAGAAAGAACTCTTGAGGATGGAGAAAATAAAATCCAATTTTCCAACCAGCTAACTGAACAAAATAAGACTTATGTCTTGAATCCTAGTTCAGAAACACTGATATAGTAATTAAACTTAACTTTACATCGCTCTTGGTTCTGGTAATGTAGTGGAATGCAGGGTTTAACCTTCTTAATCAGGTTAGTACTTTTTATTCAGTTTAGCCTATTGGCATCATACAAATAGCCTATTAAATGATTATTAAACAGATTTTGTCTTAAAGAGATCCTATCATGATATAATTTCCCCTTTTCCCAGTTTGTAAAACTGTTTAAAGGAACAATAACACAAAAAATATAGTAAATACAATGCACTGTTGCTTTGCACTCCTAATAATAACGTTTGATACAGAAAAAACTACTGCAGTTTCTATAAATGCTGTGTGTACCCATGGAGGCAGCCATTTAAATTGAATATGCTCAAAAGGCTTGTGTTACATAGCAGATAGCAGATAAGATGTTTAATACAATGGGTTTAGTTCTAACGCAGGAAGATAAACAGGGATCCAATGTATTTTACGGCTCTCTAAAATTAAACAATCTCTAAAATAAAGCAAGGCATGTATTGTGTGTTTGTAGCCCTGCCATTAAGCAAGTCTCTGTTTAAGGATTATGTTTACCAGTGAGGGAAAAAAAATAGAGCTTGAGTACTAGGAAATAGATTTATTTCACATTGTTCTTATATAAATGTTTTTTGTTCTGCTGAGTTCTTTAAAAAGATAATTTTGAAAAAGCATAATTATTAAAATTATACAGATTTTTTACCTTGTGCTGTAATAAGTATTTAAAATAAAAGCAATACATGCAACATAATAGAATAATGGCTGCAATTGTTTTACTGACACTCAACATGTTTTTTTTAATCATCCTTATTTAAAGGGGACATTCCAAATAACTATTACGACCAATTACCTTTAAATGTGAAAGAAGGATATTTATTGCTTGCATCTCAAACCCATGGGTGCTTCTGATCCACTTGTCATTTAAGGCAGCAGATCCAAAAACCCTCAGTTTCTAGTATAGAGTGGGCAGTTGAATATGCTTTGTTAAAACCAGAGAAAAAGCAGTAGAGTTCTACCCAATGCAATGTTCTCACTTTACCTCTTGGCAGAAGCAGTTCTGCTCTTCTCTGCATTATAGCAGACTATTAGGTACACTGTAGTAACTTGCAAGTCATTAAAACTGATACGGTATTTGAAACAGGACTTCCAATGTCAGAAGCATTCTTGTTAACAAATTCTTCTCTTCTACTCCAGTTTAGCTTGTTTATTTGTTTATCATCTAATACTTTAAGGGTAGTGACAGACAGGGAGAAGGTACTTCAGGGAGATTGTCGCCTGCTAAAAACGCCAGGCAACAAAATCTCCCCGAATCTCCCTGTCTGCCCCTACCCTTAAGCAGGCAATATATTTCCTAATGAGCAACAATGCACTAAAGAACCATAACAGCTACCAAAATATATATATTTTTTCATTTAATTGTCATATTAATTGACAGCTTTAGCTACAATCCTGCATTCTTGCTGTCTCCAATAAACTGGATGTCAAAATGGATGTGTCCTAGGAAGACTATGCTGTTGAACAGGGAGTATTAGACCACCTTTGTATCAGAGGTTAGCCATAGCAGTAAATGAAACTGGGATGAATGAGGTAAGTGAAAAAGGGTGTGGTTTTATGTCAGGAGTGACAGAAGCAGTCAGTCTGCTGAAGTTGCAGTTTCAGTCTCCGTTCAAGCTTTTAACAAAACAAACTAGCCAAAGCTGCAAAATTGTAATTAATAGGGATAAGTGAAATGGTTGTACTTTATAACAAAATGCATAATTACCAATTCAGAATACATGGTAGATTCTGAATGGTTGTACACCACTGCATAAAATGGTTAGCTGATCTGAGGTCCAGTCTGTAATGAGTCAAGAAGATCTGTAAGAAACGTCCACTTATCTTTGGCTACTGCTAGTACAGCGCAATATTTAATTTAAATGACTGGTGGGGATTCTGAATAACTCATTCAGCATATTGATTAGATAGACTCATCACTCACTAGCTTTCCCACTAATGGTTATTCTTCAGAGAAAGCTGGGAACAGTGAGTGCATCATCTCATTCTCACTTACACGCCTACATTTCTGGTGTCTACCAGTCACTGATTATGCATTGACTATGTGTGAGGCAAGGTAAGAAAATTCTAAAAACTCCTGACCTAATATATATATATATGTGTGTGTGTGTAGATATATATATATATATATATATATATATATATATATATAT
>CM044434.1:96240166-96320778 GCA_024363595.1 Xenopus borealis | reverse complement strand
TATATATATAATATATATATATATATATATATATATATATATATATACATAAACTATATATACTATAAAATTATGGAAGATTTGCTCAGCTCTTCTTTAATACAGTAACCTATTTCTCAACAGAGTGTCGACCAAGGACATGAATATTTAATATGTGATTCTTTGCTTAAGTGTTTTTGTACAAGAACAATAAAAATGGTTTAAGCAACAAAAAGAAAAACTGTATCTGCAAAACTGATATATTGGAAATGGATGGTTATCTTTTAACAAAACTTAAACCAAAGTGTGATTGGAATTCAGATGGAACAAGTATCTCTCTACAAACATTAATATTCATAATTTAACATTACAATAATAATGGTGAGACTGGGACAGTTGATAACTGGCACATTCTAATCCAACTTGCGACAATGTCACATTCAATCTTCAAGGGAAAGCAAATTATGCATAGTATTGGTTATTACATTCCTAACATATTCCCCAGCCTTAATTGTATTTAGTTAGCTTGAACAAGCACCCCAGGCACCCCGGCCTCTCTGAATAATGTTATCCAACTGAGTTATAGATTTTCAATATAAGGGCAACTGTACCAGGTTAAAGTACATGTATGGACATAAACAAATAATTGTGAGCAATTAATTCAATTGTATTTTCAAATTATCCAGTGCTTAAGGGAAGGTATTATTTTACACATTTGGAATACAGCACACTTGTTTGCCTTGGAAATACAAAATGCACTTCTTGTCCTATAGTTTGAGGCAGTTAGCTAAATTAGGGACTTGTTCATGGGGACCTTGTTAAGGTGACCTAGTTATCTTTAGGCCTTCAGTTTATGTTATCAAACAGTTCATGCTGCTACCATTTCAAAAACATATATAGTTGATAGCAATCATCTATAACAAAACATTAGGCTTAAGAGTATATGAATTTTATTTCTCAGCACATCTATAACAAGAATTCCTGATCACATTGATACAATACACATCTGGCACCCAGTGTTTTACAGCCTTTTTCTGGCTGTAATTTAATTTTGTGAATTCCACTGTAATAGTTTTTCACTGCTGAGAAAAATTGCTACAGAGAAAAGAAGAACTGGGCATCAGTTGCACAACTCCTCTTATTACCTACACAATAAATGATTAAAGAGTAACTCATGTATATATGTTTGAATAAAAGTTCAATCTTATGGGTGAAAAGATGAAAGCTGGGAAAGGACTAACAGCAGAATTGTAATGTATTTTAATATTGAAACTGCTTGTGTTACACTGGAAACATCAAGACTCATCTAATCTTTTTTTGCCGTTATACAGTACAGATATATATTTCACAAAATCTAATACAGTCAGTGACACAAGATGAATGAATCTGGAACCTCCATGAAATGGCATGAGCCTTTACAATCTTCACTATGAGAACAAGATAATGTCTCCATGAAATTTCTATTTACATCAGAGTCCTAGCTACTTGCAAAACTGGTCTCCATTCAGGACAATACAGAATGTCCCTTAGTTACTTGCTTTGCCTATCATCGTGGTTTGTTAATATAATTTATAGAGTGTATTTACAGATTTTGTATCACATTTTCTTATATTCCTTTTTATGTAATTATTAAAAACAACATAGGTAAATTCATTGCATAAGTCACAATAACCCTAATAATACTAATTAGTATTCTTAGTATCCTTATTATCAAAATTCATGCTATTTGAATGCCAATGATTTTATTAAATGAACAAGTATGAAAATCCTTTTTGTAGCATACAAAAGATGACACAACCATTACAAATACTAAGACTACTAACTCCTTTACTGCCAGGTACTTTTCTCAGCTATGAACCATTAAAAACTTGACCAGAGTGATTTGGACTTAAAAGACCAGTAACATAAAAAAAATCAATTGTAGTGTTGCCCTGCACTGGTAAAACACTATTATTGTTTATATAAATAAGCTGCTGTGTAGCCAGGGGTCTGCCATTCAAAGGAGAAAAAGCTCTAGTTACACAGCAGATAAGTTCTGTAGAATGTATTGTTATCTGTTATCCATTATTTATCCTGTGCAATATAGCCTTTTTTCAATTTCTACTCAGCTGCTTGTTATATAAACTATAGTAGTGTTTCTGAAAATACATCAGTTTTACCAGTGCAAGGCAACACTACATGATATTTTCATTACTTTAAAACATTTTTGGTGTTACTGTTCCTTTAAAAACACAACATGATATCAACTACTCATGCTGGTGGTCTAGCTTTCCTTTAATTACATTTTATTGAAGCATATTGTGCCACAGACAGAAAGATCCACACATTTAAGGCCCCCATACACGGGCTGATAAAAGCTGCCAACAGACCTACTCGACAGCTTATTAGCCTGTGTGTAGGGCCATCCGAAGGGCTTCCCCGATCGATATATGGCTGAAAGTCAGCCAGATCTCGATCGGGCAGGTTAAAAATCCGAGTCGGATTGCGGCGCATCTATGCATGTATGCGTTCCCGCAATATGACTGCCCATATCGCCTCCATTCTGATGAATTGCTTCAAATTTCCGAAGTTGCTCGAAATGTCCTTGTGAGGCAACTTTGGGAAGATTAATTGTCCAAAGTAATGATGTGTCGCAGGGCGACTAATCTCCCCATCTGCCATGACCCTAAGAAGTGGGATATGAAGAATTTGTGACTTGATAACTAACAGAATGTAGTACTTCTATAGAATGTCTAAAAATATTGACTCTTCTGTTTGCCACAACAATAGTTTGGTTAATTCCTTCAAAAACTAGTTGTATGGGACACTTCCAAACAGTACATATATTTAAATCATTTTTAAATACTTTTAAATCATACTTAAATTACAAAATTTGCAATGTTATTTATATGTTCTGAAATAGCATCTAAAACACACCAGCCTCCATTATAATCAGGCATAATGTCCGTTAAATTGGCTATAACAGGAGGCAATTAATATCTATTCTGGGTAGCCTGGATGTTGGATGACTAAAAATAAGCTATATTGGCATGCTCTTTTGCATCTGATTTCTATGCATTACAGAAAAAGCAGAAAATACATTTTTATTATAGTATATCATTAAAGAGGCAGAAGGAAATTAAGAAAATGATCTATTACAGGCAGATGACAGGACACAGAATGTTTTATATATTTAGAAAGCCCTAAATAAGCAAGTTTATTATTTGTTTATACTCCTGTCATTTTGCTAACTATAACTTTACATAAAACCAATAATAATCAAAGCATTTGCTGCTCTGGATTTAAGATGAATGAAATTAATTAAGGCATGTTAAATAAATATGACCCTGCTATTTTCCCTTCCCCTTGTGCATCAATATCAGTCACGTACCTTGAAGTCTAGTAAGCCTCAAGTCTAATTCAAGGCTCATTGCTCACATTTGAAAAAAAATTAGTTGCAAAATCCCTTTGTTTTCTCAATAAGAATATTTAAAAGAACATGCCCTCCCCATCCACTGTGAAAACATTCTTCAATTCATGTTTCCATTCTACTTCTACATCAGCCAAGTTATTGCAGTCTTCTAAGAGCCCTGATTTTCCCTTTCCACCTTGCTAAAATATTCTTTACTAACTAACATTTTCTTTACTTTCTCAGTGACTAATGAACACATGCCCTCTTAACAACCACCCTTCTCTCATTATCATAACATTCAAGAGCAGCCTCAAATTATCAATTAAAACAAGCTTTACAGCAGATTCTACAGCAGTCTGTCACTATCTCATCTACAGTACTTAAATAGCGTGCTTGTATATGTTTGTTTTCACACTTTCAATTAGACCATAAATTTAATGTATTTAAGGAAAACAGGCAGTTTTCCTTATGTATTCCTCTTAATTGCACTGTACTTATATTAGTTGTTTCCAATAATGTACAGTATATAAAGAGATATATTTCATATGAACCATTAACAATTTAGTCATAGCTTTAGTCAAGTAAATTACAGCATTTGTTTCACAAAATATTTTGTCATTTTTTTAAAAAAAGTAAGAATTTATATATCAACACAAATGTTTCCAGTGCTTTAAAAAGATTATACACAAATAGGGGTGCAGATATTATAGATTATACAATAAAAATAAATAAATCTATGCTTAAGTGCTTGGCTTTAAATCAGGGTCAGACTGGGACATCCTGAGCCCATGGGATGTGACTGTGAAGTTCCTCCCTGCAATCTCAAGGGCCCTGCATATACCTGCAAGTGTCTCATACAGCTTATCACTTTTCCCATAAACTATAACTATGATCGGGGTAGTGGACGGCAGGCCCGGATTTTTCTAGGGTGACAAATTTTCAGGGGTGGCATGCCGTCCAGCCACATTATCGTTTAGCACTGGGAAGCCGCAGCTCCCCAGAGAGCAGCCACATGAGTGGGGTGCGCTGGCCTCAATATTTGAACACACCTTAGAGGGAACATTGGCCTGTTTAGGATTCCTAGTTTATCTTGAATATATAAATATCATATATATAAATATCATTTTACTCAAGAGTCTTGTTCCCATGCCATGCTTTCAGTGCACCACTTTCTTTCTATCTATCTTATATTATTGTATCAATCTTGAGCAGACAGCAAAAATGAAAAATGCAATAATTGGAAAATCAGATTATTTCAAGATATTTGGAATGATGATATTTTGAGAAAATATATTTCAGGAATATGAGCAGTTAATATCTATCTGGATATAATTTTTGATGTGAAACTGACTGATGTTTATTAGAGAGCGATTTGATTTGGCCCAAGCACAGGACAATAGGTAGACAGAGTCAGCAGACAACATATTTGAGTTTATGGACAGTTTTAATTGATATTGCAGTATGTTATATCATTCAGTAGGCAGCATAACTACATAACATAAATAATGAAATTTTGCAGGAAATAAAGAATCAAGAAATGTATCATGTTCTTGTCTCATGTATCAAAATACATAAATAGAAATCAGATACCATTACTAAAACAATTTATGGTGATTATCTTAGGATAGAAATACCATCCTGTGGGCATAAATTAGGACTGTAAATTAGAATAGAATTGTGTTACCTACAGTATATAACATCTAGAAAAATGTAATCACAACCAATTTTTTCAGCAAATTAATATTTTTCAGCTTAAGAACTGTTGTCATGTTCTGCTGTTTAAAGAACAGGTTATATATTATCTGGGTTCTCGAAAAGGACAGAAGAACACCTGGGGCCCTCCCCCCACAACAACCCATGCAAGGCACTACTATGCACTACATTAATCATAGAGTGGGAGGTATGGAAATTTCAAGACCTCAAATAAAACCTTGTGACACCAACTAGACAGTTCTCCAGGTACAGATCCGCCACTTTATATCTCAGACATTTCTCCAAAGTGGTACCCTCATGCCCACCCAAACACATTTAGAATTTTTATGTAACATTTCAGAGAACACCCATCTGATATAACACTGTACAACAATCTTGCAATGGATAAACCATATTAGTGCAACCTTACTTGACCAGATGGGAGGGAGATCTATAGGAGGTAATCACAGCAGCAAAATGGCAGATCATCTGGGACAAGGCTAGCAAAACATCAATATGAGTTATAATAATGGCAATGGATAAGACAACAAACTGCTTTGATTCTCCTGGACAGAATTTGAAACAGCCCAATTCGAGTCAACTTGACATATGGGACGGATCCCTCTGTCACCACCTTCTACCCACCTTCCCAGTTCTCCCCTTCAGTTTGCATAGAGAATAGTTAAAGGACAAGGAAATCGTAAAAATGAATAGGACTAAAGTACTATGTTTTATATAAGGAAACTTATGTCACTAGTTTCAGCTTGCCAATAGCAGCAATGATCCAGGCCTTCAAACTTGTCACAGGAGGGTCTGCGACACTCATATGCTCAGTGGGCTCTAAACAGCTGTTGAGTTAAACTTAGGGGCAAGCAGAAAATGAGGCTGGCCTGTAATATAAGCGGATGCTACAGCGCTGATTATTAAATTCTGATGCTACTTGCACTGGTTTCTGTGCTGCTGTGTAGTAATTATCTGTATTAATTACTAATCAGCCTTATACTGTGCCAGTTATATTCCATGTGTACTGTATATTTTGAATCGGTCCCTAAGTTCAGTAACCAACAGCAGCACAGAGAATGTGCAATGAATCAGCAGAAAAAAAGGTGGGGAGCTACTGGGGCATCTTTGGAGACACAGATATTTACTGCTAAAGGGCTGTGGTTTTCTGGGGTTGGTACAGAAGCCCAAAACATAATGTACAACATTTTTACCTTACTTCTTTAGTTTAACTTTCCTTGTCCTTTAACAGACTAGGCAGTTCTTATCTTTTAAAAGAAGGCTTATATGAAACTAACTAGCAATAAAGAAAGTTACATGACTGTGATGGATATGTAAGTTTGCATGATGTGGCTTTTTACCTGATTGACAATGTTTACAGATGTTTACTGAACTTACTCTCTATACCTGCTACAATACAACTTTTATTTGGTGTAAAATACATCTGACTAGTGATGGGTGAATTTATTCGCCTGGGTCGAAATCAGGTCGAATTCCCTCGATTTGCCGCAGGTGAATAAATTAGCAAAATGCCAGAAAAATTTTGCCTGGTGAAAATTCGCCAGCGTGCCCAAAAATTTCTACTAGAAATCCGTGAAATTTCTGTGAAGCAAAACATAAACAAGCTAGCTTAGTAACCATCAAGTACAGGGCACTGTTTTATCATTATGAAGAAAAGAAAAATCACTACTTTGTATCCTCTATCTAACTTTTGCTTCTATAGAGCAAGCAAAGCTGGTAAAATCTGGCATTCTGAAACTAAAATTACATTCTAATCTGTATAGACAAACTCATCCCTTTCCTAAACTGAAGAAATGACCTATATTGCTGGATGTAAAGAAAAGAGAACCTGACTTCCATGATCCACTTCACAAAAAGTAGAAATGGGGAATGGGAATGGGCAACCAACAGATGCATCTCACTGAAATTATTTAATTGTTAGGCATGTGGGGGAAATTATAAGGAAATTGCAGTGTGATGGAGGCCAGTCTAAGCCTGAAACACTGGCTTGTGGGACTCATGTTGACAGTGATGGTGTGCTTTAAATGAAAATAAGATCAGTTAAAAGATAAGATCAGTAATAAAACATATGTTGCATCCTGCCATAACTGCTTTGAATAGTTTAGTAGACCAAACTAATGTTCCCTAAGTCTTTAAGCAATTAAAACATATTTAAAGTAGGTTTACACTTCGCATTTGTAGTGATACATCTTATTTTTTCCATACTTACTTATCCCTAGTTATTTCATCCCTGGCAACCTCAATTTGAATAAATCAAAAGAATTCATATGTTGTCAAATGTGTGAAGCTAACTTCAAAGCCCTGTGCTGAAGTCTTGTAGAAATGGTTTGCACATCAGTGCCTGAAGTGTAAAGCTCAGTGGAATATATTTGGATAAAAAAGCATAATGCAAATTCAATTTGATATAACTTCATAGTTTATTTTACCTTTATTGGATTTTAACCTTATAATTACTTTTGGCATATTTATGTAGATTAGAATGTTTGCTTTTGTAAATTAATTGAGAAATTCAGAGAAAGTACTGCTTATCCAATAGCAAATCTCAAGTAACCAAATCTTCAAACTTGACCAGCAATATCCATATTTACCAATTAATTAAACATATACATTCTCAATACAAATTTCATGCTTAAAATATCCTGGAAAGTACAGTTTGTAAGGCTGTTAAAAATTACTGACTAGTGCCAAACTTTTCCACATAATGTAATGCAATTTCAGCATCTTATTATGTTCAAGTAAAATAAATATATAAAAATTATTTTATGTGTGACATTAAATATTAAATCAGAAAAAGATAACACAATGGAATGGAGGATTACCACTTATCAATCTGAATTGGAAATATTACCCCATGGAGGTAAATTCATGTATACTCACCAGTAGAGATGCTGGGTTTAGGTGCCTTGCCACAAACCTACAGCAAGAGGGAAAGAATCATATCATATTTAAAAAAAAGAGCAGGTACTCAAAGATCAAACATTGACTGGATGTGTTTTGTCCTCCAAGGCATATAACCATAGGCTCACAATCCTAAGAGTAAGTGCATTGAAGCATGAAACGCATAAGGCTTTTATGGACATGTAAACCCTAATAAAGATCAACTTTTACATTTTAATCTAACCTGTCATTGTTGGATTCTTAAGTACATGCTCTATTTCGTGAATATTATATGTTTCTTCACCTATCAACCTATCAAACTGCTTCAAGCTTGTAGAACCTAACGTATTAAGCCAACTTTAGTTGGATTGAATTAATGTGATAAGCTACCATATAAAATGATATATTTTATTTATAAAATATATAGCTGCAACTGTAGTAATAAGGCCATTGTTTTGAAGAAAGCTCATCAAAGCTTCCTTCAGGGTATGAATATTCATTGAGGATATGAAGATGGGTGGGGCTAGGAGATTGCAGTCAGGATACTAGCTAGTTTCATATTAAAATGCATTCTTTGAGTTTAATGGTTAGAAGGGCCAGTCCAGTACTGTTAAATTAAATTGAGCAAAATATGTTTGGTGAGAAGCAGATGTTCAGAAGTGGGATTTACTGATGAATACCGAAGCAGCATTTAAGACAGACATTACATATGTGAACGTAACAGTGGGCACAATATTGCCTCATTTGTGGTATGATTGGTATTTTACAAAAACAAGATATACACAGTCAACAAAGGCATTAAAGTTTAGGAAAACAAAGTTTATAAATGTATCAGTGCATTAGATGAGACAATTGCTTCTCAGAAAAAACCACAGAACATAAATGATTGTGCTTTAAATTGTTATCAAGCAATTACTTTTCTTAGAAAAGGAATATAATAGCAAAACAGGCCAACCTACTGTATGTGGCTAAAGTCAGATATAGGAATTTAAAAAAAGAGGAAGAAGAAAGCATTCTAAAGGGACATTAACCATTCAGGAAATATATTTCAATCAATATAAAGCGGCTTTCAAAGATTTAATTTCTTCACTTGAAATGATCAATCACAAAAACGTTTCAGTATTAATTATAACAACTTAAAGTGGGGTTCTGTAATATATATAGTGAATAAAGTACCCCTCTTGTAAATTATAAGGATATTATGTTACCAAGGAGTTCCATGACCATATAAAAACATGAGGCCGAAGGCTGAGTGAACTTATAATATCCTCATATTTTGCAACTGGTGGTACTATATTTATTAAAATACACAAGTTTCAGTTAGTAATGTGACAGAAATGACATCAGAACTCACAGTTTATAACTGATGACATCAGAACTCACAGTTTATAAGGATATAATTTACAAGATATTCACGGATTTTGTGTATTTTATATATACAGTATACAGTTATATACTGTTGGTCCCCAACCTTTTGTTATCCCTCAAACTAAAGTGTAAAAACTGTTGGGAAGCCACAAAAGCAACAAACAATTCCTTGAGGTTGCCAAGTAAGGGCTATGAATTTGAATTTAAGCCGACTGGGAGCAGCATCAATGGGAGTGGAGAGCAACATATTGCTCACAAACTACTTGTTGACAATCACTGCTCTTTAGACACTGTAACAAATCTGTCCAAAATCTAATTTGCATATGTACAGATTTGCTGTCCTTAAGTCAGATCTAGGGTTAAAATGTATTTGCTGTCCTTCTATTATTAGGACTATAGCAGGGTGTCTATGCCTTACTTAGGTGCCACCATTTCTGGGATTAACACAGTAGCTTCTTTATGTGTTATCCATTTTCCATGTTCTAGTATGCTTTTTAAAAGCTGAGTAATTTCTAAAAGGTGAGCATGAACCCTCTACAATACAGGCATAATGCCTCTCAGTGAAGACTTGTGTGGACTCGCAGTGACAGGTAGTGTAACTGACACCACTATTTTCTCTTTTCAGAGATGTTGGAAAGTGGCATAACAGCTGAAGTGTGATATTAAAACTGCACTATAAACATAAGATGAATATTACGGTTCACTTCAGTTAGCTCCTAATTCTGCCAACGAAACGAAGCCTTTACAGTCTGCTCCAATATATGCTTGAAACCTATGTAACATGGTCCAGGGCAGTGTTGTTATTCAAGTAGCTGCAAATGAAATACCATATCCATCTAGTGCTCAGACAACATAGCTACCTAAATCTCTTTTTATTATTACAGTCATGTTTAATGAAACCAGGATTTGTGTAATCTCTGCAGTATACTGAATACTGATAATTCCTCACTTGTATTTTTTGAATTTTTACTTTATAGTGAGCTGTAGACTTTGCAATAAAGCAAAATCATTGCCCAGCGAAGCATTAGTTATAAAAGAATGCATAATATACTGATCATTACAAAGAAATAAAACATTTTAATTGTGTAGCTATTCCATGCAACAGCACATTCAACTCAAATATTTCAAATTGGGGATTAATGCATGAATACAATACAGTATAAATGAAATAACACACTCCAGAGTTTGTTTATGTAAGTGGATTTGTTGTGGTACTGGTAACGAATGATGTCCCTACACACACATTGTTGTATGAGCACACTAAATTGAAGAAATAGAGTAGTGGTCTCTGTAGCATTTATGTTTGGTATAGTTGCAGAGTTCTGCACCTCTTACAGCTTACTACATTGAAGTGCATCTCAAGTATTTCAAATGAGCATCTTCTGAATACAGCACATGTAAATGGTATTTAAGAGGATGTCCGCGCCCCATCTAAGTGCTGCACAATGGGTGCAATGTGTGCTCACCAGTGCAGCAATAACAGTTGTGCAGCTCTTTGTGTTATATGCCGGATTGTGTGTGACAGTACTAGATGCAAGGGTGGGGTGCATTGTTGACAAAATGAAATGGTTCTTTGGGTCAGTTAATTTTACTTTGTCCATTTTCCCTTCTCCATATATGATCTCATAATTTTGCTGTAGGTGAAAATAGTTCCTTCTTCACAGTATTTCGAGTGACAAAAATACTAGGCCATAATTATAAAAGTAGAAGGTATTCCAATAGGTGATCTATGCACTAATAAAAATACACAAGACAGGACAGGACCATGGTGATAAAAACCAAAAAAAAATGCTCAATGCTTAATGAGGGAAACCAATCCAAACACTTCAGCGCACTGCCAAACTTAATAAGATAGTGATGCCTCTTTCCTCTTTAAGACTTCACTGTAAGTCTTCAGTATAAACCATCCAGGAAATGAGGAGAGCAATCCAAGGCAGATAAACTGCTACAAAGTGTTTATTTTGACTACTCGACACGACATGTTTCGGGCCACACACGCCCTTTATCAATTGTAACAATACTGTGAAACAAAGGGAAACCAATGTTTCAGCTCTACTGAAGAGTCCTTATCTTGGTCATTCTCTTCTCCCTATACTATAGTGACTCCACCTGGCAAGGCCAGTGAACATGATACACTTTTTTTCATTTGGTAACTGATCAATTAAGAGTGTAATTAATGGACATGTAAACCCAAAAAATATTTTTTGCTTATAAATAAAAACACAATAATAAGCAACTGTTCAATATGAAATAAAAATGTACAATATTTGTAAATGTAATTCCTAATGAAAGCAGCATTTGCTTAACTACCAGTTGTAACTTTTTAAATGATGTTGAAAAAGCCAGTCTCCTTCAGCAAGACAATTCATTCTATTCATTGGATTTTCTTACATTTCTTCACAAAAGCCACAGCCACCATTGTAGAGAATAGAAAGGGACAGTCAAACACTGCTTTCATTAGCACTACATATACAAATAACTTAACAGCTATAGAAATATGTAATGAATGTATATTGTAAAGTTGTTTAAAATGATGTTTGATTGTATTTAAGGCAAAATTGTTTGCAGGAGCAAAGACAAATCATATTATTTATTATAATCAACATGAGAAATTTGTGGAATTATCAAGTGGCATATATTGTAGGTTGGAAGCAACTCGTGTTGAACTCATTGAATAGAATAAATAATATGTCTAGACTTTGTTACATCATAAGCAAAAAAAAACATTGGTTGCTTACTTATATCCAGTTAGGCTGCTTTATATTTTCAAGGCAAAATTCTATATCATATACACTTGGTAACCATGAAAAGTTTGGATAAGATACATCTTGTACTGAAAAACTAGATAAAGAGCAGAATGCAATATCTGGAATTTCTCTATGCTATTTAGCAATATGGCTGAGCAGAGGGAGATTTATAATAATGTCATGTACAAAGGACTAACCAATCTGTGCAAAAATGTTCTGCATTGTAGTAAAAACAAAATTGATTTGCTTTAAAATTTGCATGAAAGGGTCCTTTAGATGAAAATAGCAATTACAAAGCATCAGGCTATCATTTTATTAATTTTTTAAATGATTTTCCAATTCTGGATGAACCATTTTGAATCACCATATTGAATTTGTATTTTTCTGTTCTTTATGTGGAATATGAATTATTGATAATAATCCATAGAAATATCAATATTAAGCAAAGCACACATATATTATAATTTGGTAATCTATATGCACAATGTTTCATGAAATTCAAAGACTAAAATGGAGAAATTGTATTTTGAAGGAGAGCATACAGTAACAAATTATTATATTGGGGCTGCTGTACATTAAACAGTCTGTGGTGGATTAAAAATAAATGCAAGAAGCATTAACAACTGGGATGTTATCTCTAACAATGACATGTGGTTATGAGACATCCAGCTAGAGTTGCTTAATCTATTCTACTTACAAGAGTTCATTATTGCCTTTAAACCTTCTAGACAACATACACTGTATTAAAACAAACTTAATTTATATGGCATAATTCATAGCCTTGCCAAGTTGATAAAATATTATCTGAAGTGATAGATTTATGATCCTCAGATTTAAATTAATTTGTTAAGCTGTCACAACTCATCATTTCTCTGAATGCTTCCAATTTCTTCCATTAAAATGATCCTTCTAAAGTATATTACCAATGACAGGGCAAAGTGGAAATTATATAAAATACAAAAGATCACTAAGGTATTATAAGATTTTATTGAGCAATAAAAGCTAGTACAAGTTAACAACTCTTCATTACGCTGCAGATCACATTCTGGAGGAGATGTTTTAAAGACACAATTAGAAAATTATTTCTCTCTTATGTGCAGCAATACATTATGATTGGGTCTATCTAGGAATTGGACAATCTAACAATGTTAAATCTAATATACTTTTAGATTACATCAGGTACTAAATCCAGTTTGGTGGCACTTTACCTTGGATTTATAGATCTCTCTGCTGAAATGTAAAAGGAGTTTACAGAAAGACATAGTGCTGTTATCCTAACCATATTCCATGTTTAAAGGACAAGGAAAGTTAAATTAAAGAAATAGGCTAGAAATGTTGTTTATTATGTTTTGCCCCCGGCAACCAAAACCCTTTATAATTAAAGATATGTAATTTGTCGGAACAGACCAGGATCAAAAACTCCTTGTTTCGAGCCAGTTTGCTCTTGATAAAGATTGGATGCTGTGACACAATTTTTCTGTGTTAAATGAGACAAGTGTGAAGTCTGAGTTTAGTTATTCTGTGTCAAACACACAATTCAAAGTGGCTTCATCTGTATATTTATTGGCATATTTATGCATATATTTGGATACACACCACATGATATGTTGTTATGTTGCACTCATGCACTGACATTTATGCATTTGCCATATATTTTTAAATAGAAACAATTACGAGAGTACTTTGCCTTTAAAGATATAATGACATGCATATACGGAATGATTTAAATTTAGACACAAGGGTTTTTACAATTACTCTGAAGTGCCAAGGTTGTGGGCACGAAACGCGTTAGAGAACCATCCACCCTCCTGTTGGAATAAAGCCAAATTGATATTAAGGAAATTGTTCTCCTGATTGTACTTGGATCAGCGCTCTGCATGGATTCTTTGTTCTTTGTACCCCCTGTGACAAGTCTGAAGTCCTGGATCATTGCTACTACTGAAAAGCTGAAATTTTAGGCTGCTGCAGTAAGTTCAGTATATAAAATATGGCATTTTTAGCCCTATTTGATTACTCTGATGAAGTGCCAAGGTTGTGGGCATGAAACGCGTTAGAGAACCATCCACCCTCCAGTTGTATTGTTTTGTTGATATGCTGGAATAAAGCCGAATTGATATTAAGGAAATAGTTCTCCTAATTGTACTTGGAGCAACGCTCTGCATGGATTATTTGTTCTTTGTACTCCCTGTGACAAGTCTGAAGTCCTGGATCATTGCTACTACTGAGAAGCTGAAATTCTAGGCTGGTGCAGTAAGTTCAGTATATAAAATATGGCATTTTTAGCCCTATTCATTTTTAGGGTTCAGTTCTCCTTTCATTATGCCATGCCTCATAAGCATCTTTTTTGTTATTTAGCTCTTAACTCTGTCCAGAAATAATAACTGGCAAATGACTAATAATAATAATCTTGGGGGCAGATTAATAAAGGATTAAACTGAGCGATATACAGTAAAAAGGATTCCTTGCACTAATGGCCATTAGGAAAATCCTACGGATAGGCTGGACTATATAACACATACAGCAGATAGTTCAGAACTGTGGTAGTAGTTCCAGAACAGTTGTATTTTTGTGTTGTATTTTTATTCTGTAAACCTTGTTAAATTATTGAAAGATTATTGTATGTTGTCAACCCCACATCAATAAATAATGATAACAATAATGGTGATATCTGCTAGACCTTAAGGGAAACTATGCTTGGACTTTTCAACCATTTACAGGATGTATATCATTGTTTTGCCATTAGTGATGGGTGAATCTGGGGCATTTCGCTTCGCTGAATTGGCGAAAGATTTGAGAAAATGTAAAAATCGGAAAATTCACCAAAAATCCCAGAAATTTTAGTTTTCACGAAAAATTCATGAAATTTACCTGTTTTCGTGAAATTTACTTCACTATAAATTCGTGAATTTCGAACATTTTCACTATAAATTCATGAATTTCAAACATTTTCACTATAAATTCGTGCATTTTGAACATTTTCACTATAAATTCATGAATTTCGAACGTCTTCACAATACATTTGTGAACTTCGAATGTTTTCATGAAAAATTCATGAATTTCGAACTTTTTCACCAAAAATTTGTGAAAATCGGAAATTGATGCCGGCGAATCGCAGGAATTCACAGCGAATTCAAGCTAGGTGAATAAATTTGGCCATCACTATTCGCCATATTATTTAATAATAAATCAAGTTTTACCCAATCCTTGCTAAACTTATACAATAAAATTACTTACTTGGTCTGTTCTAGATAAACTGCGACTCTCCCCATTGATACTAACAAGTTTAATAGAATGTATACTATATACAAATTTAAACAATGCAATTTGTCATTTACTAGGTTAGCACTCCTTTATATCAGAACACCACACATTAATAAAAACTCAATTCCCAGGTTTATTTAAATAGTCACAAGATATTTTCAGAGTGATCCGTTTATAGTACTTTGCCGTCAATAACACATGATAACACACTGCTAAAACCAAGCTTGTGGTTTGTCAATTCTCTTTGAGGCAATCTGATTAGATTTTTCAGGACTCACTTTTCAAACATATTATTGGGATTTGTGACACCCAAATCGATTTGCAAATGGTTTTGAAATTATTTACGCCATAAATTGCATTGATTATATCATTCAGCAAGATTGTTTCCATTGATTTCAATTGATGCACTTCACTAACTCACCTTGTGGCACTTTCAAATATAAATTCCTTCCAAAAATATTAATGGATACAAAGTATTAAGCTTTAGTAAATGTGAAGGATGAAAGAAACACTAACAGGGGGAAAACAAATACGAAGTTTTAACGTTTCTTATTTAGAATTTTTAGAGTTTACTTAATTAATTAATTAATTAATTATTAATTAATGTCATAAGACATTTGCAGACACTTAGGGGCACATTTACTAATGGTCAAATTGTGAAATAAAAAAAACTTCGAAATTCAACCATCAAATGATCACATTGTTCGATTCGAATTATATCCCCTTAATTGCCTGTAAAGGCTACGGGAGGTCCCCCATAGGCTATAATGGCAATTCTGCAGGTTTACGGTGGTGAATGGTCGAATTCAAAATTTTTTAAAGGTACAGTACTTAAAAATTTGAATTTTTGTATTTTTGATAGTCGAAGTAGCCCAAAACTACTTAGAAATTCGAATTTTATTCTAAAATTCACTTTGACCCTTAGTAAATGTGACCCTTACTCTATTTGTGTTTGCTATCACTACTTGTTGTATTCTCTGGGGCAGATTCACTAACTGGTGAATTTTTGGCAGTGTCAGCTTTGCACCCCTCGCACCACTTCATCAGGCACAAATGAACTACGAATAAGCTGACACTAATATGCAAAGTTTCGTCTTAGGCATTGAAGGCTGGCGACTTTTTGCTAGCATTACTTCGCTGTGTGAGCATTTCATAATGAAGATGTGCTAGTGTTCATTTTTGCCTAAAATTCGCTTATGATCTAGCACTTATTGTACAGTAGGTCAATTTGCACAGGGCGAGAAAGTTGTATGGAGGTGTTTATAATAAATGTTGGTGCAAATGTTTTAAGTTACTGCTTATTATTACAAATATCCAGGGAACCTTAATAAAGACAAGAGAGTTAATATATTGTGCTACACATGAGCCCACTGTAAAATTAATGTTCCATATGTTATGAAATGTCTGGAGAAAACTGGTTACCCAAAAAAAGTGTAAGTTAGGACGTTTGCAGGCAATCCTGATTAAAAAAAGGAAAGTCGCCAGCGTCGCCAGATTGAGGAAGCTCTAGCAGGTAAAATTCTGTAAAATCTACACTTTACTGAATCTGTGGAGTAATGATCGTCGGCCAGAGCTAAAAGTCACCTGGCGATAGAGTGCGAATGAACGCTAGTGATGGTCTCTTTAACTAGTGAATTGACGCTAGTGTCTGTTAGTGAATAGTCCCTGCAGATGGTAACACTGGCAAATTGTCGCTAGCGTTAGCCCCTTCGAGTCTAGTCCGACTTGTTTTAGTTTTTACCTTGATCTAAGACATCCACTTGACTATTATTGTACAATTACATATATTTCTGAAAAATAAAGGCAGTTTATTTTAAGTTTAAATTAACAAGGATGCAGGCTAGATCATTCTATGAAAATAAGGTTATAATTGTGTTTTTCAGTTGCTTTGCCTTATTGTCTTCAGTTTTGAAATTAAAATTTGTAACTTGGTTGCTAGACCCAATCAATAGGAAATTGTTGATATTTTAATAGCAATAAAAATAAAAGCTCAGGATAAACAGGTCATGGTTGTTGGTGAATTACATGCTTGACTGGCATGGTCTATATTTTTATAGAAGTAAATTAAAAGCTGTACTGTCCCTTAAATATGTCAACAAAACTCATTTAAACTCATATAAAATAATTACTATATTACTATATTTATAGTTATAATTATATATTTTTTGTTTTGTATTATATTATTGCTGTTTGACTGGTACTGGAATGGAATGGAACTTGGTCTCTGTAACCCAACTGAGAGCAATGCAACATTGGGGAAATGGCACACTGAGCAACTGTTTTGTTGCCCAACTTATTTCAATCTATTGGTGGACACTAAAAATGTCAGCTCATGAGTGCACCTGTAAATCCACTTGATTGCTGTGGAAATTAATATTGGCCAGTTCCAAATGTTTTGCCACTTGCCTGCTAAACTGATTTTCACTTGGGTGACAAAATGTTTTGCCACTTGCCTGCCAAACTGATTTTCACTTGGGTGCCAAATTCTCTAAAATATGTGTCATTGCCCATACGTCTTGTTAAGCATGTAAAGTATTTACAGTGTTTAATTACCATGAAGAAGCAAATGAAAAGGCTTTTAAGGGTTCAGTATGAGTGCAATCTCACAAGTGGGTGTCAAGTCCAAACTTTGTTCATACAGGGTGCAGGTACATTATTTATTGTATTTATTTTTTAATACTGTTATAAAAATTTTTGCTAAAGAAACAGTTCATCTTTCCATATTAAATAACTATACAAAACACTAAAACAGGACAAGAGAACATGTTAAACAATTAACATGAAATTACGTACAAAAATGTTTTTGCCAATAAAAAAACACACACAGTACAGTGTTATAAATGAATAAGTGGTCGTGTTTAAGGCAAATGAACATTTGTATCTGCTTGTCCAAAGTTGAAACAAAAAGTTATAATCCCAGAATTTTAATTTCAAGGGATCAAAAAATATTGAAGTGTGTTGGGGAAACAATTGTCTTTTGGGCAGGAGGAGTATGTTCAACTCTAAATTGTGCCCACAGCTCCTTTTTTCAGGAAGAAAGCCCAATTCTGGGATGGAGCCTTCTTAAACAAATAATTATACAGGTATGTTTTTGTAAAAGATTTTATAATTGTCTCCTCCCAGTGTTTTATGATAATGTACTAATAGCATGAACTAATATCTAGAATTGTGGTTACTGCTAAGCATATTGTCATTTATATTTATAGACACTGGTGGTCATTTATCAACACTTGCCAACTTTGTCTGTGGGCAGAAACTTATCACAACAAATAAAATTGTTGTACCTGCAGTTGGCTAAAAAAAGCCAGTTGATTGGTTGCTACGGGTTACAACCCATAGGAAATTTTTTTCCAGTGATGATAAATTAGTCCAATTATGCTGGAAGTGGTGCAAATGCTTTGGTACTCCTTAATGCTACTTGGCTGCTTGGTGCACTGTAGGAGCGGAGTCTTTTAAATACATTTCTAATTCGCTACTGTCATAGTGCAAATGTTGTGCCTGTGTCATGTAAGACTACTTTGTCTGCTGCAGACTTGTTCTATATATGCATTGCTTTACCAGTGTATTGAATACCCCCCCAGAACATACAGAGGGATGACTGTTCATCTAATGTAATGGGCAAGTGTTACACTTGAAGACACTCATGGTGCTGCAGAAATAAAGAATTGAGACTAATTTTACATACAGTGTGATACCAAGATAATTGGACTATACAGAAATCTATGATTGTTTAAGAAAAAGAATGGATTATTATAAGCACATCACAGTGCAATTGCTTATGATTTTGTCTAAACAATATCATAATAAAATAGTTTTTAAACGGACAATCAATATAAGGCTAAGGCTATTAACTCTCATTTTATGAAACTATGGGGTATCTTTATAAAAGAGTGAAGTTAAGAGTTAAGTTCCGCCAGTAGAGGGAAATTCCACAGCTCTCTATTCATTTCTATGGTATTTTCTAAATGAATTGAGAGCTGCGGAATTTCACTCTAGTGGCGGAACTTCACTCTTTGATAAATTTACCCCTATATCACTACTGCAGGACACTGGGGGAGGATATTACGCTTGGAGGGGGAAGATTAGCGCCATAACCTCAAAACTTCCGAACTGGAACAACAAATGCTTGCAAGACAGACTGAGATCCTGAGGTGAGTGTCTATGGGAAGCTGCTCCAGCTGTATCAATTGGCTTCCCATGCTCATTTTTGCTGATTTTACTGCTGTAAGCCATTTGACACTAGTGCTAATGGATGATTTGCTATGCAGGGAATGAAGTAAGAATGGGCTTAAAGATAAATATATACATTTGGTTAGATCCTCATTGGAAGGTATGTCTGTGCACTAGTGATGGGCGAATCTCCCGAGATTCGCTTCGGCGAAAAATTCGCGGGACGCTTTTGTCGCGTAATTTTCAGCGCGTCGCGTCATTTTGGGCACGCGTCGCAGCGTTTTCGTCGCATCGCGTCAAAAACAACACGCGACTCGTTTTTTCGGCGAATTTTCGCCAAGCGAAATTTCGCTGGTGATTCGCAAATTTATTTGCCAGCGGCGAATCGCGGGAATTCGCCGCAAATTCGCCCCTGGAGAATAAATTCGCCCATCACTACTGTGCACTTAACACTATTTCAGCAACACAGAATTTTATCAAACCACATCAGTACCTTCAAAAAATTGTACCTTTAACAGACCGTGAAGCCGAGAACAAATTTATAACAAAACATTACATGGATATTATGGGGCAAATTTACTATTATTCCTGAAAATTTGTCGACCAAATTCGAAATTCGAATTCTTATCGAATAGTTTTAGGCTATCATTTTTCTCGATATTCGATTTCTCGATGAATTCGTATGATCGGATACCGATCGTTCGATTTCACGCAAAACATCGTAAAATTTTCATTCGAGCGTCTGAAAAATTCGTACGATTCGAACGATCAAACGCTTTGATCGTACGAATGGTATTCGAGCAGGACTTAGTCTCTGAAGCCTATGGGAAATCTTCCCATAGACTTCTATTGCAATTCGTTAGGTTCAATCTGCCGAAGTAGGCAGTCGAATAACTTTAAAATTTTTATTCCTTCCATCATCGAATGATCGAATGATCAAATATCTGATCATTCGATCTATTCAATATTCGATGATCAAAGAGGCCAAAATTCACGAAAAATTTGTATGATCGTTTTTCGATCATATTCGATCAAACTTTGATCTATTCACGTGAATTTCGTAAATCGGCCCCTATGTGTATCTGTTCTTGAATATGGATTTTAAGTAATAATTAAACCACTCATAGTTCTCATAATTTTCTGGTAAAGTGGGTTGCAGACCCACAAATCATTGGAAGACCTGAAATTCTACAACGTGTAAAAAAATTTAAATTTCACCTTAAAATTCACAAGAGCACTGTCTACTGATGTGCTCTGCTCTGTGTTTAAGACTGAATATAGATATTATTCTAACTGATTTGAAACTATCAAGAGCCAAGGTGTGCCTCATATTTTCACTTTATAAGCAAAAGGTGTTCAAACAATTTTATCTGAACAAATATCTTACCTTTTAAATAATAAAAAAATAGCTGCTGATAAATAATGCTGTTTTAAGAATGCAACAACAGGTCCAGGAAATTTCCAAGATGCAACAGGGGCAAATCTGAGCATTGCACGCCATTGCTCTAAGTATATTATCGACTCTGAACTTTTACAAACTACTTACATTTCTGTAAAATTAAGTGAAATTATTTGCTAGGAAACAGATCTATAAATTGTTCTACTAACGCTATTCAAAAAATCAACTCCGGGAACTCAGCTCCCTGTCCTTCATGCTACCTAACAATGCATCTGTTATCACCAAGCACATTAGACTTTAATGTGTGTGTGCTTTTGCCATGCAAATGGAAAACTTCAATTAAGAAAATGCAGAGATAAAAGCATCAATTTTTATGCATTTGTCATATCTAAACTCTTTTTAGAGAGTAAAGATTGCAGTGTTTTGTGTTTAACTTTTTCTGAAAAATACAGGCAAATTAATCTCATAGTAATTTGTGGAACCATTAATCCTTAAAAAGTAATAAATAGCTTGAACACATTTGCCGTTCTTTTGTTCCAATTTATGCTTTTATTTTAATACTACAGAAAGTACATGCAAATTCATGGTTAGAAACAAATAATAGCAGCTCATATATTAAATTATGTCAATTATATATGCATTTATTCAATAAAAATGTATAAAAAGGTAAAATTCAAGTTCACTTGGTATAAATTTATGAGGGCACAAGTTGTGGGGTAAGTGAGTACTCTACATTTGATCACGGGAATTCACTGTCTTAAATTGATACACTAGTTATTAATGCAATAACAATATGTGTATAAGTGGTTTATTACAGTATGTCGTAGATAAGTTGAGCCTTTGAGTGTACTGTGCACAGATCTGATATTTATTTCCACTAATAAAATGGTAAGCTGTTAAATTTTTGGGCCTGAGAGAATGTTATCTCTAGAATGTGAGGTCTAGTTCAACAATAGAATTAGTATTTAAAGTGGGGGAACATAGGTACTCACTATACAACATTTGATTACATTTAAGCTGTAACTGATGCGTTAGTTGCCATAGACAAGTTGAGCTCTAGGACCCTTTGAGTGCACTGTGCACGGACCTAATATAATATGAAAATTATTGCCATTAATTGGATGGTAAGCTGTTTAATTAATGGGTCTGAGACAATGTTACTTCTAGCATGTGAGTTCTAGATCAACAATAGAATTAGGTTTGGAAGTGGAGGAACATAAGTTTTCACAATACGACATGTGATTACATTTAAACTGTAACAGCTGTGTTAGTTGTCAGTGATTTACTGTACATGGTGTGTCCAATATTTTCTCAGTAATTGACACATAAGTAATTTTAATAACTTAGACCATAAACATTGCAAGAAACTTTGTGACATATGGGGAATAGAATGTTCCTATACGTTTTGTTTTTATCATGTTTAGGTATATTTTAGGTCTATCAGATTGACACAGACAACATTGGGTCATAATGTGTCCTGTTTTTAAACTATGTGTGCAAATTAACATGGGTTATGGGGTGATACTTTTGACTAGTAAAGTGTGATGCTGATTATGTGACATCTTAATTATTCGGTGAATTTAAGGCAATTGTTGGCTTGGTTCTGCACTAAGACAGGCCCAGGGGCCAAAACGTTAGTCATTTGCTGGAATAAAATATCATAAGACCTGTGAGTGTGGATCTTTGTGCAGAATATGGAAACATTAGATATATTTATATAAATATATATATATATAATATTTAATAGTTAAAGGTCAAACGTTGAATACTGAGCACTGAGCACTGAATACTGTTGTGTCTAGCAATTGGTCATTGCTACAGTGTGGGTTACACAGAACTCGAAGGTTGTATGTTAATTAATTGTGACTTAAAAGTTCCCTGCTTTTCTCACTAGCGTTCCAAAGTTGAGAGCAAGTGCAAAATACATTAATTCAAAAGTTAAGATTTTAAAATGTTAATTGCAGGAGGATTAGACATATGGGATGGAAATGCATTCCAGAAATGTGACTGTCATTTTTCTATAATGCTACTAACTGTACACAGTATTGCACACTGATTATTAGGACACATTGAGCCTCTGGCCTATAGAATGTAACAATATTTTCTCTAGTTGCCTGAGGCACAAGTAGATTCAGTAACTTGCCAATGGCCATGAAAAGCTAACACAGAAGTTGTGGCCTGTATCCCCAAGCCAGGATAGATGACTTGTACAGTACATAGAGTCCATTAAGAGAAAAAGCTAGTAATAAAGCTAGTAATAAACAAATGGTTTACAAAAGTAACTGGAATAATCTTATAAATTATGCAGGATTTAATTGAAAACATTTATTTTTAAAAAATGCATAGACTGAAGAAAATCTAGAGTGTAAGAGGATACATACTATATTGAAATGCCTTTAGTAGAGTATGCCATTTTATTGTGAAAAAGACAAAGGGACAGAGAGAAAAAAAGGAAGGAAGAAGGAAGAGAGGGAATTAGGAAAGAAGGTGAAACAAATGGGTGTTTGTGCTGTTCAGGCCTGTAAAACTAATGCTATTGTAAAGAGGCAACAGGTGGTTGTATACAGGCACTCCAAATGTTGTCACATGTAATTCAGTTGCTTTGGGGAATTTCTCAAAACAACATCCAATTAAAACCTACTGTCTTGGTGGCATAAAGTGATACGTATCACTGTAGTTCAAGAGATATTTTTCAAGGGTTAGGAGTGGTAGAAGTACAATTTCCTCTGCTTTAAATCATACAAGTCCCCAGCGTTTCAAGTAGGATACAAGAAATTTGCTTTTGGAATAAAGGAGTCCTCTTTTTAATTTTTGTGTTGTTCTCATATACAGG
The DNA here is from genome assembly GCA_024363595.1 of Xenopus borealis. NCBI lineage: Eukaryota > Metazoa > Chordata > Amphibia > Anura > Pipidae > Xenopus > Xenopus borealis. The sequence continues at coordinate 96,297,040 of CM044434.1, read as the reverse complement.
CGGTATATCCCATTTTTTGGAATTTGTTTTATAAACAGGGCAAATTACCTATTGTTTTGAAATTGTCTTGCACTAAACAGGGCAAGATCTGAAATTGCTTTCTTTTCAGGAAGGAAACAGTAACCTAGTATTGTTGATATAGTAAGGATAAATGAAAAATGGAGGTCTTTTCTAGTACTTATATAAAATCAATATAAGTTATTACACACACTATCCTACATTATTCAAAATCACACACTTTTTTCAGGCATATATTAAAAAGTTGTATTTTGACAACACATGTCTCATTAAATAAAATGCCGAAAACATGAATCTAGAGCAACAAATGGACTTTAACTAAACTCTCATACAGTTCGTGAGTATTCAACTTTAAGACCCATGGGAGGGAAGAAAATGTCATAAAAAAAGGTCAATGACTAAATTACATTATTCTGATTGAGATAAAGGAAGTAGAAGAGCTTGGATTTGTGTGTTCAGTACATTATAGATAGTGGATGAGTGATTATTCTTAGTCTTCTAAGGAGACTGCAGCATCTTTGAACTTATCACAAATACAGATTTGATTTAACTTAATGTTTTGTATGTTAAATTATTCTGGTCAAACAAAGTGCTCTACGGCACTGTAAAACACAAATTGATATACATTAAACATTAGATATGCTTACAACTTTGTTAGATGTTAGGGTAGCAGCAAGAAACAGTTAATAGTACAGTAAAGTAGGAAAAAGCTCTCATAGTCTCCCCAGTCATTTTCCCTCAAGGATTAACAGGTCATATTTCTGATGTTTGACTCATGCTAAGAATACAATCCCTTCATCTATTTAGTTTTCTAGCAAAAAAAATGTAACAGTAAAAAAAAAAATCTCTTTTTGGTTTTTATATAAAATGTATTGGAGAAAAGCACTTATTCTTATTTTAAAAGTTTTGCTGTATAGTCTACACTATATTGAAATGCACAGGTTGGTATTCATTACATACTATATATGAACACTAAAGAACACTAAAGCCTCTAAAATAATTTGGGAAAAGTGATGAATGTATATTATTCTATGAGGGAAACATCGGCAGTAGTAGGAGTGCTCAATGTAGGTGCTTCAAAATTAGACGAATGCCAGTGTACTCAATAAAGTTGACCTCAAAGTATAAAACAATTGATACTGTGCCACAGATAACCCCAAAGTGGATGACATTCTAGATCTGTACCCTGTGAGTCATTGAAATTATAGAACCAATATTGATAGTTATATCAAATGTAGCTGGAGAAGGAGAGTTTAACTAAATATCTAGACTACAGTTCTAGTCTGGCCTAGTGCTAAAGAATAATTTCATTGAATAGTTTAGTTGTAGTGATGGGCGAATCTGTGGTGTTTCGCTTCGCCGAAATTTGGCGAATCACATGAGAAATTTGCGAATCAGCAAAAAATTCATGCAGCGGGCATCTAGTTTTGGACTAACGTGTCTCGTTTTGGACACCAGCGCACATTCGCGCTGGCATCCAAAGAAATCTGGCACTGGCATCGAAAACGGGTGGCGCGTGTCTTGTTTTGGATGCACTGACTCATTTTTTTGATGCCGGCGAATTGTCACTGGCGTTTCTTGAATCGCGGGAATTTGCCGCGAATTTTAAGCCAGGCGAATAAATTTGCCCATCACTACTTAGCTGCATATGTAACTCAGCTGGGATCTCACAAAAATTTGTGTAGGAAGGGAGAGGTGTTGCAGAACTATACCTCTCAGCTGAACATGGTTTTTGCATGCTAAGGGTTCTTAAACAATGTAACTATTTATTAGCAGTTATATTGTACTCACAGAACACAGTTTCACGTGGTCAAGTGGTCAAGGCACATTTAATTACAAAACAAATAATATATTGATTAGAGTAGACATGACAGAAAGACTCTTTCACCACTATGACAGCTTTAATTTACCTGAATTATGAGATTTTGAAAGTGAAATCCAGGGACTTCAAACCATGCCCATTTTCTAGGCCACGCCCACAAAACCTACCCCCTAGTTTCCATTTTTATGCCTTCACTATTGCTATTGCAAAGCAGTCGTTTGTGGGACATGGTATCAAACACTTTGGCAAAATCCAAATAGATCATATCTACTTCTCCCCCACTGTCCATTATCTTTCTTACCACATCATAAAAAGCAATCAAGTTTGTCTGAGATAGTAAGTAAGTAAAAATTTATTTATAGTGATGGGCGAAACGGCCGCGTTTCGCTTCGCCGAAAAATTCGCGAATTTCCAGAGAAATTCGCGAATCATTCGCCATTTGGCGAAACGACGTTTTTGACGCGCGTCGCGTCGTTTTCGGCGCGTCGCGTCGTTTTCGGCGCGTCGCGTCAAAAACGACGCGCGACTCGTTTTGACGCGACGAATTTTTGGCGGCGAATTTTTCGGGTCATTTCGCGAATTTATTCGCCAGCGGCGAATCGCGGGAATTCGCCGCGAATTCGCCCCTGGCGAATAAATTCGCCCATCACTATTTATTTATATAGCACCTTTCAAGACAAAGCTACAAAGTGCTTTACAACAAAAAAAAACTAAAAATATAAGTAAAACAACAATACAATTTACAACCAAATTAACATACATTTATTTTTTTTTATTTTTTTTGAGCTACTTAAAAGCCAGAGCGAACAGATATGTCTTCAAACATTTTTTAAAAGTCTCCACTGAGCTAGCATGTCTAATATCCATAGGCAGATTATTCCACAATCTAGGCGCGTATACCGCAAAAGCACAGTCCCCTTTTCCTTTTAGTCTAGTTCTAGGGATCGTCAATAACATGACCTATCCTTCATAAAGCCATGCTTTTTTTGAATGTGATCCCTTAACAAGCCTTCAAATAATTTACCCACCACAGATGTCAAAATTATTGGCCTATAATTGACAGGCTGAGAACGCAATCCCTTTTTAAATATTGGAATGACATCAGCTTTTCTCCAATCCATAGGCACCATACCAGATTAAAGCAAATCTGAGAAAATCAGAAATAGGGGCTGGTCTAAAGCTGAACTAAGATCTCTTAGAACCTGGGGGCAGGCCCGGACTGGCCATTTGTGGGTTAGGGCAAATGCCAGAGGGGCTGCTATAAGGTCCCATAGAAAGTCAGTATTTAGTGGGCTGGTGGGGGCTGTTTGGGCCTCTATGTGGGCTGATGGGCCTCTTGTGTACCTGAAATGCCAGGGCCTATTTTAATTCTCAGTCCAGTCCTGCCTGGGGGTGTATGCCATCAGGTCCTGGAGCCTAGATGGCATACACCCCTGGGCTGATTGTCAAATGTAGCAACTCAGCAAACTATCTCTTTATCAATGCAATTAAACACTACTTTAGTAATAGAGATATAAGGACTGATTTACTAAGGGTGGAAGTGAAAATCTGAATCAAATTTGAATTGAAAAAATTCTAATTTTGAAGTAATTTTTGGCTACTGAGAATAGCCCAAAATTCAATTCAAAGTGAAAAAATTAGAAAATTCAAATTTCAAAGTACGGTCTCTTTAAAAAACTTTGAATATGACACTTCACCACCTTAAAGATGCCGAATTGCCATTTTAGCCTATGGGGGACCTCCTAGAACCTTTACCTGAAAAATCTAAGGATTTTTTTTGAAAATCGCTCAAATCATTCAAATCAAACAATGCATTTAAACGATTTGAACATTTTCAATTCGATCTAAAATGGACCTATTTGGTTAATTTTCAATCAAAAATGACCTGCCAAAAAATTTGATGGTGGAATTTTTACGTTTTTTACCTTCAATTTTTCAAAGTGAAAAAAACCTTCAGAGTTTTTTTTATCCATTTTCAATCTAATAAAAATCATTTGAATAGTTTGGATCGAACGATTCGGCAGCTTTATGGTGGCAAGTGTCGAAGTCAAGTACTGCGAATTTTGGGCTATTTGATTTTTTCAATTCTAATTTTATTTGAAAATTCAAATTTCTAAGTTATTTTGAGCTACTCAGAATAGCCCAAAATTAAATTGGAATTGAAAAAAATTTGAAAATTTAAATTTCAAAGTACTGTCTCTTTAAAAAACTTTGAATGCGACACTTCGACACCGTAAAGCTGCTGAATTGCGCAAAATATTTTGAATTCTTGGAAATTAGAAAAAATTTCAGGCCAGGTTCTATGAGGTCCCCCATAGGCTAAAATGGAAATTTTAAAGGGCCACTACTTCAAATACTAAGTAGCCCAAAATTACTTCCAAATTTGAATTTTTTTTATTCAAATTTTATTCGACCCTTAGTAAATGTGCTCTTAGTAAATGTGCCACATAGGGTCGAAGTGAAAATTCAAATAAAATTCTAATTTTTTAAGTTCGAATTTCTAAGTAATTTTGGGCTACTTCAACTATCGAATTTCGAAGTACCTGCCCTTTAAAAATACTTTGACTATTAATCAGCTTACAGCTGCCTAATTGCCATTTTAGCCTATGGGGGACCTCATAGAACCTGTCCTGAAAATTTTTATAAGCTCCAAGAATTCGAAGGATTTTGCAGAGAATCATTCAATCAAATCGAAAGATTCAAACGATTTTTTTATTCAATCTAAAATGGACCTAAAATATTTCAAGGGTTGAATTTAGAAGTTTTTTCACTTCGAAAATTCGTCCCTTACTAAATCTGCCCCTAAGTTTAAACTTGTCTTTTGCATCAGAATGTTTTACATTGCATTGCCTTGCAATTATAAGTCATTACCTATTTTTCTGGATGATCATACATGCACAACAAAGATAGACTTGTAAATTGTGATATGATATTAGACCTGATTACATGGTTCAGTTCATAATGGACACAGTAGCATCAACTCTGTAGTATGAATGTGACCTAAGTGTCTAGTGGCTACTTCCAGTTCCAGTCCAGAAAAAAATAAGTTATCAACCTTCCAATGGCTAGCTGAGTCAGTACAGCAAGTACTCAACAGTTCTAAATTTATGTCATGTTTTCATATGAAAGGGAATGGATCTATGTGGATTTCCTATATACCTTGGAGACTTTTAACAATAAGGGGCATATTTATTATGCTGTGTAAACATAATACACCACACATCTAGATCAACTAGCAGTTAGGCAGGTTAAAATAGAGTTAAAGGGTTGAACTTGATGGATGTGTGTCTTTTTCAACTCAACCTACTATGTCACTATGTTACATAGCCAGGCTTTATCGCTTAAAAAATGGCATAAAAAAGTGCTGACGTGTTTTTTCTTAAAGTGACTTCTGGCAGAAGCAATGTAAAATAAATTGGGAAAATCTGATATTTGCATGGTTTAAAATAACACACACCTTGATAAATGCACCATTTAATTTTTTTTCATTTTACATAGCATAATAAATATGCCTTTAAGTCAATGCCAGGAATTATGAATAAAAAGTATAAAAGTTTCAGTAGATATCTTCTTAATGTATACTGTTAGGGGATGTGTGGTTAATACTTACTCCTCACTCTTCTTTATTGTCTTGCTGCAAGTTGTCTGCACAGATTAGCCTTATTTGCTGGTGTCTGGCCTGTGGGATGTACCCTGTTGCATTGAACAACAGAGTTTTACATTGCAAGTAGCACCATGGAATAAAAATGTATTTACAGGGGGCGTGGCCTACGCGATCCAAGATGGATGCTTGATAGCGGAGCTCGCACTGAACCTGGGGATAAAAGCCAACTACTGGAATAACCGCTACCTCCTACAACTGGTCATTTCGTGAAAACCTCACCCCAGCTAATGGGGAAACATGAAAAGAAGCCATCACCGCTGAAAATGACAGCTTTCTATGGCAAACACAGCACGAGCAGCTTGCTACCACGCTCTCAAGATGGCGCCGAAAACCTAGAGCATAGCCCGGACAACAACACGCAGAGGTTCATCTCCCGAACATGAGATTTATCTGCTTAAATTAGCTAACACACCCCTGAGAGTCCAGTGGTGACCCTCTCGAAATAGGTGGTAAGAGGGTACTAAGATCTTCCCCACACCGGAGAGGAACTGTGGTGCCACGGTGCACCTTTTGCTTTAAAATAAATTAAGCAAATAGTTGACTGTTTGTTACTTCTTCTTTTTCTATTGTTTTCCCTTTTTTTTCTTTTCCTTTTCTTTCTTACTCAATATCGGTCTAGAGTGAATATTGTTTAATTGGTATTATCAGATATGTTATACTCTGTTTTTTCCCTTTTCTAGCTTAGGTGAGCATAAAACTAGTATTGATATGTACATGGATAAGGATCATCATCGAAGATGGCAACCCCACTCAACACCATTTCGTTGTAAGGCAGTGAGTACAATTATCAAAAATGCACAATATAACAAACATGGCATTGATTATCACATCAATAAACGTTAGAGGTCTCAATACTCCACTAAAGAGGCATATAGTCATTAGAGAGGCAAAAACAATGCATACAGATATTTTGTGTTTACAAGAAACACATATCAAGAGTGGAGACCCAAATAGACTAAAAAATTCTGCCTATCCCAATCAATTCTATTCCTCCTATAAATCCAAGAAAAGAGGAGTAGCGATTTGAATACACAGAAAACATTCTCTTATATTGGAGAATTCATACAGATGCAGTCACTTGGATTTGTGTGTTAAATGCATCGTGACTTAACTCATCTATCCCATTTATCCCACTTAGCACAGAATATTGTGTCACAACATCCCATCCAATTAAAGAGTTTACCATTGAAAACAATGGTGCTTTGGTATGCTAATGAAAAGGTTAAATGCATTAAATCCAAGTGACTGCATCTGTATACTGACTCAGAACGCAGATATATTATACTAATAGGTAAAATTAATAACAATCTTATCACCATTGCCTCCGTATATGCTCCCAATAAAAACCAAATACCATTTCTGAGGAAATTCCTCAAAATTGTAACCCAAGTACAAAAAGGAAGCCTGATAATTGCAGGAGATTTCAACCTAACTCCTAATTCCACCATAGATACTAGCTCTGGACTACCCAACGGGGCCTCTAAAAAGTTCAAAAACTTAATAAGGGACCATAATCTATTCGATGCCTGGAGAGTGACTCATTTGTCAGAAAGGGACTATACGTACCACTCAAGTGTACACAATAGCTATTCTAGAATAGACCTAATACTGATATATAAGTGCACCCTCCAGAACATAGAATTAATACAAATAAGTCAGATAAAGTGGTCAGATCATGCACCCATAACAGTAGATCTAATAAATCAAGGTTGCAGTACAGGAAAAGGTCTTTGGAGCTTAAATGAAGGCCTGTTAGCTATTCCCAATATACGAAGCAAATGCTCGAAGTTGTTACAGGAATATTTCCAACACAATGAAAATACCAATACTTCCTTGGGACTCTTATGGTGTGCTCATAAGGCGGTCATGCGAGGACATTTAATTCAAATGGCAGCTCAACAGAAAAAGCTACAAACAATAAAAATAAACACCATTTAGTCACAATTAGAAGTCCTGGAAATGCAAAATAAACAACAACCAAATAAAACTACAGCAAAACAAATATTTGAGCTTAGAAAACAGTTAGAGAATATATATTTATTACAAAATGAATACTTACTAAGTAAAATTAAACACAATTTCTATAGTAAGGGCAATAAAGCCTCTACATTACTAGCCAAACTAGTTAAACATAAACAAGCACAAACAAGAATAGACACAATAAAGGATGCAAATAAGGCCCTAAGGTCAAACCCAAAAGAAATAGCAAATGTTTTTGCGGAATTCTATAGTGGACTATACAATTTAGAAGAGAATGGGAACACGCAAATACCCACTCAAGAGGAAATAGATAGCTTCCTCAAAAAAGCTAAACTACCTAAAATATCTACAGATCAGATGTTAAATAAACCAATAAAAGTAGAAGTAGAAAAGACAATAAAAGATATAGCAAAAGGAAAAGCACCAGGGCCTGACGGCTTCACAGCACTCTATTATAAAACTTTTCGAGAAACTTTGACACCCTATCTTACCTCTCTCTATAATCAAGTAATGATGGGTCAACCGTTCCCTACAGAAATGTTAGAGGCAACAATCACAACCATCCATAAAACAGGAAAAGATCCACAGGAGTGCTCAAATTATCGGCCAATTTCATTACTTAACAATGCTTAATTAATTAACTAAGTACTAAGCATTAAACGCTATCCACTAAACAAAGACTAAATACTACTTATAATTGTTAGGAGTACCTACTAGCTATAAACACTAACAATAGTAGTCTGATATACGATCAACATCTAATGTCTTGCATACCAACTGTGCTTGGACCGATATATATTCTTTCTTTTCTATATTCTTTCTTTTTTATATTTTCTTTTCCCTACCTTTTCTTCGCTTTTTATTTCTTTCCTACTCTATAAGTTTTCTTCTATTCTCGGTAACCATGTTCAAAAGTTGTGAAATGTGAAATATGGTTGATTATGAATATATGTTTTCAACTTTGTGAAATGTAAATTCAACCTGAAAAATAAAGTAAAAAAAATGTATTTACAAATAATATTGACTTACTTTGCACCTTTACAAATCATGCATAATTTACATTGTATATAAGTGTAGATTAATTTTATAGGACTTTTGATTAATATTAATGATCTAATGATCTAAAAGCTAAATAAATATATAAATATATAGTAGTTGAAGCTGAAAAAGGGCCATATGGATTGTACATGGTTTAACAATAATATCAATTAATAATGTTGCTTGAGTGTGCAATAGTAACATCAATTTATAATATTGCCAGAATCTAATCTAATGCATCTGCCATACTCCTGCTTCAGAGATACTTCTAGAATGTCTCTACTTCAAAGGCATTGATTGCTTTAGATAAAAATGTTTTAGAATGTTTCTTTAATCTCAAGAGGAGTAATAAATGAGGACTGGAGTAAAGTCCAGGGACTATGATGACATGTTTTGCATAATCGCTGTGAGACTTATTATTATTCTTATTTGCTTGTCTTTCTGTTTGGTATTTCTCCTATTCTTATTTCATTATCCATCACTAGCAACCAGGTAGTAATTAAAATTCCAGGCCCAAAAGCTTCAGCACAAAATTTTTTTAAATTGAATTAAATGGCTGACTCAGATATCGAATATAAGTAATACTAAAACAACTGGACTTTCTGAGTAATAATTGAAGAGGTTTCACTACTCATCCGATCAGCTTCTTCAATTCAGTTGACAGGTGTGGGAAGGCTTGGCATATAAACTTTTCCACTAATCACAATGGCACATTGTAACTCTTCAAGGAGGTGACATCTGAAATTTACGGAGGTGTTTTAACTCTGTGTAGATACTGTGATAGGATTACCAATAAAAACAGATAATTTAGGGTGGATTCAGTTCGTTCCTTGTATTGATTATTTTCAACATTGCAAGCAAGGTTATCAGTTTCCTACATAGATTTTCTAAAATAGTATAGTACAGAGAAAAAAAACCATAGTATGGTATCATGGAGTGAGTTTGAATATTATTAGCAGGGACCAGATGATTCCACTCAAATATTTGTTGGTGTTTGCAGGTTACCATATTTGTTGTTTTTAACATTATTTATGCTCTTAAGATATTTAAATAGCTTGGGAAAATTCTTCTTAACTTTTATAAATGTATGAGTCAACTCCGGTGGTACTTGGCTGTCAGTTATGACAAACGATAGATGCAAATGCATGCTCCTGGAAACAAACAGTGCATTCATCATGCAAAGGTTTCCTAAAATTATGTTATCTAATAAAATATACAATTATGATGAATTTTCAGCTATGGGGATACCTTACAACTAGCAAATGGCATTGCTGAACATATGTTTTCTGATCAAAAACATAGTTTATCGTTTAATGTACCTAACAAATCTTCTATTTAATGACATGTGTATGTATTAAAGAGTCATTTATCAACCACAGCAGAAAGTCTCATTAGCACCACCTACGATTTACTGCTGTATGACCAGTTGGCACAGAACCAGCATGAAAGAACCTTATAAACTAATGCTATCTTTTTAAAGCTGCATATCCTATTAGTTCTATAAAAGCATATAGATAATACATGTCAAACAGCAGTTTGTGTGGACTAAAGGACCTCTTGAATTCCATAATAATAAAACAAATTTGCATGCTTTTTACTTTGTTTGCTAACTATTAACCTAAACTGTGACTGAATTATTCTGTATGAGAAAGAATGTGATGTTTGTGTACACCTTTACCTGTAACCTTTGCTACTAAAATGCTTTGTGTTTTAACTGTGCTTTATACTATACTATTGGACCCATACTATTTATAGCCATTATTTTAGTCTAAAATGAACTTTTCAATAAACCTTGGTTCAATAGCTACAACTTACTACAATTGGTTTGTATATAATGAATATGTGTATATGAATAACTGCCCAGTACTGCAGAACAATTCAATTATTTGTGATTATTAAAAGAGGGAAAAAATTACCTGCAGGTAAAGAAGGGTAGTATTAGTCTTACTCTGCCTCATTAAATGTCCATGATTTAATTATATAACATACATACTGATATAGACTGATCTGCATTATCATACCTGCATACAAAACTTTAGGGGCAACAAATTTTAGCTTTGGCATCACTTAATTTCAAGGTCATAATTTTAAGATGTTCCCCAAAAACTCTTTTCATATGCATTTGGAGAATAAGTATCTTCTTTTTATGAATACAGTCCATAGTGTTTGTGCATCCTTATATTAAAACTGAATGTTCTAGAGCAGTGATCCCCAACCAGTAGCTCACGAGCAACATGTTGCTCTCCAACCCCTTGGATGTTGCTCCCAGTGGCCCCAAAGTAGGTGCTTATTTTTTAATTACTGGCTTAGAGGCAGGTTTTGGTTGTATAAAAAACAGATGTCCTGCCAAACATTCTCTCCTGTAGGCCACCAGTCCATATAGGGGTTACCGAAAAGCCAATCAGAGCTCTTAATTGACATCCACATGGACTTTTTCATGCTTGTGTTGCTCTCCAACTCTTTTTTAAATTTAAATGTGGCTCACTAGCAAAAAAGGCAGGGGACCCCTGTTCTAGAGAATGGGGGTTAGGTGGCAGCACTGCATCTGAACTGAGAGTTGATGGTAATTTTGGGGTCTCCAGCTGGTGTCTCGAGGAAAACAATCCAAAGGGATTGCTTTTATCCAATGCCATGCTGATGTAATGCAGATTTACTGAAGTGACCTTCCACCAATGTAACAGCTGGAGGTACATCCCTGCTCTGGTCTGTGTCCAGTGAGTCATAACAATGAAACATGCTTACCACCATCATGCCATGCCTTGTTATGTCTGACTGCGGCTTTAATATTAGCATCTCTGCATTGCAAACAGCTCCCCGAGACTTTCATTTCCTCAATCTTACACTAAGGCAATATAGGATAGAGAAGTATTTGCAAGGGCCCCATAGTAAGTTAGGTTGAAAAAAGACACATGTCCATCAAGTTCAACCTTGTAAGTCTATTTATCAGTAATGTATCGGTAATGTATCAGCCAGCATGACTGATTCAAGGAGAGAATTCCACATCTTCCCAGCTCTCACTGTAAGAAAAACCCTTCTGAATATTTAGATGGAACATCCTTTCTTCTAAACGGAATGGGTGACCTTGTGTCAGCTGAAAAGCTGATTTACAGTACCTACTGGTAAATAAAGTATTAGAGAGATTATTATATGATCCCCTTATAAATCTATACATAATTATCATATCACCCCTTAAGAGCCTCTTCTCCAGTGTGAACAACCCCAACTTGACTAGTCTTTCCTCATAGCTAAGATTTTCCAAATCTTTTACAAGCTTTGTTGCCGTTCTCTGCACCTTCTCTGATTCAGTAATGTCCTGTTTAAGCGCTGGAGACCAAAACTGTACAGCATATTCTAGATGGGGTCTTACCATCCCTAACAGCTTAGTTACATGTCTCTGCACTCTGTCCATCTCATGTATATCCTTCTTAAGGACTGCAGTCCAAAACTGCACTGCATACTCCAGATGAGGTCTTACTAGGGATCTATAAAGAGGTATAATTATGTTTTCATCCTTTGGGTCTATGCCTTTTTAATGCAAGACAGAACTTTATTTGCTTTAGTAGCTATAGAATGATACTGCCTAGAATTAGACTTGTTATCTATAAAACCCCCAAGATCCTTCTCATTTAAGGAATCTCTCAACAAACTGCCATTTAGTGTGTAACTTGCATTGATATTATTTTTGCCAAAGTGCGTAACCTTTCATTTATCAACACTGAACCTCATTTTCCAGTTTGCTGCCCAGTTTCCCAAAAGTTTCCTCAGACAAATCACTCTGCAAAGTAGCAGCATCCTGCATGGAACCTATAGTTCTGCAAAATTTAATATCCTCTGCAAAAATAGAAACAATGCTTTCAATGCCCACCTCCATGTCATTAATAAACAAGCTGAAAAGCAAGAGACCCAGTTCAGAGCCCTGCAGTAACCCACTAACAACACTGGTCCAATTAGAAAATGTTCCATTTACCACCACTCTTTGTAGCCATTTCTCTATCCAGGTACAAATACGGTGTTCCAGGCCAACATTCCTTAATTTAACCAGTAACCTTCTGTGTGGCACTGTATCAAATGATTTAACTAAGTCTAAGTGAAATCAAATCCACTGCCATCCCAGAATCGAGGTCCCTGCTTACCTTCTCATAAAAAGAAATCAAGTTAGTCTAGCAAGATCTATTTTGCATAAACCCATGCTGGCACAAACTCATAGTATTGTTATTTGCTATGAAGTCCAGTTATTTTGAGTGAATAGCTTATAATGAGAAATATTTGCCATTAGGAAATGCTCTACAAAAACAGCAAGCACATGGGTTGTAAATTAAGGGGATTGGGATTACCTTTAAATTAGCTTTAGTATGATGCAGACTAGAGAATTTGCAATTGGTCTTCATTTTTTTGTGGGATTTGGGATTTCAGCAGTTATCTGGTTAGATAACTGATTGAAAATGTGCTTATTATAGGTCATAACATACTAAAAGTAAACCTGAAAGCAAGCGGCTTAACGATGTTGTGCCAGGGCCCTATGCAAAAAATCTTCAGAGGTACCCGGTGTGCAGCCTCCCATCTCTTACCACCCGTCTCACCCTGCTTCAGATAGTTTCCAGGAGGTGCACAAAATTACATTATCACATTACTGCTGCAACTATATTTCCCATTAGGATTAGCAGTATCTGGCTGTATTTTTTTAGAAACTCTAAAGCTATCATTAGTGATGGGTGAATTTATTCACCACGAAAATGACGCGACACGTCAAAAATGACGCGTCGAAGTCGACGCGACGCGCTTCAAAAACGTGCCGCGACTCATTTCGCCCATCACTAGCTATCATTCATAACTTTGACATGATGCCATTTTCTTAAATCATAATTAATTCATTTATATTGCAATCACAGTGCATCTGATTAAATCTAGTTTGTCACTTGCGAACTGAAATATTAAAATCCAGCTTGAAGTGAAAGGCAGAATTGTATGCAAAAGCACAAAGGCAACTTTTAAATACTGTAGTCATCAATCATATTGATTCTATCCAAGCCATTCAAGTGCTATGGGGTCTAACAAACATATTTCATCACTCACCCTCAGTGGAGTGCATATAATGCTGATAAATGATATTAGAGTACATCAAGGATCTTTGCAAATCAGAATAATTAAAAATAACAACTGATTACCAAATTAAAGCATTACACATCATTAAGTGGATTATTAATGCTAACATTTAATAAATTACATATAATAGTGCCATCCTGCCCCTAGATTTTACCATCCCGCCATTGATATCATTAGGCTTGACCCCCTAATGTCACCCATCCAACCACATGGGTGTTTTTTTTGTAAGAATGACAGCTACCCTAGCAGCAAACCACAGCAACCAATAAAGATAATAATAATATTACATGCGCTGGAACATAACGTGATGTGTTCCACTTGCGTTTGGGGCTTGGATGTGCCTGTGGGAGTACAGAACTATGGGTAAATACTGGCTGTATTGCACTTTGCACTCCCTGCTGTGGAACTCAGGAAAACTGACTGCGGGGTAACAGAGTTTGAAACACCCATCAGTATGAGCTGTTATTTAGTCATTGCATGTAATGAAGGATGGGGCTGAGAGTAAGCTTACACCAGAAGTAGGAAGAGTGAAAGGAGTTTCTACAGTTATTGGGTGACTAGAGAGGAGATTGTTATGTCAGTCCAGGAAATATTATAACCAATTAACACACAGTGAATGAGGCAATATACAAATACCAAGTTTCTTGGATATACACTGCCAATACTGAAGTTTGCCATGGCATTCAAGGAATGCACTTTACTAGTAATGTGGTTTTTTTTGTGTGGAAAACCATACTATAAATAAAATACAGCCTAATATTTATTCTATAAAAACTCCAAAAAATATATTCTGTTTTATAGTAACAGAAAAATCAAAATAAAATACAAAATGAAAAATATATATTCTGTTTTATAGTTGTTATAGTAACAGAAAAATCAAAATACAATACCAAATGAAGAATGAGATTGCTTATATTTTTTTTGTTTCACATACTGAGCATTATGAACAGTGTTAACTATAAATAAATAATAAATAGCTTGAAAGGAAACTCTGGCTACTAGATATCTGCCTTTTCTTAGGTATCAATTTAGCAAAATTACAGGGAAGGGGCATTCTGCAAAGACACTCATGCATGTTAGAACAGCATTGGGATGATCATCACTGGTTCTTGTATGTCAAAGTTTTTTTTAACTTCTTTAATTCTAAGACCGCGTTTAGGCTTTTTTTCAAGTACATATTGTGACTCCTCCACATAAAGTATAAAGTTGTATGTATTATATAAATAGAAGAGGCCACATGTTATAGTCTAAACAAAATGAGCAGTAGATTCTGTTGACCTATTGTATTGTACAGAAGACCACTAACACTTGAAAGAAACAAGATTACAGCGACTTATATTGAAATAAAGACTGTTGAGTGGAATGAGGGAAAGGAGTGGTTAAGGAAAAAAAAGAAAGGTGTGTTATAATTTGTGTTATAATTTCAAGGTCTAAATCCCTGGGTTTTCCTATAGCCTGTACTGTAAGAAAACATACAGTAACGAAGCATATGTATTCCTCAGTCTACACTAAGAAAAATTTTGCTGGAAAATTTAAGAATATTGTGGTATTTAAAAAATATGTACAGGTGGAAGATTAACATCTTCAAATGGTTCAACAGATCTCGGACTTCTAAAGGAATCTGATAGGTTTTAGTATCTAAGTATCGAATTAGAACTGTTTCCATGGTCAAGGTGTGATAACGCTCACATTCAAATTCTAATTTGAGTTGGTGTTTTAAATTTTAAATTCGAAATTGTGAGTTTTGACCGAAAAACTCAGATTCAAATGTATCATTTGAACCATAGTAAATCTGCCCCTAAAAATACTTCAAAGTAATCTGATTGTAAGGCTTATAACAGCAGGACCAGGTAAAATAAAATACTTAAAAGTGTAGAAGGTCATTTTACCACTTTCCATGGCACATTGTAAAATGTAAGTAATGGCTTCCATGTTTGCTTGCTAGAATTTAGGAGCTCTAGATACACTGAATTGCTATTTTAAAGAATGCAATTTAAAGCTGATGAAGATGAATGAAGAAATCTCTTGATACAACTCTCTGTGTACAACCACTCCATTGTACTTCATTGCAGGTGATTGATCATCTTCCAACCACAATATGTGTGTTGAATCTTTTTCATAAATTTGTAAAAAGTCCCATTTCCCTTTTGTATAAAGAAGAAAACAATTGCTTACATATTGTATAATGACTAACTATGAAAAATGTATTCAGCAGTTTTTGCAGTCCAAGCACTGAAGCATAAAACACCAAACACAGAAAAAACTGCAGTCTTGGATTGGTAGATGTACCTTTCAGGTTCAATTAAATCTATGGCAGCACACAGTCAAAGAAAAAGTCATATCAAGATATATTTAAAAATTATAAAGCAACTTTAAATGGTCAAGTACTGGTATTTGGTAACATTCATATCAGATCTCTGCAATTCTTTATTTTTTCAGTTTCAGAATTATTTAGGTTTTTATACAGTGCCAATACAATGAATTGTATAACGGTGGCACCTGCCAGCCAGTTTCTATAAGTGTACAGTGCAAGGGATTTACCATCAGAAGGAAACATAGAACTTATCTGATGTTGTTATGCTCAAGAAGGAAATGAGAAATGACATTTAAGGATCCTGATCTCTTTCCCGAACAGAGCAACATAAAAACACTGTTTTGTTTTCCTTCTGCATGTATATCTCTTTGACTCTGACTATACACTTACAGGAACTCACCAGCAGGTGGCACAATGGTTACAATCTGCATTTAGCACTTAATAAAAATATAAATAGCTTAGAAGCTGAAAATATAAATAATATACATTGCAGGGTTCTTAAAAAGAACAGTTTTACAGAGCAATTTTACATTAATTTTTTTAGGGTTTACTTATCCTTTCAGATATTCAAATCCACAACACACTTTATATCATAGTGTAAAAAAAAGAACAATAAATCTTACCTGCCACTGGTTCATGAGTTCTTGAAGAGCATGTGAATCCTCTAACACTCCATCCTTATGTGTAGCATCTTGCAGAACATTTGCAGTAGTCTCAGCTTCAGTCAGCCAGGCAAGGAACTTTTCTAAATTCAAATAGAACTGCTGAAGTAATCTGAGAGCCGCTTCCAACGCAGCATCACGTTCTGTAACCCTGCACAAATACACATTGAGTGGTTGAACTAATACAAACATAAAACCAGTAAATCTTTTAATGATCTAAAAGAGCCCATCAGATGAAATATTGTATGCAGAGAGCTGTGGCAGTTCTGTGACAGATTAAGGCAGTGTGAACAGCACAAAAATGGCAGGCTCCTCTTTTTTGCACATTAACTTCCCATAAATGATCCCTTAATATTCTTACAACAAATAAAAATGTCTACATTGTAGATTAAATTATTAAGGATGATTGTATTTATTGTCTTTTGACCTGAGTATGGATGCACACAATATGTTTTGGTTTCCAATAGCCTTATATTTGTAACATATTGAGTAGGTTATTTATAATTACTCACTTTTGTTCCAACAAAGACTTTTTGTTACATGTATTTTATGTTTTAAAATGGCAATTCATCTTCTAATTGCTTCATAATTCATTGCAAGGATCATTTGAAATCTAAGAAATGGAACATTACCTGCAGTTTAGAATATCTTATTATTACAAACAAAACAGGCATTTGTGTGCTCTAAATCCAACAACTGTCATCTTTTTATCAGTAGTCACTTGATAAGGCATACATCAAAATTAGAATGCAATGCTTAATTAAATCACTTAGCTACAATGTAAATCATGGATTAGAGTCAGTTAAATGTAATTAAAATTGAGTATCTTAAGAAATGTATTTCAAAGGCAGTAGTTCTTGTATTTAGCTCCTGCAGAAATGACAAAATATAATCAGAAGCAAATACTGTGAGCAACCTTGATAATGCAGCATGCAATCAGTTGCTGCACACAATAGGGATTTAGAAATATAGGCATCCTCATTTGACTATAACTGAGACTGATAAAAAAAGCTAATTTTGTGATAGGATTTACTTCTGTCCATGATGTGGTACCAAACAATCTCTTTTCACTGACTACTTTCTGTAGTTTTCCGCAAGACCTAATTTATATATTTTTCTCCCACAAGAGTTTGCACAAGGCAAGAAATGTCAAAAATGATGAAGAGAACTCTAACTTTATTTGGAAAAAAAAACACACACTGAATTCCTACCTAGTGACCATTTTCAAAGCTATAATATGAGAATAATATGTTTAAGAAAATAAAGCACAGCATTGTTGTATTTTATTTGAATCAATACAACAAAGCATATTAGGTATGTTTTGTATTGCCACTATATCTACATTGCAAAATCAGAGGGCTACATTTCCCAGTGTATTAACCTACAGCAACCAATCAAAGACTTGCTTTTATTGTTATGTTTGTTGAAACTGAATTTCTGATTGTCACTGTGGATCAGTGCACTGGGGAATATTTAACCAGCATTAGTAAATGAGTTCCTGAGGACAACCTTATCAAACTTTTATTCCTTTTTGTGAGCAAAAAAGAAAGTTTTCAAACTAAGTTAAAGCAGAACAAATCCCCCCCCACCTCTAAAAACCCTGTTCACCTTCTCTACTGGCCCAACTCCCCACTTCCTCTCTGCATAGTGTTCAACAAGAACACATGTCTCATCCAGCAACACTGACCTACAGGGGCTCCATGTTTGGATGCTGGTAGGTTGGTATTTTTCTTTTCTGTAATTTTCTGAGCTCTCCGACTCCAACTGTGCATGCACCAATGGCTGAAGTGACTTGCATAACATAAGTGTCCGAACATAGTGCCGCTGAGCTCCTCTGTGTGACTCTGCACATTTAGGTCAGTGTCGCTGAATGGGGCACGTATTCATGTTGAAAACCATACAGGGAGGAAGCAGGGAGGAGGGCTAGTGGAGAAGCCAAGCAGGGTCTTTTAGCTGTAGGGAGGTATAGTTCTCCTGTAATATATGATCGTGTTTCATAGTTATATAGTTTAGTTAGATTGAAAAAAGTCCTTAAGTTCCACCCCACCAAACAAACCCCAGTGCACGTATAATTTAATGTCCTCTAATGCACTTCTACAGAACAATCATGTCTGCTTGCAAACACCTTTTTTTACAGAGAAAACAACCCCAACCTTCACAGTCTAGCACTATAGTTTAAATCCTCTACCCCCTTTACAAGTTTAGTTGCACATCCCTGCACTCTGTCCAGCTCATTTCTTCCCTTAAATGAATGCCATTTTTATGCAAGACTACTTCATTTGCACTAGTAGCCAGGACATGGCATTGCCTGGAATTAGACAACTTGATATCTACAAATATCCCCAGATCCTTCTCAATTAAAATACAATCAATGCTCTGCCACAGTTTTCTCAAATATCTCTGCAAAATTTAAGCATCCTGCATAGAATGTACAGTTTTGCACAATTTAGTATTGGCAAAAACAGAAACAGTATTTTAAATGCCTACCTCCAGGTCATTAATACAAAATTTTAAAAGTAAAGAACCAAGGACAGAACCCTTCAGTGGATAAATAGTAACCACAAATGGAACAAATTTTATTTCATAGGGAAAAAAGTGTGAAAGTGTACCAGAAATGAAGAAAATTTGTGCCATCATTAAATTAGGGCTGATGGGATGTGATCAAAGCTCCTTGTTTTTTAAAGGTTAATTTCTGTTTGGATAATGAGGCATGGTTGGCAGGTTTTTGGATGGGTTTTTGTATGGCAGAGGGGCCTGCCTTTTAATGGTACTTAAACTAATAATGAAGTACTGAGCTGACCTTTTCCACTCAAGAATTCTAGTTTGCACACAATTGATTTACATTGGAAAGTGATCTGGGTAAATAAACAATTAGAAAAGCAAAATATTTGAGTAGTTAAATAGAGATACATTTATGCATTTTAAACATTTTCAGAAAATTACAATTTGATTAATGGCAGGTTCTCTTTAGTGAAGCTTGGATTACACTAAGGGGCTTATTTACTGATATCCGGCTTTATTTTTTCCACAAATCATATTTTTTTTTAAAAAATCATGTTTTTTAATTTCTCTAAAATTAAAAAAAAAAAAAAAAGTGAACTAGCTTTAAAAAGTGTAAAATACACAAAAAAACTCTATCAAGTAAACGCAGGTCCTACAGAAGTCAAGTAAGATTTTAATTACACTACGGGGCTTATTTAAGAGCATTTTGATTCTATTTTTTTTAATCATGCTTTTTCTTCACAAATTCATGGTTTTTAATTTCTATTTTAACTATTATTCAACGTAAAAGCTTGAAAAGCTCCAATGCTAAATTTTAAAGTCAATGGGAGCTGTGTTGATCCAGTTGGACCTTTTTTGCCATTCAGACTTAAAGAGTTTCAGATTTTTTTTTTTAAGAATAATTGTTGAAAAAAATGTATGCATTTTTAGTGCAGAGCTGAGCAATTATTTCCATCTTTAGTTTTTTATACTCAGGTCTTCTAATAACGTTCATGTCATTCATGGTTCTTGGGAAAATTAGTTTAATCATGGTTTCACAAAGCTCTAATTCCACTGCGGACTTAATGAAAGATCACATTTTTAAAGCTCTGTATTTTGGTGTATAAGTAAAATCACCCATATGTAGAAGCAACCACATTCAAAATACTGAGCTGACATAGCAGATATACCATCTGAATCTGAATCTGATCTGCCAAATACTTAAATTTTTATAGCTCTACAAATGACTTCAGAACATGAAAGGATCTTTGCGAAAATATCCCCAAAGTAATTTGCATATTTATTATTGTTGTGGCTGCCATAAATATCTTGTTCAATGTGTTCTAAGCTAAAATAATGCTTAAAATAAGTATTTTGCTGACACCCATATGTTTGATGTTATAGGGTTTATATAGCTGAATATTTTATGCCATTTGTTCCTACTTAGCATTATTGTATTGCACCGTGGAGGCTAATGCAGTGCATTGTTCATTTAGGTTGGAGTCAGTTGCTGTGTGTGTAATATTGTACATCCTTCTGTGTTCCTACCTCCACATTCACTTTTTTGTGACTGTGTTATTTTCAAGAGAGCTAGGAGCGGTGCTCGGTGATGCAGCGGGAGGCTGACGTCAGTGTGTTGCGGCGAACGTCGTTGCAGCGTGCTGCATCAGATGCACAGCATCAGCGCAC
Organism: Xenopus borealis; assembly: GCA_024363595.1. Lineage (NCBI taxonomy): Eukaryota > Metazoa > Chordata > Amphibia > Anura > Pipidae > Xenopus > Xenopus borealis. The sequence goes on along the minus strand of CM044434.1, from coordinate 96,276,269 downwards.
CTCCTCACAACAACAGATCTCTCGTTTGAGTCCTTCTTGTCAAGAACACTGACTTCCTGCTACTCCACTTCACCAGGTGACTGTTTCTTCTACTGAACTGTTGGCTCTGCCGTCCTTCTTCAAGGAATTCTCCAAAGTCTTCTGTAAAAAGTCTGCAGAATTCCTCCCTCCACATCGTCACTATGATTGCCCCATCAATCTCCTTCCTGGAACTATGCCCCGTAGAGTCCTACAATACAAACAAAGTTCATTCAGCGCTTAAATTGTGAAATCTTCAACTGGTGTAAAGAATCTTGATTGCAGCCGCCCTTCACTGGTCCACTCTGCTGGACTCTCAAATACAAAAAAATCTCTGTAGGAAAGTGTAAAAATGGATACTATGGTGCAGTACCCTTAAATAAAGTGCCAAGTGCATCACACTGTGCTGTGTTAATTACATAAAACTTGTTTAAAAAGTGTCATGTGTTGTAGACCCTTCAGGTAAGTTAGACCAAGGATGTTAAATGAGCCCACCTCTGGTGAAATTGCCTACTCGCCAGATTCTCAAAGTATGTACACATCAAGCAAAATGGGTGCTGACTCCAAGATGTCCTTGAGTATTCACGCAATGTTCATTAAAAGAAGAAGAAATATATGATAAGTCTGCAATTTGGAGAAGAGTGCTCTGGTACAAAAAACTATCACTGATCGCAGACGAAGAGCCTCCCCTCCATACAAGGATGGAGAAAAGGGTTGATTTCTGGACTTTGACCCTGCCTGAACTTGACATTGAACTTCCTTCCTTCCTTGTGAAAACTTGCCTGGATTTTGACCACGTCTCCTGTTTATGTAAGGAGGACTCACCCAGCGTCGCAAGATGGCGGCATCCTGCCGGTCTCTCTGCCTACTCCAGAGCCGACGTCAGCAGGCCCGCGACGGAACGGGTCGCGCGCGTCGACTTTGACGCCGGCGTATGGGCGTCGGCGTCAACTTCGGCGCCGGCGACGGAACGTAAGCGTGCCTACGCAATGATGTCACGGCGTCCAGTTTGGCGCCATTCTGGACTATTTAAACCCTCACTTTACTACAACCTATGCCCAAGTATAGGTCTTTGTTTCAAAGTTCCTGGGTGTTATTCCTGCTATCGATTCCTGCTATTGATTCCTGTTTTGACCCTTGCCTGAATTCTCGTCTACGAACCTTCTCTGCCTGGATTGACCCTTTTGCCTGGACTTGACCACTCTCTTGCTTAACCCTTCGGATACCTCGTTTGTATTGAACTTAACTGGATTGACCCTTTGCCTGGACTTTGACCACCCCACTGCCTTACCCTCTTGTTACCTCGAACTGTGTTGGCGCTGCCTTCTTCCTTGGTCCGTAATCCCCCTTCGGAGCCCTCGGGCCCTGACAGTTTAACACTCATCTGTACCTTGAACTTTGACCCTGAAGCTTCCTCCTTGGTCCTGACAATTCCCACTGGGAGCCAAGTTACAGTTACTTACAGTTATAACACTGTTGTGTTTGTGATTCTATAATTATCAGAAGATTTTTATCTTTTAATACTGTTACACTACAGTGAAAAGAGAAATAACGAGTGATTTCAGACATGAGCTACTTTTTGCTGCTTTTCAAATGATAAATCCGATTGAGAGCACTTAAACTTGCTCCTTACAGGGCCTGTCAATAACATTTGTCAATAGCAGAATAATCCCTGCATGTTTTCCTGCTATCATGGCACTTTCCTCACGTAAACTTCAGGAAAACGGCTAAATTACTGCACCGTCAACCATCAACTGATTTTTTAAAAAAAGAACATATTCTTTTTCTTTTTACTCTAAAACACCAACAGGACTGATGCAGTAGAAAAAGAACTGTTAGTTTTGCTTGGTTGCCAATAATTCATACTCTTTCATTGAAGGAATTTTAGCAATGAGGTACAGTAAGTGGCAAGGAATACATAAAATACTTTCATGAATCACAATATAACCAGTGATTCATATAGCTACACATTTTGCTATGTCTCTTGGATGCTCCTTTCTAAGGATAATGGGAAGGCATACTGTAAGACTAATTATAAGATTATACTAACATATAAAGTATATCAGGAAAAATAGTCATTCTTTCCCCTTCAGTGACAGTGTTTTTGCAGCTTATTTTATGCACATACTATATAGCAGATTTGATTGGTTGCTGGTTGAGATGGATACTTTAGATTAATATAGGGTAAGTGCACAGTGGATACAAAGTAGATCAATTGTATTGACTGCCTGAATTAATGAATGGCTTTGTTATTTATTTATTTAGTGTATTTATCTACTTGCAAACCAGCGAAGTGTGTCAAATAAAGGCCTTAACGTGACTAAAGCTGCATATTATAACAAGCTTGTTTTTTAAATATTTCCCTTGTCAGGAGGAGATGCAGCAATTTAAAATGTTGGTACTTACACCATAAACACCTTCATACTCATCATTCCTTCCTTTAGTCTTTATGATCTGAGTTTTCCATATCTCTACCTTCTGGCTGTTGCAATTCAACTATGCATGCTAAGAAGCAATGAAAGAGATTACTGCAGTAGTGTAATAGAATTATGTTGAGAAAACCATTATGTGCAATATTTTGGGAGGCTGCTGTCCCCTTTCTCAAGTACCTTATTGTCGGAGTGCCTTCCTCCAATTTTTAACTGTACACAGTGTGAAAGTACTAAATTAACTATTTTATTTCAGGATCTCCCTCATTACAGAACAATTTCTGGACAAGAAGTCAGTTGTGTCCTTTTCTGGTGAATCATAAAATACAGGCAAGTAACCCAAAGGAAGCAGATGAATGAGCATGGTGGAAAGAATATCATGTGGATTCTTACACAATTAATTTAATATTTTTGCACCACTAACAGTCACATGGGACAAAAAGACCTCCTTGAGGCCTTCAATTTACCACTGACCTCTTATATTTTTTAACCACAGTGCAGCATTTTGCACCATTTCTACAGTATCCATTTGGACCAATGGCAAATTGTGCTAGGTGCAGTTGAGACCAATGTGCAATCAATGCAATGTGCTTTTTGAGGAATCAACCACAATTTCTCAAAAGAATTTGTTTTTTTTCATCTGCTATATAATGTGCTCATTAATCATTTAATTATACTGCATACATTCAAGTCTTAATTATTAATATTACTCTTCTAGAATTGTTTTACAGTTTTAAAGCAATCTATAGATTGCTAACTATACCTTAGAAAAGCGAATTGCCTTCTTCCATGTTTTAACTGAAAACTGAAGTAGACATACAGGCAAAATGCGTAAAAACTTCAGGCAAAATTATGTTTACTCATGTAATATCCTTTCTGTTATGTACTTTTTACCAGACACCTGTTGTGAACATCTTTGCATATATTGATTTGTCTGAGCAGTTAAATGTCCTTTTGTCTGGTATCTATCATCTGCATTTTAGTCCAGTGCTGATAGTCATAGCCCCCCCCCCCCAAACACACACAAATCACCATTACTAATCTTGTAATAAAGCATAGTACTGATAAAGGTTACCTTACTTATCAGTAAGCAGGGCCAGATTACGTAAGTATGGGTGGTAAGCAGTCAGGGGCCATGACACAAGAAAAATGTGATTTGTGACTTATGAAAAGTATGGGGCTTGCATGGTAATAGGTAGGTTTTGTGTAGATCATGGTAAATAAAGCACCAGTGTGCTGTTGACATTGGCAGGTGGTGGCAGCAGTGCAGTTGCCATCAACATTTTTGTACTGATATACTGGTGAGTGGTCAAGGTGGATTGGGGCATGGGCATGTGTATGATGGATGGGCCCCATGATTACTGATAGCAGCCCTGTAAGTAAAGTTGACCATAGACGCAAAGACCAGATCGTACGAATCATCGATTCGTACGATTTTCGGATCATGTGTTGAGTGTCCCGCCTTGATAAAGTGAAATTTTAGCGAAACGCGTTGGCGTTTTATAACTTTGATTCTTTTAACAAATTTGGACGAATATAGGGGTGGGAAATTTGGAGATTGCTCAAGGGATTGCTGGATTTTGTTTCTCATTTATCAGGAGGCTGTGGATTTGTGGTTTTATAGGATACTTTAGTTCTTTTTGAAGTGGTAGGGTTTAGGTAATAACTGAGACAACAGTCCCGGATTCTCTGCCTTCTCCACCTTTGTGGTGTCCCAGGGAAGTAATCAAATAGGCAGCAGTTTTTGGGACAACTCCACCTCTCTCTTATTTTCCTTTTCCTCCTATCCTGTATGAACTTGAGCACTAATTTATTGTATGTTTTTATCCAATTAATTGTAGTCATCGGATGAATTTATATACCCGGATTATTGAAAATTCTTTTTAGCACAGATAAATTATCTTTACTATTTATTCACTATTTAAATATCTTATTAGTAATAATAATAGATACAAAACTTTTTTAACTATTTTTAAGGCTGAGAATCATCTTTGCATTAATGAATTGTTATTAACTTAAATTATAATTAATTAAGCACGGCACTTTATTAATCCTTAATTGATTTTTGATTCAAACCAAATGAGTCACTAATGAACTGGTTGAACCAAGTGGAATTTCACTTTAATTAATTTGATTTGGCTTAATTGCTTTTCTAGCCAAATCCTCACTCACAAGGGTATAGAACTATTGATTATCAGTATATGAGAGGCAAAGTGGGGTATTCTTTTTTCTTTCTTTCTTTTTAGTAATAATTGATACTGGCCTGAGGCCAGGTCTCCACCTTGCCTACAGATATAAAACACTATTCAATCTGTAACCTTTAATACAAAGGGAAAATCTGTTTGTTGTTATTTTATATTAGAGTAAACTTTTTGTTTTATGACTGATGTAACAACTTCAGTTAGGACAATCCTTTTGATTGTAATTTATGTGGTTTAATATTTAAGGGATGTTTGCTTAGCTTCCTCTAGACCAGGGGTCCCCAACCTTTTTTGCTGGAGAGCCACATTTAAATTTAAAAAAGAGTTGGAGAGCAACACAAGCATGAAAAAGTCCATGTGGATGTCAAATAAGAGCTCTGATTGGCTTTTTGGTAGCCCCTATATGGACTGGCAGCCTACAGGAGAGAATGTTTGGTAGGACATCTGTTGTTTTACAACCAAAACTTGCCTCTAAGCCAGTAATTCAAAAATAAGCACCTGCTTTGAGGCCACTGGGAGCAACATCCAAGGGGGTTGGAGAGCAACATGTGGCTCGCGAGCTACTGGTTGGGGATCACTGCTCTAGACCATTGTAGCCTGGATACTTTTCCATATAAATATAAATGTGGGCTTAGCTTTATAACAGGACCCTAATAAAGCACATACTGCAGTTTTGTTTTGATTTTTTTTACTGTTAAACCAGCTGTGATGTTCTGTTCATTTTGTATGAAAAACTGAATTAAAAGCAACCATCCCTATATTCAGTTCAAGGCCTACATCCTTGATTGCATTTGACATAATAATCATCATCATATCTTAAGACTGAAATCAGCTTGACAGAAATCAACTCGGGTCTGCTTCTTCCAATTACCTGAAAATTGCAGCCCAGCTTTACTCTCAGGAAATAAGTTTGAATTTACAATTCCACTGAGGTGCAAAAGCGATGCAGTAGATGTAGCAATTTAACTTGCTAACTTTTACAATAACTATTTTCTTTTAAATTCACTCACCTCCAGTGGCTGCCTTTTGACACAGCAGAAAAGCTTTCAGAAGGCTGCTATCCTTACATTCAAAGGATTATGCAGATTTCAGGAAAACAAAATAATGAAGTCTGATTTGGTGAAGAAAAATAATAATGATTTTGTTGGCTTGAATCTTTCAGTTCCTATTATTTTTAAAATATATTTATTATAATAGTATGGTTCTTTCATGGATGAGGAACAGAGCATGAACCACAGCTACTGCCCAAACAGATGGAACAATGGCATGTGTCCTTGCCTACAAGTTAGCTATGGTGGATGATTGACCAGTTTATGGCAACCTCAGTCTCACATTTTTATTAAACATTCAGTATTTTTGTTACCTAAACATGTAAAGATATGGGACCTATTATCCAGAATGCACGAGTCATGGGGTTTTCTGGATAATGGGTCTTTCCGTAATGTGGATCCTCATACCATAAATCTATATCTTAGTTTGGATGAAGTACAAGCTACTGTTTTATTATTACACAGTAATTCAGAACTTTCTGGATAACGGGTTTTTGGAAAACGGATGCCATACCTGTATCTCTAGTTCTAAACAGGGCCATATCTTCTGTGGTTATATTAACAAAATACAGCATTTTCTAAGTTTGCACAATAAGAAGCACATATTTACTGTATGGAAACTGCTAAAGCAGTTATGCAAAAATTATCTGTGTGCAACAAAAATGTTTTTAAAAACCTAGAAGCCATTAACTCATTCTGATTCTTCTCAGAACAAACAAAACATCAATCATGCAGTAATCCCTTATCCATATATTCCTGTTCAAACATGTTTCTTGTTGTTTGTATCACAATTAATAGAACAGTAGCCTAGCCTGTAGCTGTACTTCATGGTAACAAATCTAGCATAAACCACGTGGTGGCAAAATAATCCTTCTAAGTTTTTAAATATTTAATATTTTCATTAGATTGAAGGATTGATGTTCCACATTACAGGAAAATCTTTATTTCAAAATCCTAAGGTCCTAATAATTAACGTTAACAGACCTTATACATGAATCATCCTGTCATTACAGACAAAAGCACTTAATTGATTGTGTTCAAGATATCCCATTCATAGTAGCCTTTTCGTATTAAAGAAGACTATTCTGATTGCAATTTTTAAATCCTTATGGCTGTAGATTCAGGTGTCTTTGTTATACCTTAAGTAAAGGTAATCCAAGAATGATTGAATCGCAAACAGCTCCAAGCAGTATTTTTAAAGGGGTGGTTCACCTTCAAGTTAACTTTTGGTATATTGTAGAAGGGCCAATTCTAAGAAACTTTTCAATTGGTCTTCATTATTTAATTTTCATAGTTTTTTAATTATTTGCAATTTTCTTATATTTTTTTGCAGCTTTCAAATGGGGGTCACTGACACCATCTAAAAACAAATGCTCTGTAAAGCTACAAATGTATTGTTATTGCCACTTTTTATTACTTATCATTCTATTCAGTCCATCCCCTATTCATATTCCAGTCTCTTATTCAAATCAATGCAGGGTTGCTAGGGTAATTTGTACCCTAGAAACCAAATTGCTGACACTGCAAAATAGAGAGCTGCTGAATAAAAAACTAAATAACTATAAAACCACAAACAATAAAAAATGAAAACCAATTGCAAATTGTCTCAGAATATCACTCAGAACAACCCCTTTAACTGCAATAGGTTTATTAGCAGTGTTGGCACACTACATGTTTCGGGCAGAGCCCATGCAGTGTGCGAACACTGCTAATAAACATATTGCAGTTAAAAATACTGCTTGGAGCTGTTTGCGATTCAATCATTTCTTGGATTGCCTTTTCATATCACAGAGAATGTTTTAAAATCACTTCAGTACCATCTCCAAGGGCACCAACAATATCATTTCTCTACAACAAACGTAACACACTCTCTAACAAATGCCAATGTAATCAGAAGCCCTTTAAAGCTATTAAAGGTCACTTTTTTAAACTTTTTAGTTAACTACATATAAAAAAATATATATATTTTTAAATTTTTATATAGGAATTAACCAAAAGCTCATCTTAGTAAAATAAGTGCCCTAAGCAACTTACAAGCATTTTTAGGCACCAAGAACGTAATCAATGACTGAAACCTAAAGCAATAATGCCATGGGATCACTTAGATCTGCAGAGGGTAGAACCAAAGTTTGCTGCAGGTCCAATAACCCATAGCAACCCATTAGAACATTAGGATTCAAAATTACTAAATTCACATGAAGGATTTGAAATTTGATTGAATTTTCAAAAAGATTCGAATTTGAATTTCAAATTCCTTTTTTTTGGGTGCTTCGACAATCAAATGTAAAAAATTTGATCGAATTCGATCGAATAAAAATGTATTCAAACATTCGACCATTCGATGGTCAAAGTACTTACCCTTTAAAAAAAATTCGATAGGCCAGTTCGCCAGACTGAACCAACTGAATTGCTTTTAGAACAAATAAAAAAATTTTGATTGAAGGGTAAAATCATTCGAATCGTTCGATCAAATTGAAGGGTTAAATTTAAAAAAAAATTGGTAAAAATTCGAATGTTTGAATTCGAGGGTTAATTAACCCTCAAAATCGACCAATAGTAAATCTACCCCTATATGTTTACCTTCAAGCAACAGACCAGTAAAAGTTTCACATTGATTGGTTGCTATGTATTACTGTATATATAAATGGAGCAAATCGGTTAAATTACACAGCACAACTATTAGGACAAACCAGATTTAAAGTGGACCTGTCACCCAGACACACAAATCTGTATAATAAATGTCTTTTTCAAATTAAACATGAAATCCAATTTAAAATTTTTATTAAAGCATTCATAGCTGTTTTAAGCTCGTTTAAAAATCTCAGCTGTCAATCAAATTTTGTCTGCCACTCCTCTATGCCTTAGGCATAGAGGCGGGGCAGATAATTACTTTCACTTTCCATTCAGCACTTCCTAGATATCACTGCTCCCCACACATTCCCCAGTTCTCTTAACCATTTAATTGTGTAGCCAGGACATGAGGATAGACATCGGGTCCCCCATGCTGGTGCACAAACAAGATTCTGAGATGATACAAGGCTTGCCTTAATAACAGTGTCCACAAAATGGCTCCTGCCTGCTTGCTAGAATTATGAATTCCCAAACTGAAGAAAACAAGATTAAAATAATTTATATAGTGTAATTAATGTTCATTTTGCTTGACCAATGTGATAAAATATGATTTTGAATATTTTTTTGGGGTGACAGGTCCACTTTAAGGAATAGATCTATCTTTGTTATGAATGGTTTCTTTTTTTTCAAGCTCTGGTTACTGCAATATGTTTTAGGGGAAATCTAACCTTTGATAAAGTATTATGTTTTAGAGAGCCTTGCATTCTTATTGAAAACAGTATACTCTTTATAAGGTTTTATTTTCTTTACATTTTCTCATAATAAAAAAGTTTTAATGAAATTATGGTTAACACAAAGGGGCACATTTACTAAAGGTCAAGTGAAAATTGGAATAAAATTTGAATTTCTAAGTAATTTTTGGCTACTTCGACTATTGAATAGTTTAAAATTTGATTTGAATTGAAAAAATTAAAATTTTTGAATTTCGAAGTACTGGCCCATTAAAAATCCTTTGACTTCAACTATTCACCAGCTTAAAACTGCTGAATAGCCATTTTAGCCTATGGGGGACCTCACAGAAACTGTCCTGTAAAATTTTCCAAGTTCCAAGAACTTGAATTTTGCGGAAATCATTTGAATTATTCGATCAAATTGAAAGATTTGAACAATTTTTTATTTGTTCAAAAATGGACCTACGTATTAGATCAAAATCGGTCCATTTTCTATCGAAAAAGCACTTTAAAAATACTTAGAGGGTCGAATATCGAAGTTTTTTTACTTCTAAAATTCAACCCTTGGGGCAAATTTACTATTATTCCCCATAATTAGCTCGACCATCGAATGCTTATCAAATTGTTTTAGGTTATCATTTTGCTCAATATCCAATTTCTCAATGAATTCGTATGATCGGATACCGATCGTTCGATTTCACAAAAAAATTGTGAAATTTCCTTCGAGAGTCTGAAAAATTTGTAGGAAATTAAGGTTACAGTTACTGGGTTATTGACTATTTAAGAGTCAAATTTTGGTTTAGTAAAATATACTTAAATCCCAGGTAACTTTTTGAAGTATACTGCACTGCACCTTACTGAGAATTAATTACTTTCTTGAATTTTGTGATTCACTTAATTAATTTCTGATTATATTAATTAATTCATACGCACTGCACTTTAAAACCTAGTTTATTTATTTATTTATAACAATTAAGTGTTACATTCCAGTAATTCAAGTTCACAAACAATTGGATATTAACTCTACCTAATTAAGTAAACAATATAGTTAGATTGTATAAGTGGGGTACTTTTTCTCTCCTTGATTATTATATGCAGTTAAACCACACTTATGGGGTTCTGGTTTTCTCATGTCCTGTGGCAAGAGGCCATCTGTGTGTCATAACACTGAAGCTGGACCCTTTTGTAGGCCATTGTAAAAGTGTGGGTGGATTATAAATGATGAATAGTTGGCAATTAAAAAAAAGGGGGCTCTAAACATGAAATGGACTTCCTAAATCTTGTGTAAAGCCATTAACATGTTATATACAATGTACAAACACATGAAAGCAACTAATATTTCAGATCTATATATATTATAAGGGGAAATGTGTGGGAAAATACTATAAAACAAATCCAATTTTGGATTTAATGAGATAATTTATAATGCCCACATGTAATGGCAATCCTATTTCTTTTTACTTTTGCTTTTCCATTTGCTCTTATACTTTGTCTTATTGCTCATAAAAGTAAATGCACCTTGAAAAGGAAAACGAGTTGCATTAATATATTGGTTAATGGTACTCCCACAGATTTGTCCTAATTCCTTCATCTCCCATACAATCTGCATTGTTTGACTGCAGGACTGAAACAGGAGGCTGATGGGAAAAAAGAATAATGGGGAACAGATAATTAAAGTGAAATAAGGAAAGGCTAGGTGAATGAAAAATGTGCATGTCATTTTTATCTTTAATTAAAAAAGGTAGATAAATTGAGCCAGTTTGTCAGTGGGGTAGAAATCTCCTGCGTGTTATTGCTTTCTGCTAGTTTATAAACTTCTATAACCGAGAACATTAAGGGCCCTTACACACGGGCGTTTTGGACCTGCGCTCCCCTGCGTTGCGTTTGGCTGCGTTCAGCCGCAGGGGAGCACAGGTAAAAACGCCCGTGTGTAAGGGCCCTTAGAGGAGTATCCTGGGGAAGGGAGGTCGTCTGTGTTTTGTCTGCAGATTGACATGAAAATATATACTCTTCTAAAGGAAAAGGCAAGCAAGTGAAAAAACGGCCTGCTAAATATAAATCTTGCACAGAAAGTAGAGAACACTTAATTTATGGGTAAAACAATGTGCAAGACTTAATCCTGTTGCTTATAATGAAGGAGATCTTATATACTGCTTTATTAGTCCATGTAACAAATGCATTTCATACAAGAAAGACCTGATCCTACATTGTGTGTGAATTTGTAGAGAGCTAAATAAGTTCACACAATTGGTCTAAATGGCTGCTATGTTCTTCTCTGTTCAAATGACTGAACATTTAGATTGTCTTTGTGACCTGGAAGGTCTTTACATGGTGTCACTTTGAATCAATATGGATGGCTTTAAGTAGAACACTGTGATAGAGAATATGACATACCTCTTATTAATTCTTGCCCAAGTAGTATTAAGGTTATCTTTCACCAATTCCACTTTTCTTGTGTCATCTGTAGAATAGTCATGTAGAAGCTTAAGAACTAAATCATTTGCTGTGTCGACATTTATCTGCCATTGTTGGAGTTCCTTGGAAAATTGCTAGTGAAGGAAAGATATTGTTGTCCAATTACTAGATATAAAGTATGTTCTGTGTTTGTTTGCATTAAACACTTCTGAATCAGCATCATACCATCAGCATTATGGATAATCAGGAAATTTTTAAGGCATTTACAGATCAGTAAAAAGATGTACAGATATGTCTGCTCTTATATACTGTATAAAGAGACATCCTTGTTCAGACATAGTGCTTCAGCTATTCAGTAGATCCCTGGGTTTGAGATTAATGGGGAAGTGCTTTTATACAAAAACCATGGCAATGATTGTTTTAAAAATTGAAACTTTTTTTTTTAGAATATTATTCATCAGTAAGAGTTTTTCTTTAGGTACAAATTCACTTCTTGATACTTAAATTCATGCACATTCAACCTAGAATACAGAACATTTAATTCATTATGTTATTGGTGCCATCTGCTGGAAAAATACTGTAATGGCATAGGCATCTACACATCAATATTATAAACAGTGTGCATTGATTAATTGGCTAAATCAGTAGCACTTCCATTGTGTTTAAACCCATATTAAGTTAGCCATGGAAATGGAATGCACCCACAACCCCCCTTTTTGTATGTTGTATTGTAGTCAGAAGCTGCAAGCTAAGCTTCATGTGGTTTGTAGCACCCCACACCTGCCCCTTTATACTAATGGTGGTCAAATGCTTTTAAAAAATGGCTGTTGTTTTGGACAGTCTCTCTCTCTCTCTCTCTCTCATAAAAAGCCACAAAAGCTAGTGGCGGGGGGAGGATCTAGCCCAAAGATTAAAACCAATGATAAGGTTCAGGAGACACTTATCACAAGTAATGTTACTATGTAGAGAGGTACAAGTCTTTTTATACTATACTATATATTATACTATGACCGGGGGTAAACAAGTTAGGGACCACAATAGGGGGTTTACCTTGACATTGTATGATGGCTTATCAACTTTATGATCATAACTTTGTAACTAAAAACCCTTGTTTTTGTAAATACATGCACTTGCATATATACTGAATTACTTATGAGACAGGAGACCCGGGAATGTGCAGTGTTGCACTGGGGGGCCCATTTTGGCTTCTGTCTTGGTGCCCCTCTCCTACCGCTGGTTGCAGTTGTGCAACAGTGCACAAACATTGTGTTTTGCCGGTAGATCAGCCAGTCACAGCAGCTAGAAGAGTAGGATGTGGATCTGGGCTGGGGGGACCAAAAGAGCTGGGGTCCCATTGTGTTTTTTCCCAGTGTCCCGCTGGCCCAGTCTGACCCTGGGAATGTGCATTATTTAATTGACCTAATTAATAGCATTTCTATTGTATTTAAACATATTTTAATTTAGCCTTGGTGTGCACCCACAACCCCCCTTTTTTATAAGCAAAGTATCCTCAATTTCAGCAGAGTGTGCTTGAAGATGATATATTATATCCATTTAAAAATATTCACATTTCATATTATTAGTGATGGGCGAATATCTCCAGTTTCAGAGAAATTCGTGAATTGGCGGAAAATTCGCAAAACGAGTCGCGGCACGCTTTTGTCTTCTTCGTCGCGTCGCGTCAAAAACGATGCATGACTCGTTCTTTTTGGTGAAATTTCGCTGGCGTTTCGCAAATTTATTCTCCAGCGGCGAATCACGGGAATTCGCCGCAAATTCGCCCCTGGCGAATAAATTTGCCCATCACTACATATTATCTAAGCTTTATTACTCTGTAAAGTACCCCAATCAAATGCTTACCATTTACTACCTGTTATATCTAATTTATTTTTTAAAGCACTATGCAGGGAATGTAATTAAAGTCGCACAGAGAAACACATTGCGCACCAATTAAAATCCACATCTCGCAATTAAATATTGTTCCTTAAATGGTTATTGCATTGTGAATCGTTATTGCGCATTGCTGTTCATAATTGCCCACTCTTAAGAAGTGCTTGAAGGTGTCGTAATCTTTCAATAAAATCTACAATATAGTCCAAAGGGGCAGAGAACCACAAGTACAGTTCATGGGTCATAAGGGCAGGTTTTAGACTATTATCTTGCGCTTCAGATTTGCATTGCACTGCTATGAATTGCTTCAGAGAAAAAGCTTTCTGAACAAAAATCTAAGTCGAGAATCAAATAAGAGCTGGAGATGTAGAGATTTCCAAGATAAGACAAGCAATGCCTTTTTATATACATATTTTACATGAGAATACAGCTCTCATGATGAGTGCTAATTAATTAAGGTTAATTAGTGTTCCAGGAAGTTTTGGAAGTAAATGTATTAAACTTTAAACTGGTGGATCCTTGTGTATTATGTGCATTTATTGACACTTTCCTGACTACAAGACATGATCAATTAAATGGCATGTTTATAAATGCACTTTGACAAATGCATCATTTAGTCAAAATGTGCTCAACAGCTTTAAAGGAGAACTGAACCCTAAAAGTAAATATGGTTAAAAATGTTATATAATGAACTTATTGCACCAGCCTAAAGTTTCAGCTTCTCAATAGCAATGATCCAGTGTCAGGAGTGCTCCCATCTCCGGAGCATCCAATCCAAGATGGTGGCGCCCATCTTCCACATGGTTGACGCCGAAATGATGAAGTCACACACTGGGCATGAAATTCAAAGTTAAAAGCTCTTCCAGGTCACAGGTTCAATGCCCGATTATAGGATTTCTTCAGTGTATTGCTGGGTACTTCATAATTCTTGCTGACTTGATTCCTGGACATTTGACCCTGCCTGAACCTTGACTTTGATATTATTCTGCCTGCCTTTGGACTTCTGACTGGACTTTGATTACGATTTTGCCTGATCCTATTTTTGTACTGCGAACTTGGACTTTAACCCCTAAGCTTCCTCCTTGGTCCTTACTATTCCTCTGGGAGCCTTTATACCCCCTGACATCCAGGACTTCCTACTTGTCACAGGGGGTCACCATCTTGGAAAGTGTCTGCGACACTCACATGCTCAATGAGCTCTGAGCAGCTGTTGTGAAGCTAAGCTTAGGGGTCATCACAAATTATCAAGTAGAACAGGAGGTTGGCCTGTAATATAAGCTGATGCTACAGGGCTGATTATTAAATTCTGAATCTAGTTGCACTGATTTCTGTGCTGCCATGTAGTAATCATCTGTATTAATTACTAATCAGCCTTATAGTGCAACATTTCTATTCTATGTGTATTGTATATCGTGAGTGGGTCGCTAAGCTCAGTAAGTGACAGCATGATAGAGCATGTGCAGTAAATCAGCAGTAATGGTGGGTGAATTTGCGGCAAATTCCCGCGATTCACCACCCGCAAATAAATTCGCAAAACGCCTGTGCCAATTCGCCTGGCGAAAAATTTATTGAGGTGAAACTCCCCAGATTCGCCCATCACTAATCAGCAGAAAAGAAGATGGGGAGCTACTGGGGGTATATTTGGAGACACAGATCTTTACTGCTGAAGGGCTGTGGTTATGTTGGGCTTGTACAGAAGCAGAAAACATAGGGGCAGATTTACTAAGCTTGGGTGAAGGATTCGAATGCAAAAAATTAGATTTTTCCAATTTTTTTGGGGGGCTACTTTGACCATCAAATTGGCTAAATTCGATCAAATCAAATAATTCTTATGAATCATTTAATCGTATTGAATGATTCAAATGAATCGAACGATTCGAATAAGAAAATCGTATGGACCATTTGACCATTAAATGGTCGAAGTACTTGGACTTTAAAAATTTATTCGATTGCCTACTTCGCCAGATTTAACCTACAGAGTTTCTATATTTGCCTATGGGAAGTTCCCATAGGCTTTTTCTAAGTTTTTTTTTTGATCGAATAGAAATCATCCGATTTCTCAAAAAAATCGTACTCTTACAATTTTTTCGTGAAATCGGATGAATTTGTACGATTATTTTGTGAAATCAGATGTTTAGGAAGATTTTTTTGTGAAATCGGATGATCGCTATTCGATCATTTGATATATAGAAAAGCAGTAAAATCCTACAAATTAGATATTTGATTTCATCAGATTTTACTTCGAGAAAATTTTGAGGGTCGAATTTGAGGGTTTTTAACCCTCGAAATTCGACCCTTGATAAATCAGCCCCATACTGTACAACATTTCTAGCTGCTTCTTTAGTTAGGCTTTAGTTTTTCTTTAAGCAGCCAAACTGCATTCTAAGGGAGTTTTAAAGCCTGAAATAATTGTAAAGTCTGAAAAAGTTTTTTAATTCTGACCAATTTGGTATTTTATTTTTCTGAGCTTTTTTTTAACCTCTTATTCAAATCATTCACTGAATAGCAGAACAGGAAACACATGATGTTACACTTGCAGTACTTTCTTAGGATAATTTACATAATCTACTGTTGATTTACAGGTGTCTCTGCATAGCCCAGTCCATTATTCATTAGGGATTCAAAAGGGATAAAAAAAGTGTTATATGAATGTAAATAAAACCTGACAAGGCCTTGATGGTATTGTATTGTATTAATGTCAAATTGTGTAAGGCTGAAATACAATATAGTAAAGATCCTTTCTCCTCAGCATCAAAAAAATAAATTTCTTTTGTCTTATAACACACTTTTGTGTCTTGTGTTTATATACACACACAGATATTACATGCTAATTAAATGCTTTATCCTCATTTTAATACTTCTGATTAACTGCATTGTTTGTTGCCTTGATGTGGGAAGGGAACGATAGAAGGACATTTTTTTCAGTCCAGTTATAAATGCAAGTGCAATGTAACAGGTCCATGTTTTTGCCAAAATTCCAGAATATTTTCTGCTGTCGTGCAAAATAGTATGTACTGCACCTCAAGTGTGATTGACTAACCCTGGTGCAAATTGTTTGTTTTGATAAATCATATTTAAGTTGCAGCAATGGCATTGATTTCAGCATTCTGATTTATGTAAAGTCAATAACAATGCTCTAGGTGCAATCCACTTGAGTATGCTTAACAAAGGGAACCTCTACAGTAACTTCTCTCAAGACAGGGCTCTGGGCACCCTGAACATTGCAAGTTGCATGTGGTGGCTTGCAAATCAAAGCAAGGGCATTGGCACTAGGAACAAGTTGTAAGGAGTGTGTGTAATGAACGCCATTTCACTAAATGAACCCTTACATATTGCATCACCCCAAAAGTTCACTATTGGTCAAGATTTCTCAGTATGCAATGTAACATTTACAGATGAACCACTGGTTAGAAAAAAAAATAATTTCATTTTTTATGACTGAAAAGGACACAATAATCTCTAAATCTTATTTTCTTTCTGTCAGCTAAATTTTATGTAAGCCAGAACTGTTTAAACTTTTAAAAAAGTTCTATAATGGTGAAAAAAGTATCTATGATTGTATGTAACCAAGCTGACTGGTCAATGATTCAATGATAACAGAGAAAGCGAGACATTTGCTAAAGTCTCTGCAGCTATGAAATGAACAAAGTGCTCTGTTGAATGTTTTATGGGTTAGTCAAACTGAAACAGCATTCTCCATCCAAATGTAATAAATCCAAAGTGTATCTATAACAGCTAAACTTGTCTTAACTAATTTTATAGGTAAACTTTTAGTCTAAATTTGACTCATTTTATTGGTAAACTCTAAAACTCTAAGTCTAAATTTGAAGCTACACTTGTTTCCAAATGAACCTCCCTAAGATGCAATTTTGTGTTGTGTTTTTATGATCTGAAAGGCTAAAATAATTAGTGACATGGAGTGATTGCACCGCTTATGGTTATTTTTAATTTATTGAGGATTCACTTAGGAAAGTTAAGGTAATTAAGGAATGTAATTAAATAAAATTAATATGCAAGCTCCACTGGGGTTTGACAACGCTGATTCACCCAAATGGGATAAAAGCACACACAAAAGAACAAACACAGCAAAAAGAGAGGCAGCTGTGGATTGTTTTACATTAAAATTATAACTGTGGCATCTTCTTAAACTGCAGCGCTTGAGATGTAACATGGAAGCACAAATAGCTGACGAAATAGTTTATATCCTTTGCTTTGCAGAGATCTATCTCATGCCCCCTGGAAAAAGAACTTAGAACAAAATGTAGGGACCCATAGACTATACAGCATCTATAGAGTTAATCCCCTACCTTTAGTATATATTTTGTTATTGGGTGTAAATACCTGTAACACTTCTTACCAACACCATTAGTTATTGGTCAAAGGGTGCAATAAACACTCCCTGCCTCAAGGCTTTATTATGTGTGCCTCTTTGGCTGCTGGTTTTTCATCTAGCTGGCTGTTCTATTGAGCCTGGGATCAACAAGGCCCCAGTAAGCCACATGCCCTAATAGGATCTGTACTGTTAGAAGTCTGGGACCAGGCCACCCGGTGAACAAGGACAAGCAAGATACAGAATAGTATTGGCATAGTCTCTCTAGAGAGAGAAAGATAGTTAGCTTATTTAGTATGAACAGTTCTATGTTCCAATGAGGAGTGTTAGCAGGAAGAGATCTTCCTTACAAAGCTCCCCTGTGATGCTTTTAGTGCAGGGATATCATTGTGCTGAGGACAAGGACTTAGAAGTAGCTATCCAGCCTTACCTGGTATTCCAATCAAGTCACATTACAGCAACAGGCACTTTATATTGGATTTGATGTACCTTGACTAACCTGACTCTGAGGAATATTTCAAACTAGGATGCCATTTATGGAAATCTGCTAACATATCTTCTACTCCTGTGTTAATCATCTGCTATGCTCCAAGATCCTGTGTGAATATTTGAAACCTGGTGTCATTTGCCTCGTGCATAATAAACCTTTGTTACTGTTTTTACCAAGAACCTCCTGGTGTCCAACAACTAATTTATTACAGTAGTCTGTGTATTAGTGTATTTAATACCTCTTAAAGGGATAGCTTCCTCTTAGCGAAGGCCCTGCCCTGCTGTGTAGTGTCGCAGTGTAACCCATACTCATCCACTAGTTGGACACATACTAATTTGTGCTGCATAGCCCAAAAATGCATTACAAAACTGAGTAGGGAACAATTGAAAATGTATTACTAGAAGCTTCATAGTACTATAAACATTTGGGGCCTCAAAAGACAACACAAATTTTGCAGATTTCCATCTATAAACTGCAATACATGTCAATCTAATTAACCTGCATTTTTTGTCCAGATACACTATAATGTAAACAAAATGTATTAAATGTATATGAAAATTCTTTTATTATGTACCATGTATACACTAACACAATGTACATACAGTACACTTGAGCAGATTTACACAAGAAGATAATCTATTCAAAATTATTTGAATATGTATGGGGTGCAGTTTGTCCCAAATACATTCTGTATACAAAACTATCCCTGATACACAGAATTAATGTCTCTCATGTTATATTACTATTTGTGACCATATACACATAAAAAATATACAAAATACTTATTTCTATTAAAGAATGATAACAAAATATTGTTAGTGCACAAAAAGATGTCATTATATTACAAACTCCATTCTGTACATTTTAACAATCAATCTGTACACAGTACATTTATTACAACATGGCAGCTGGGTGTGGCTGCTTCATGTTTCCTCTCAGCTTAGACAGGAAGCAGAAACAGGAACAGGAAGAGGAATCATAAGACAATGGCAAAACAGCAGGCCCTTAACCAAAATGTCCACACAAGCAGGCCAGTAAGCTTTGTTCTTATTGGCTCAGTAAAGTGACCGACAGTATTGCATCACAGAATAGTTATTTTATCTATTTTGCGAAACAGAACTTTAATTTTGTTAAAAGAATGAATCCTGTACTATAAAATCTTGCTTTCTGTCAGAAATATCTATTTTGTCATTCAAATCTAGCTTGGCATACACTAGTTACATATTCTGCATATACGTGTGTTTGTTACATGGAGGTTATATAATTGTGAGACAAATTGATTGTTAAAATGTATTTTATATATTTTTATCTGTGTATATGGTCACAAATAGTAATATACCATGAGAGATTCTGTGTATCAGGGATAGTTTTGTATACAGAATGTATTTGGGACAAACGGCACCCCATAAATATGTGCTGTATACATTACATATCTTCACTTCTTATCTTTATCCATTGTCTAGCTTACTCTTTTCAGGGAGAATTTTCCTTCCGTATGTCATGCTTCCATAACACTTCTGTTTTCTACTCTGTGATTCAAGTGTGAGTAATGTCAACCAACTTCATGTAATTTAAGTTTTTTTTTAATGTAATTGAAGTTTTTGAAATAATTTTTTCTTTAATTTTATTATATGCTATTATATATTATCTTTAATCATTGGAATGTTACAATATGGTTGAAATAGGGGATCTTTTAGTAAAGAAACAGATGTGGAAAAATGGGTGGAAAGCAAATACAGAATATCAAATATTAAACTGTGTAACATACTAGCTAATACTCTTTTCACTGTATTGTAGCTGTCTCAAACTTGAAATAGTTAATGAACTGCTATTAATTGTTTACAAAACATGAATAGCAAAACAAACCTTAAGATCAGAATTCTGTTTTTTCAGGGTGTCTACTGTGTAGGATATTTCTTTCCATGGCTCTGTCCTGCTTTTTGCTTTCTCAATAACTTGATCAGCCTCATGTCGAGCCTCTGTCCATTGGTTGGAATCCTTCAACATTTCTTGTAGCTGAAGTATTCTGTTCTGAAGGTGACGCTGAACCTCTTCCCATTGATTTAGAATTTTGTCAACTAAAATACAAATGCAGAACACATTACAGACATGTTTGACAAGGCATATGTAACTAAGAATAAAAGACAAGTTTAAGTCAGTGCATTACGCATTTGTGCAGTATTAATCATCGGCTCCAAATAAATAACACAGTATTCTTTCCTCTTCCTTGCCTGCCAACTCTTGAATTTGTACCCTTTGCCTGTTACAGTGTTACAGTCTGTACAGTATCCTTGTTTTTGCAATTACGTAGGCATTGGCAACCCTTTCAAAACACAAAAATAAATAAGTGTGTTTTGTTTAAAGGAGAACTTACACTTGATAGTGGGGGGGGGGGGCGAGTGGAGGTGGCAATGGTGTAGTTCTCCTTTAAACAATTATCATGTAACACAAAAGTACAAGGCTAAAACACAGCTGAAGTTTATTGAAGGTAAGATCTCAGAAACATTTCAGAAACATTTCCTCTTTTCAATCCCCCCTGAAATGTTTGATGTGATCTTACCTTCAAAAACGTCTTTAGTGTTTTTACATAACAAATTGCATAACAATCCTTGAATTTTTAATGAAATACAAGTGACCAGAAATTGGTCAAAATTAGCACAACCAGTATTCACATTTTATAAAATAAATAGGAACATGCAAGCCTAACCAAAGACATTATTATAGTCAGATTTCCATAAGCTACTATGCTCTGCTATTCCTCACTGAAGACTTGAGATCAGCACCATGTCATTATATCTACCACTTGTATTAGGCTGCCTCTACCTACAGAGAAGATGCCCCTCAAATCTGCTACCAGCATGAGCTGCATCTCCCACCATGAGAGAAATTCAGCAGCCCTGCTGTTGATCCTGAATTTGCAGTGTCACATAGCACAAGCAGTAGTATTGTCTGTATCAATCATCCACTGTGCAGTCACAGGAGAGAAGCTCCTTTCTCCCTTTTCTAAAATGCACTGTGCAGTACTCTGGTAAGGTTATATCATTGTTTTGACAAATACTTAGAAACTCTGATTACTAAGTAGTAACTTATAATTAAATACTACACAGAATCTCTAATCTACTATATGATGAAATTATGTTAATTTCATCAAAACTAATCTCTTAAGAACACTAATATGCCTTAAGCATTTGTGATAGATCTGGATCTCAGTGTTCATTCCAATTCTGTTTAAACTGCCAGAATTAAACTTATTCTAATACCTTACTTGTGTGCTTTCTAGTCTTGATTTATTTTTTTATACCAGCTGACATAAAGATATACGGTATATAATCTTATTGATGTTCAAATGAAATTTTAATACTGAATAAATGTTTCAATTAGTGCTGTGAAACTATAAATATTCTTCATGTGAATTATTCATACTCATTTTCCATCCAAAAACAAACATATTAATTTTTACATTTTAATGTATTATTATAGAGGAATTCTAATTAAATCCATATATTACCACATTATTCACAGAGCTCTTTGGAGATGCATTCTTAAACATAAAATGCAATTTTCAACTGTAACAGAATATTTTATAATATTGTGTTAAGTACTGTACTCTGTCTAAGGACTACTGTTGATCATAATGTCAACATTACATTTCTTTTAGAGAAATTCTACCTTTTGTCAATATGATACAGGACCTTCCACGATTCTACTGTATCACTGCATGGCAATTAATTAAATTCAAGATATTGACTGACCAAGAAGGTGAATTCACATTTCTATTATCACATATACAGTACATTAACTTCCATCTAAAAATGTTAAACCTCCCATCAAAGCTTAATGAAAGTATACAGAATAAATTCAGAATTGTGTTAAAGTGTTCTTGAAAATGAATGCATACTATTTCAACACAGTAGAATAAAGTACAGGTTTGGGATCTTTTATCCAGAAACCTATTGCTCATAAAGCTTTGAATAACAGTAAGGCAATCTACAATAGACTCAATTTTCAGCAAATAATTCTATTTTTTAACATCTCAACTAAGATCAAATGAATCCTATTAGGTTTATCTAATGTTTAATTGTATTTGCAGTAGACATAAGGTATAGAGATCTAGATTGCAGAAAGATTCCTTTCTGGAAAACCAAGGTCCCAATCATTCTTTAATTCGACTAATTTTGCTCTTAAATAATCTAAAAATTAAACGTTAAAATTTCAGATTTGCAAATGTTGAAGAACTGACAAAGCTATTCTAAATTAATTTTTAAACTTAACATTAGATTAATATATTTGCGTCACTAAACATGGCACCACACAAAGCTTTTTTTCTATTGTACATCTTTCACCATGATGGGACTATTGCAACATTTTGAATCAATAATTGGTGAACGAATTCTACTCCTATTCTACAGTGTGTCGAAAGTGTTTCATAACATGGCTCCCATGCAAAGCTCTGGATTTCAGGTGATGTTGTGTCACTAAATACATATAAGCTTTTGCAAATTGATATACTACCTACTCAGAAGCTATGGTCCAATAACAAGATCAAAATATACTGTCTTCAGGTTTGGATATATGGCTAGCTCTGAACTATATGTCTGTCTCTGTGCTATAAAGAAAGTGATTCTGGATACAAAGTTGGCCACATGGACATAAAGGAGTGATTTGCAAGTTTCCGTCCATAATGTCAAAATTAAGAGTCAAAGCCTTATTTTTGGTATTAAGGCAGTGCTATTTATATATGGCACAAGGTAAGTAAATACCTTCTGGTTTCAAAAGGCTTTATGCTGCATGTCTTGAATGTGAATAGCTTTTTGGCTCCTTTTAGCCCATCTCACCCTAACCAGATTAGGTTTGTTGCTTCACAGATTTATATACAAAACAATGTGTAGAAATATTGTATGTGATGCTGTAGGACTACCTACAAGGCAGTAAAAGAGAATTCATACACATTAGTCCTGGATGACTAGGCAGTACAATAAAGCAAGACTACAAAACTGTAAGGCTAAAAACATTATTTATCAATGCAACTGCAGTGTGCAAATGCAAAGTCGGGTGCAATTTACCACGTTTCTATAAATAATGCAATGTTATTTCCCATATTGAGCAACCTTGTTTTCACCACAATTGTATCCAATACATAACAATGAATGCAGCCATGAGCGCTGTGCCATGCTACCACACATGTGGACAATTATATTCCGTCTGATCATTACATCAAATGCAATGGTAGTAGGTGTAACTCTCCTTACAGCTGCAAAGACACTGGAATTACAGAGAAAACATTGCATTGTTGCATGATGATTAGCTTCCAAAATTGCAGTTTGCACACTACACTTGTGATCATAAATGACTCTTACTCTTAAAGTAAGCTGTCAGTCTAACAGGGGCAGGCTACCAAAAATGATTCAAAGAAAGTATACAAACTTACAAGTTTTAAGCTATAATCAAGGCAACCATTTTTTATATACATATACTAAAATGCATCAGTACAATGTTGTGACTTGTCTTAAGAACATTTTTGCCCCCATTAATTAGCTGTGATAAAATGTATACTGAATAACCCAGTCTGCTAGAACTAAGAAAGCTTATATTTATCTTTGGATCCACTTAAAGAAAAGCTAAGCTTCTGATATAAATACTAATGTTTGACTCAAGTAACCTTAGAAATTTGGTCTGCCTATCCCACTGAATATTTTTAACATTACGAGTGACATTTTTTCTGTTGCTAGAGCAACTGAGATATTTTTTACCTGTTTGCATACTTGTCTTTTTACACACACAAACACACACACACACACACTACTGTTTTCTTTCTTTGCATTTTCTATAGTTTTAATTGTGAAAAATGCTGTATGTTCAATACTTTTTTTTTGTGATCCTGCTTTCAATTCTACAATTTAGTCACAGATTGCACCTGGTCAGTAACACATGGCCTCCAATCAAATGTTTGCTTTCATTGTTTTGGCTGCAGCTAGCTGAAAACAATCTAATTCACACATTGATTGCTGTTAGTTACTGCCCAGTTGCAAATTTGCCCAATCTTTATAAATGACCCCTACAAGCAATCTCATGTCATTGCTTTAAACAATATGCTATCATTTGCATATTTTAACCAACAATCAGATGTTGTAAATAGCCTGTGTTGGATGGTCCTACAACAAGTTGAAATGCCAAGTAGAGTAGGAGACTGGAAAACCATGCTTTTGAGACATTTATTGAACACCATTGAACCTAAAGGAATTAATGAAGCACAGAGATTGAAATGTTTTTTTGTAAAATGATTGTAAAACTAATTAATATACTAATTGTAACATTTATTCACAGATTGTCTCCATCATCTGGGCTATGTTTTCAATTTATATGGTCATTATTCTTATGGACTAAATACTACCAGATGATATGAATGATTATATGTTATTACTAACTTATATAGTAAAATACACTGTGATCAATGAAAGTGAAATTTGTACGGTAGACCTATGGTAGTATCCTGTAAATTATTGTGTTAGCACTAGGCAAATCCATTATGGAAAAGGACCTTGGAGTCCTTGCAGATGATAAACTTGGCTGTAGCAAGCAATGCCAGTCCGCAGCATCAAGGGCCACTAAGGTCTTGAGCTGTATTAAAAGGGGCATAGAGTCACGGGAGGAGGGGGTCATTCTTCCACTTTATATAGCACTTGTAAGGCCACATCTAGAATATGCTGTACAGTTTTGGTCTCCCTCAATAAAACAGGACATTATTGTATTAGAGAGGGTACAGAGAAGGGCAACTAAGCTGGTAAAAGGTATGGAAAATCTTAGCTATGAGGAAAGACTGGCCAAATTGGGCATGTTCACGCTGGAGAAGAGGTGCTTAAGGGGTGATATGATAACTATGTATAAATATATAAGGGGATCATATAATAATCTCTCTAATGTTTTATTCACCAGTAGGTCTTTCCAGCTGACACAAGGTCACCCATTCCGTTTAGAAGAAAAGAGGTACTGCCTAAATATTCGGAAGGGGTTTTTTACAGTGAGAGCTGTGAAGATGTGGAATTCTCTGTTGTACAGGCTGATACATTAGATAGCTTTAAGAAGTGGTTGGATGACTTTTTATCAAGTGAGGGAATACAGGGTTATGGATGATAGCTCATTATGTAAGTTGATCCAGGGACTAGTCCGATTGCCTTTTTGGAGTCAGGAAGGAATTTTTTTCCCCTCTGAGGCAAATTGGAGAGGCTAAGGGTGGGGGGGGGGTTTGCCTTCCTCTGGATCAACTAGCAGTTAGGCAGTTAAAATAAAAATTAAAAAAAAAAAGGTTGAACTTGATGGACGTGAGTCTTTTTTCAGCCTAACTTACTATGTTACTATGTTAGTACACCTGACCACTATATGTGCTTTGTGATTTTGTTTCTTGTGACATGAATTGGTGTGGGGGTAGGTGGCCTTAAAAATGTTGACTCTAATAAGTGTCCTTTAACTGCACCACATGACCCATGAAACATGTAGTACTAGTGTAGAAGGTGAATTGCCCTTTAAGCTGCATGTCACAGTTTCCCCAAGATACCTACTGATCTTAAATTGTTACAATTGTTTATTTGCTTATCTTAAATTGTTATAAGTTCACCTGCCACATATTATTTGCTTTCTGTCAAAAGCCATTTAAGTTTTTGAAAAATTGTATATTTTGCTGGCTGTTCAGTGCTGGAGATCAATGAGAAAGTCAGGATATTTTAGTAACAATCTGGGACTTGGGGTTGAGCAGTCAAAATTATAACTGTCCCGCAAAAAAAAGACATTTGAGAGGTATGGTATAGCTTTCTTCTCAGAAGGAACATTCTGTGTCATTTTCTACAGGAGGTACAAACACTTGCATTGTTTTTGGCATATTGATCCAACGAACCACATTCTGTATTTAAGCACTTATTGCAAGTTATTTTTTGCCTTGATTTAAGATCATTTGTGATAAAGCACACAATGTTCCTTCCTCCTTGCTTCAATATCTGAGCTGGTCATATAAATAACGTTGGGGGTGCTTATTTATAAGCAGAAACAAATGTTTGTTCCTCTGGTGTTGGGTGCAAAGGGTTCTGCCTGAGAGACAATGACATGCTGGTAGGTACAAGTGGTGCCCACATGCACAGTCATTAGGGAACATCCTGCTCAAAGCAGGAGTTAAGTACACTCCCTTGAGTGCACTTTGTGTTGCATGTTTAGTATGAGAAAAGTGTTC
The DNA here is from genome assembly GCA_024363595.1 of Xenopus borealis. NCBI lineage: Eukaryota > Metazoa > Chordata > Amphibia > Anura > Pipidae > Xenopus > Xenopus borealis. The sequence goes on along the minus strand of CM044434.1, from coordinate 96,249,927 downwards.
CAGTTTTTTTTTCCATATGCCTATGAAGTTTCTCATCCATCCAGGTCATTTAACAAAAGTAACTCAAAGCAACTGGACTTGCTGAGAAATTTTAATGAAGACGTTTCACTGCTCTTCCGAGCCACTTCTTCTGTTCAACTGATTGGTGTAGGGGAGTTCTTGGCCTATAGTCTTCCAACAATCCAATCACAAGGGCACATTGTAACTCTTCAGAGTGGTGACATCTGAGAGGTGACACATTGGTAATCCTATCACTGTAACTACACTGAATCAACACCACTGTAAATTTCAGATGTCACCTCTCTGAAGAGTTGCAATGTGCCCTTGTGATTGGATTGATTGAAGAGACTATATGCCGAGAACTCCCCTACACCCTTCAGTTAAACTGAAAAAGCTGCCCGGATGAGCATTGAAACGTCTTCATTAAAATTTTTAAAAAATGTTTCCAGTTTTTAACCTGCCTGCAGTTTGTAAATAGCTCCTATTGAACCTGGACAGATGCTTCCAAATAGTTCATGAAAATTACCAAAGACTCTCTTGCACTGCTTCTTGGCAGCAGGTGCACAAATATAATTTACTGAAAAATGATACTTACTGTGATCTGTAATCACTGCTCTAGCCTCTGGATTGCTTGTCTTGTTTTTTAGATTTTGTGCTGCAGTAATACGTTCTTCCAAATGGGGGCGCCGCTTTTCTAAATCTTGCAATGTTTTCTATTAACAGAATAGAAAATACACACAGTTATTCTGATAAACTCTTGCTTTAAAGATAAAACACATATAGGGGAATGTAATATAAGTCGGTAAGGCAAAAACTACAAGACAACTACAATTGTTGTTTTGCCATTGACAATGGGTGCCTTCTGATATGAACTTTCTAAGTCCCTGGGACTGGGGGTTAGAATCCTAAAGGTGGCTGTAGATGTTTAGATTTTTAGAAGATCTTTTCATTATTGTAAGACCAAACTTATCTTGAAAAAATCCTTTAAATTTATGATTTGTCCATCAAATAAAAAGACCATTTCAAGAGATATCATCTAACCGAAGCCAGGGAAAGTGTGGGTAGCTGTCTGCTTGGCCCTGCAAACAATAGGACAATGGATAGATCTCACTGTGAATGATAAATCTTCTAGCATGCCCAATCTATTTTCTGACCAATGTCGGACAAAAAATTGTTAGATGCACAACTGTTCAATGCTAACACAATACCTTGTGTATATAGCCTCTAGTAACATATTTTTAATTAGGAAATTACCATACAATATTCTGATTATAAAATAGATTTTATGAATAGAAAACATAAATGTGTCAAGATTAAAATGTTTAATCACTATTACCATTTACATTTTGTAAATTGCTTGTATTTAACTAAAAAAAGTTGTGTAAAAATGAGCTCATAATATTTCATTAATTATATGCAGGTGTTGCTATTCAATGTAGAACCAAACCAACTTTGCAAGAGTGCCAGATCTAAAAAGTTCTAACAAACTTCTGTTTCTGTTCTAGAAATTAGATGTTGAAATAGCATGAATACTATAATGTAGTTATTGAAAGTGTACAACACTAAAATGTTTTCATGTACAGAGCACATTGACATGGAAAACTACTGATGCATTATTTGAAATAATTAAAATTTTTGGTTAAAAATAAATTAGAGAAAATAATGCATTTTTTAAAATCGAAACTGAGGACTTGTTAGAATTAGAAGAGTAGGACTTTGCAGCAAAACATTGAAGTTAAGAAAATGGAGATAACGGTGTTATAGAGCAACATGATACATCTTTTTTCCAATTGTGTGTCTCTTAAACATGCTCACCATGTTAAGACTTAATGCACCAATAAAGCTTAAGTTTCTTGAAACCACAAATCTCAAAATATGTGTGATTTTACTATATTAGAAGCCAATGGGAACCCCTCTCATCTGTTGGGTAAGAAAAGACGTGCTTTTAAGGCTTTCAAGTTAGCTGGGACAGCTGAATCATTTATAAGGTACAAGGAGGCCAATAAGTCATGCAAAAATCGATCAGGCAAGCTAAAATCGATATGGAAAAAGATATAGCAGTAAGCAGTAAAAAGAATCCAAAATTATTTTTTAAATATATTAATAGTAAAAAAATGAAACAGGAAGGGGTAGGACCTTTATTATCAGAGGGGGGTCAGTTGGTTGATGAGAACAAGCAAAAAGCTCAGATTCTGAATGAATACTTTTCATCAGTATACACAAATGAGGAACCAGCTAATGAAGGTTTCCTTGTTAATAGCCCCAATTCGAATACATCTGATGATGCATGGTTCACACATGAGGAAATTCAAAAGAGACTAGAAAATGTTAAGATAAACAAAGGTCCAGGCCCAGATGGGATTCACCCCAGGGTACTTAGCGAACTTAGCTCTGTGATTGCCAAACCTCTCTACTTTATTTTTCAGGATTCATTGAGGTCTGGCATGGTGCCGAGAGACAGGTGAATTGCTAATGTGGTGCCGCTATTCAAAAAGGGATCCCATTCTCAGCCTCAAAACTATAGGCCAGTTAGTCTGATGTCGGTGGTAGGAAAGCTTTTTAAAGGATTAATAAAGGATAGGATACTGGACTTCATAGCAAATAACAATACTATGAGTTTGTGCCAGCATGGTTTTATGCGTAATAGATCTTGCCAGACTAACTCAATTTCTTTTTATGAGAAGGTAAGCAGGCACCTCGATTCTGGGATGGCAGTGGATGTGATTTACTTAGACTTTGCTAAAGCATTCGATACAGTGCCACACAGAAGGTTACTGGTTAAATTAAGGAATGTTGGCCTGGAACATAGTATTTGTACCTGGATAGAGAACTGGCTAAAAGATAGACTTCAAAGAGTGGCTGTAAATGGAACATTTTCTAATTGGACCAGTGTTGTTAGTGGGGTACCGCAGGGCTCTGTACTGGGTCCCTTGCTTTTCAACTTGTTTATTAATGACCTGGATGTGGGCATTGAAAGTACGGTTTCTATTTTTGCAGATGATACTAAATTGTGCAGAGCTATAGGTTCCATGCAGGATGCTGCCACTTTGCAGAGTGATTTGTCTAAGTTGGGAAACTGGGCAGCAATCTGGAAAATGAGGTTCAATGTTGATAAATGCAAGGTTATGTACTTTGGCAAAAATAATATCAATGCAAGTTATACACTAAATGGCACTGTGCTGGGAGTTTCCTTAAGTGAGAAGGATCTTGGGGTTTTTATAGATAACAAGTTGTCTAATTCTGGGCAGTGTCATTCTGTAGCTACTAATGCAAATAAAGTTCTGTCTTGCATAAAAAAGGGCATAAACTCATGGGATGAAAACATAATTATACCTCTTTATAGATCCCTAGTAAGGCCTCATCTGGAGTATGCAGTGCAGTTTTGGACTCCAGTCCTTAGGAAGGATGTATATGAGCTGGAGAGAGTGCAGAGACGTGCAACTAAACTGGTTAGAGGGATGGAAGACTTAAATTATGAGGGGAGACTGTCCAGGTTGGGGTTGTTTTCTCTACAAAAAAGGTGCTTGCGAGGGGACATGATTACACTTTACAAATATATTCGAGGACATTATAGACAAATATCAGGGGACCTTTTTACCCATAAAGAGGATCACCACACCAGAGACCACACCTTCAGAAGCAGCGTAGGTGGTTCTTCACAGTCAGGACGGTGAGGTTGTGGAATGCACTGCCAGGTGATGTTGTGATGGCTGATTCTGTTGATGCTTTTAAGAGGGGCTTGGATGATTTTTTGTACAGATATAATATCAAATGCTATTTTGATACTAAACTCTACAGTTAGTATAGCTATGGGCATATATGGTTTGTGTGAAAGAGTGGAGATGTGTGTGTGTGTATGCTGGGTTTTTAATTTGGAGGGGTTGAACTTGATGGACTCTGACTTTTTACAACCCAATTTAACTATGTAACTATGTTGAATATGAGATAAAGAAATTGTGCACTGTTTCTTGTTGAATCTGCTGATGCTGTTCTAGTACTAGAGCATTATGTATAAGGCTTCATGTTGAATCTGCTATGTTTTCTCTGCTACTTCACCTTTACTTTGTTATGGAGTTTCCTCCCAGTTAAGCATTTCAGCAATTACTCCTGCAGCTACTTGTCTGTGTGTTTCTCTGTAATTCATGGACACAACATCAACATTTCTGTAATTTGGATCTATAGCTAATATCTATTAGAGAATCATTTAAACATTACATAATTCCAATAGGATTGTTTTGGCTCCAATAATGATTCATAATATCTTCATTGGGATCAAGTACAAGGTACTGTTTTATTAAAGGGAAACAAAACACTAAAAATGAATATGGTTAAAATGCCATAATTTATATATTGAATTTATTGCACCTACAAAAACTTTACGATTTTAAATAGGAGCAATGATCCAGGACAAACTTGTCACAGGGGGTCACCATCTTAGAAAGTGTATGTGACACTCACATGCTCAGTGGGCTCTGAGCAGCTGTTGAGAAGCAAATTATCAAGCAGAAAATGAGGTTGGCCTGTAATATAAGATGATGCTACAAGGCTGATTATTAAAGTCTGATGCTAATTGTTCTGGTTCCTGTGCTGCCTTGTAGTAATTATCTGTATTAATTACTAATTTGCCTTATATTGTGACAGTTATATTCTACGTGTATTGTTTATTTTGAGTCAGTCCCTAAGCTCAGTAAGTGACAGCAGCACCGAGCATTTGCAGTGAATCAGCAGAAAAGAAAATTGGAAGCTACTGGGGCTTCTTTGAAGTCCCATATTTTCCCTGCTAATCTGCTGGGGGTCCTTTGGGCTAGGACAGAAAACATAAGGAACAACATTTTTAGCCTACTTCTTTAGTTAAGCTCTAGTTTTACTTTAGTACAGAGAAATACTTTATAAATATTTTGTGGGAGCCATTCTGTAATTTCAGATTATGGTATCTGATTCCATGCCTGTACAAAAAGTACATGTCTTTGAATATACAAGATGAGTGAATGGTGAATTTAAGTACAGATGCAGTCACTTTGGATGGTGAGTTTAATGCGTCGCGACTTAACTCATTTATCTCATTTATCCCACTTATCACAGAATATTGTGTCACAGCATCCCATCCAATTAAAGAGTTCACCATTGAAAACAATGGAGCTTTGGTATGCTAATGAAAAGGTTAAATGCATTAAATGAGTTAAGATAACTTTAGATAACACAGTTTCTTCAATTAATGCTGAGTCACGACGCATTTAACTTACAAATCCAAGTGACTCTATCTGTATTTTATTTATTTATATATGAATTTCATGTTTCGGGCAGCAAGGGCCCTTTTTCACAGTGAAAAAAAGTTATAAAGAGTCATACAGGAGGTCCCACCTCTTAATCCTTAATGAACCACAGTTAACCCTTACCACTGTGGAATATTCCCAACAAACTTTAGATGCAAAAAACAATGACAATTACATGTATATTAATACAAATTTAAATTTAATATAAAGTCCATAAAAAGCTGAAAAGTTCATATAATCTGTATTGCTGCCCGAAACATGTTGTCTGGATGCACAGTAAATACTAAGTAGCAGGTACCCTGCTTTTCGTCTGTGTCCTGATTTATTCATCTTCTACAGTACTGTATATTCAGAGTAATTCTGTGGTTGCCAGTGATGGAGCACCAGTGTGAATCAAGGCCCTTTCAACAGCGTTTGCCGTTTGTGTGTGCTCTCTAAAAGAAAAAGTACATGTCTATGCTGTGCTGGAACAGTTATGCTTTAGCTATAGTTTCCCTTTAAGGCCTTTGGCAACTTGTCTAATCATGTATGCATGCCGTTGTTGTGTCAGCCAATTGAGTGGAAACAGTTTTATATACTGTAGCCATTCAAATTCTTCAAGTTCTTTGTTTCTCTCTGAAAAATTATACAATTATACTTGCAAACAACCAAAGCTGAGGTCTCACATGTTTGCTGCATTGGTTGCTTGAATCTCAATTTAAAATCACAGCATAAAAAAGGAAAGAGATCTGGTAGAAAATATTAGATCTTTTCAGAGATGACAGAGTAAAACGATACAAGAATTGCTGAAATGCACAGATCTCCTCTGACTCTTAGCTATTTGTAGATAAACATATTCTATGCTCCATTACCCCTGCACCAGTTAGGGAGATGTTTGCACATAATAACATTTTATTCTTGATTGAATTTACACTCAGAGTGTTTCTTGCTTGTGTAAATACGCCATTTTTCATCCTAAGAACGCAGACTTTTTTTATGTAGTGAAGACTTATTTTTGTTGCAGTAGGTGATCTATAATAGTCCAGTTGGTTCATGTAAAATGCATTGTAGCAAATATGCTTATGTGAAGGGATTGCTCCAGGTAAAGTCTTATTTTATTGAAGACAAAATTCAGAAATGACTCTGCAATAAAAACTATTTGCATGTGAAAGAGAAAGCTTCCTTTTAGAAATCCTTTCTACTATATGTAAGGACCCAAAAATCTAATGATGCCTCTATGACTTTAATTCCCTAACTTCCTGATCAACCTAGTTACTCGACAGAGGCCATGCACATAGAGGTAATTTGCATAGTTGTGCTATTGGCCACAGGGTGCTGTAACCACATCCTGTCACACCCTATATAGTGAATGTGAAGGGGTGGATCTTTGCCTTTGGCTCCTGGAGCCAAGCTGGGTGTACCTAGGGGGGTCTGGGTACAGCAAGGCCCAGAAAAGCCATGTGTTCTTGAGAGATAAATATGGGAGCAGGGACCCCGTGAATGAGGCTAGTGAATTTCAGGAATATAATGTTATAGACTCTCTAGGATAGTAAGGCAGAAAGATAAGATAGAAAGAGCAGCTTTGTGCTCCATCAGGGAGGTGTAGCAGGGGGTAGCTTCCCAGGCCATAAGATTGCCTACAGTGAAGGGACCACAGTGGATAGGGTGTCAGGCTTTAGGTTCTCCTCCCTGACCACTCTGCTGAGTGCAATCCAGACCACGTGTGAAATATTTCTGGCTGGAGGTGCTGTACTGCCTTGAATGCCCCTACCTCTACCTCTGCAGCTCTGTGTGAGTTATGTGCCTATCTATACTCTGCCCCTGCCTATGAACACTTTGTAAGCCTGCCAGCTCTGTGTGAATTGTGTGGTATGTGTATATTTATACATATTCTGCACTGTAAGAAACCCTGCATTTGTCTCTGACAAATAACAGTTTTTTTGTTATGTTACAAGAACCTCCTGGCGACCTTTCATTCCTATTTATGCATGCACTGTAGTACCTGGGAGTTGTAGTTACACTACACCTTAATGGGAATCTTCCACTTAGTGAAGGCCCTGATCCTGAAGTGTGAATCATATGTAACCAATGCTCCTATCACTAGCAGGACATTAACTATTTAGGGTCTACCTAGCCCAAATTAGTGTTACATATATGTATAGGCGAGGGTTGAAAAATACTCTCACCACAGACAGGGATCTATCCTCGAAGAATGAGTGTTCTTTGAGACCTATACATTTTGTCACAGTATATAAGGCCACTAACATATTTAAGAGCATTGAGTCATGCTTGCAATGTGGGTTCCACTAGAATGAGAAATTCTGAAATCTTGTCAGTATTAAATCTTTGGGGCCTTCCAAAAGGACATACTGTAGAAGTAAAAATATCATCATAGATAAACAGTATATACATGCAACTAAATGAAATAGCTATCAGATAGCCCAAAATTTGATTCAAATTGAAAAAATTCTAAAATTCGAACTTTAAAAATCCTTCGACTTCGACTATTTGCCAGCTTAAAGCTGCCGAATTGCCATTTTAGCCTATTGGGGACCTAATAAAAGTCAAAAAGGGGAATGTAATATAAGTCGGTAAGGCAAAAACTATTCGCAATGCGAAAAGTTATGCCTCTGTGCGAACAATTTTTGCTTTGCGAGCATTTAATATAGCTTTTGCGAAACCGGAAACTGTTTTACCGATCACTTCCGACAGTGGAAGAGAGTTTGCGAATTTTACAGCTTGCGCCAATGCGCAGTCAATGTAATAAAACTTCTTACTGAAAAAGTCGTTTTGTTTGCTCCTAAAGATTACGACACCTTCAAGCACTTCTTAAGAGTGCGCAATTAAAAATCGCAATGCGCAATTAAAATTTGCAATGCAATAACATTTTAAGGAACAATATTACATTGCGAGATGTTGATTTTTAATCTTATTGATGCGCATTCTTTTGCTCTTTGTGAATTTAATTACATTCCCCCTAAGTTCCAAGAATTTGAAGGATTTTGCGCAGAATCGTTTGATCGAATCTAACGATTTGAGCGATTTTTTATTAGATTGAAAATTGACCTATTTTGATTTGATCAAAATAGGTCAATTTTCAATCAAAAAAGCCCTTTAAAAAAAACTTTGAGTGTCGAATTTCAAAGTTTTTTTACTTCTGAAATGTGGCCCTTAGTAAATCTGCCCCTAAATGGCAGTGTGTTGAGAGTTTCCTTAACTGAGAAGGATCTAGGGGTTTTGTGGATAAAAAATTGTCCAATTCTGGGCAGTGTCATTCTGTGGCCCCTAAAGCAAATAAAGTACTGATACTGTCTTACATAAAAAGGGCATAAACATAAAAAGGGATGAAAACATATTTTTGCCCACTATACTGTAGGTCCCTGGTAAGGCCTCACCTGGAGTATATGGTGCAGTTTTGGACTCCAGTCCTTAAGGGTAGGGACAGACAGGGAGATTCGGGGAGATACTGTCGCCTGGCGTTTTTAGCAGGCTACAATCTCTCCGAATTTCCTTCTCCCTGTCTGTCCCTACCCTTAGAGGGATGTAAATGAGTTGGAGAGATTGCAGAGATGTGTAACTAAACTGGTTGGAGGGATGGAAGACTCAAATTATGAGGGCAGACTGTAAAGGTTGGAATTGTTTTCTCTGGAAAAAAAGGCTCTTGAGAGGGGACATGATTACATTTTACACGTATATTAGAGGACATTATAGACAAATAGCAAGAGACATTTTTACCCATAAAGAGGATCACCACTTCAGAGGTCACCCCTTCAGACCAGAGGAAACAGACTTTCATTTGAAGCAATGTAGGTGGTTCTTCACAGTGAGGTTGTGGAATGCAGTGCCAGATGATGTTGTTATGGCTGATTCCATTAATGCCTTTAAGAGTGACTTGGAACGAAGCACTGGCAGGCCCAGGCCCAAGGACAGGGATGCTTTGTTCCCACCAGCACTGTGCAAGGCACAGAATGATCTTTATGTGAATGTTGAATCATTAATGCACCCTTATTGATGAACTTGCATCTGGGTTTTTGTAAGTGACTCCACTGGTGGCAAATTCCATACATACATAGCATGAGAAGACAAATAAAAAGGGTAGATGGGGAACACATATTTTCTGATACCAGCCTTTAAGGATAACCTTGTGAGAGCACAGTCCCAGTCATGCTATAAATGTTGTTTGTTGAAGTGAAGTACACAATTGCATTATATTGTTCCCTTTGATCCCAAGAAGTCAGCAGATGGTAATACAGATTTGAAGGATACACACAATGGATTGAAATATGTGAAAACACAGAAATGCATTTTGTAGAAATGTACTAAACTTAGACATTTCTATAAAGAAGCACCTCCACCATACATTATTAATTGTTATAAAAATAAAAGCTGGTTAAACAGATAGGCTGTGCAAAATAAAACATGTCAATATTGTTAGTTAGTCCAAAATGTAATCTCTAAGGGCTAGGCCAGACGGGGAGATTCGGGGGCATTTTGTCGCCTGGCGACTTC